>JAPVLO010000475.1:1200000-1531808 GCA_027257055.1 Cephalopachus bancanus | reverse complement strand
TTTACTAGCCACATAACTGTTTTTGTTTTTTTTTTTGGGGGGGGTTGCGTCAGAGTCTCACATCGTCACCCAGGCTGGAGTGCAGTAGCACGCTCACGGCCACCTCAACCTCAACCTGCTGGGCTCCAGCCATCCTTCCGCCTCAGCCTTCCAAGTAGCCAGAACTACAGGCACACGCTACACGCCCAGCTAATTTTTAATTTATTGTAGCGATAAGTTCTCGCCAAGTTGCCCAGGCTGGTCTCGAACCCATGGGCTCAAGCAATCCTCTCTCCTCAGCCTCCCAAAGTGCTGGGATTACAGGCTGAGCCACTGATCCCTGCCTTTTTTTTTTTTTTTTTTTTGAGAAAAGGTCTCGATATGTTGCCCAGGCTGGTCTTGAACTCCTGTTCTCAAGCAGTCCTCCTGCCTTGGTCTCCCAGAGTGCTGGGATTACAGGCATGAGCCACTACACCAGGTCCAGTAGCCATATAACCTTAAGTGAGTTACTTATCCCCTCTAATTATCACTTTTCTCATCTGTCAGATAAAAAAAAAATAGCGGCACTTATTTCACAGAGTTATTGTAAGAACCCAATGAGGTAATGCATATGCAGCACTTAACACAGTGCTTAAAATGTAGTTATTGGCCAGGCACAATGGCTCGCGCCTGTAATTCCAGCACTTTGGGGACTGAAGTGGGAGGATCTCTTGAGCCCGGGAGTTTAGGACCAGCCTGGACAATATAGCCAGACGTCATCCCTACAAAAACATTAAAAAATTATCCAGGATGGTGGCATGCGCCTGTAGTCTCAGCAACTCAGGAGGCTGAGGTGGAAGAATTGCCTGAGCCCAGAAGTCAAGGCTGCAGTGAGCCGTGATCAGGTCACTTTACTCTAGCCTGAACTACAAGAGATTTCAGCTATAAAAAAAAAAGGTGGCCGGGCGTGGTGGCTCACGCCTGTAATCCCAGCACTTTGGGAGGCTGAGGTGAGAGGATTGCCTGAGTCCACGGGTTCGAAACCAGCCTAGGCAACCTGGTGAGACCTCATCTCTACAATAAATCAAAAAAATTAGCCGGGCATGGTGGCTCACACCTGTGGTTCCAGCTACTTGGAAGGCTAAGACGGAAGGATCACCTGAGCCTAGCAGGTCGATGCTGGGGTGGCCATGAGCATGCCACTGTACTCCAGCCTGGGTGGACATAGAGTGAGACTCCGACTCAGAAAAAAAATGTAGTTATATATTCTTTTTTTTTTTTTGAGTTGGAGTCTCACTCCATTGCCCAGACTGGAGTGCAGTGGCCGCTCCTGGCCACCGCAGCCTCGAACTGCTGGGCTACAGCAATCCTTCCACCTCAGCCTTCCAAGTAGCCGGAACTATAGGTGCGCACTACCACTCCTGGCTAATTTTTTGATTTTATTGTAGAGATGAGGTCTCACCAAGTTGCCCAGGCAGGTCTTGAACCCGCGGGCTCAGTCAATCCACTCACCTCAGCCTCCCAAGGCATAGGATTACAGGCTGAGCCACCAAGCCCGACTTAGTTATATATTCTTATGTATCTTTATTATTTCTTTCTTTTTCTTTGAGTACAGAAGTGATTACTCTCTCCACTTTGCGGATGAAGGTATACATTCAGAGTTTAAGCTTGTTCAAAGGCTTGGCTCTGACCTGGTGCTAAAACTCAAGTTTCATAGAGTGGGGTTCAGTGCCCCATTCACTTCCTTCCTATCTGTGTGTCCCTGTGCCCAGCATGTGGCACAAACAGTCAACGCCTCATTGGTGACATTGATTACCTGGAGCACGTGTCTCAGGGAAGAAATAATCCTGAAGTGTAGGCACTTGGGTTTGATCTTGAAGGAAACCGAAAACACTTAATTAAATCGCTAATTAAAAACATTCCAAGCCGGCTCGGTGGCTCAGCCTGTAATCCCACGCCTTTGGGAGGCTGAGGTGAGTGGATTGCCTGAGCCCGCGGGCTCGAGACCCGCCTGGGCAACTTGGCGAGACCTCATCTCTACAATAAATCAAAAATGAGCCGGGCATGATAGCGCATGCCTGTAGTTCCAGCTACTCGGAAGGCTGAGGCAGAAGGATCACCGGAGCCCAGCAGGTCGAGGCTGTGGTGGCCGGGAGCGGCCACTGCATTCCAGTCTGGGCGACAGAGTGAAACTCCAACTCAAAAAAAAAAAAAAACCATTCCAGCCAGGCTCGGTGGCTCAGCCTGTAATCCCGCGCCTTTGGGAGGCTGAGGTGAATGAATTGCCTGAGCCCGTGGGTTTGAGACCCGCCTGGGCAACTTGGTGAGACCTCATCTCTACAATACATCAAAAAACTAGCTGGGCGTGGTAGTGCGCGTCTGTAGTTCCAGCTACTTGGAAGACTGAGGTGGAAGGATCGCCGGAGCCCCAGCAGGTCGAGGCTGCGGTGGCCAGGAGCGGCCACTGCACTCCAGTCTGGGCGACCGAATGAGACTCCAACTCAAAAAAAAAAAAACACACAAAAAAACATTCCGTCTGGGCTCAGTGGCTCAGCCTGTAATACCAGCACTTTGGGAGGCCAAGGCAAGAGGATTGCCTGAGCCTGCAGGTTTGAGACCAGCCCGGGCAACTTGGTGAAACCTCGTTTCTACAATAAATGAAAACATTAGCCGGGCATGGTAGCACTTGCCTGTAGTTTCGGCTATTTGAAAGACTGAGGCGCAAGGATCGCCGGAGTCCAGCAGGTTGACGCTGGGGTGGCCATGAATGTGCCACTGCACCCCAGCCTGGGTGACAGAGTGAGACTCATTTCAAAAAAAAAAAACAAACATTTCAGCCTGGTGCAGTAGCTCACGCCTATCATGCCAGCACTTTGGGAGGCCAAGGTGAGAGGATTGCCTGAGCCCACCGGCTTGAGACCAGCCTGGGCAACTTGGTGAGACCTCATCTCTACAATAAATCAAAAAATTAGCTGGGCATGGTGGTGCACACCTGTAGTCCCTGCTACTTGGAAGGCTGAAGTGGAAGGATTGCCTGAGCCCAGCAGGTGGCCGTGAGCGTGCCACTGCACTCTAGCCTGGCGATAGAATGAGACTCCAACCCCCACAAAAAACATATTTCCACAAAAGAGGAGTGACCACTAATGACTTGGGGTTTCTCTTGCCTTGGTCTACCAAAGTGCTGGGATTATAGGCGTGAGCCACTGCACTCAGCCTTCTGAATTACATTTTTATTATTTATTTATGTATTTATTTTTGAGTCAGAGGTTTACTCTGTCATCCAGGCTGGAGCACAGTGGCACGCTCCTAGTCACTCCAGCCTGGGCAACAGAGTGAGAGTCTGATTCAAAAAATAAAAAATTTAAAACATTTAAAAATAATTTAAAAATAAAGCTGGGCACAGTGGCTCATACCTTTAATCCCAACACTTTGGGAGAACAAGGTGGGAAGATTGATTGAATCCAGGAGTTCAAGACCAGACTGAGCAACATAGTGAGACCTCTTCTCTATAAAAAGTAGAAAAATTAGCTAGTCATGGTGGTGTGCACCTGTAGTCCCAGCTACTTGGGAGGGTTAGGTGGAAGGATTGCTTGAGTCCAGGAGGTTGAGGCTGTAACAAGCCATGATTATGCCCTGTATTCCAGCCTGACTGACAGAGTGAGATCCTGTCTCCAAAAAAAAAAAAAGAGAAAAGAAAGTGAAAAAGTAAGCCATAGACTGGGAGATGAACTCTGAAACATATATACTGACAAAGGACTGTAATCCAGAATACTGTATAAAATAAACTATTATGACTCAATAAAAGACATGCAATTTAGCCGGGCTTGGTGGCTCAGCCTGTAATCCTGCGCCTTTGGGAGGCTGAGGTGAGTGGATTGCCTGAGCCCGCGGGTTCGAGACCCGCCTGGGCAATTTGGTGAGACCTCATCTCTACAATAAAATAAAAAATTAGCTGGGCATGGTAGCATACGCCTGTAGTTCCAGCTACTTGGAAGGCTGAGGTGGAAGGATCGCCGGAGCCCAGCAGGTCGAGACTGCGGTGGCCAGGAGCGGCCACTGCCTCCAGCCTGAGTGACAGAGTGAGACTCCAACTCAAAAAAAAAAAAAAAGACATGCAATTTAATGTAAAAATTTGCAAGAAACTTGAATAGATACACCACAAAAGAGGATGTCCAAATGGCAAATAAACATGAGAAAGAACAAATCGGATTTGTCTTCCCTGCACACAATGCTTCTGCCAAAACTATCATTAATAAATGTATATAGGAGCCGGGCTCGGTGCCTCAGCCTGTAATCCCGCGCCTTTGGGAGGCTGAGGTGAGTGGATTGCCTGAGCCCGTGGGTTCGAGACCCCCTGGCAGCGAGACCTCATCTCTACAATAAATCCAAAAATCAGCCGGCGTGGTAGCGCATGCCTGTAATTCTGGCTACTCGGAAGGCTGGAGGCGGAAGGATCGCCGGAGCCCAGCAGGTCGAGCTTGCAGTGGCCGGGAGCGGCCACTGCACTCCAGTCTGGGCGACAGAGTGAGACTCCAACTCAAAAATAATAATAATAATAAATAAATAAATGTATAGGATATCTCATCCACCATCATGTTATTCCACACAGCATTGTTTTATTTGTTTGTTTGTTTGTTTGTTTGTTTGTTTTAGAGATGAAGTCGCGTCAAGTTGTCCAGGCTACTCTTGAACCCCTGGGCTCAGGCAATCCTGTTGCCTCAGCCTCCCAAAGTGCTGGGATTACAGGCGTGAGCTACCATGCCCAGCTCGGCATGACCTTTTGAAGACACAGTTAAGGTACCACCTAGCTGGTGGCAGTACTTTACGGGGCTGGGGCACGACACTCCAGAAGACTGCATATGGTGTGAATCAGTGTCCAAGATATAGTGCTGTTTCTCTCATAGCCAGGATTCATGGGTCTGGGAATCAAGGGATGGAAATGGCTACTCATTATTACTACTAGTGACTCACTAGAAAAATTTTTGTTTCCTGTTCCCCAGTCTTATGTTCTGCTGGCTTAGAGGTCTTAGCTCCAAAGTGAGAAATGTTTCCACTGGCAGACGTGATAATTCCATTGAACTGGAATTTGACTGACGCTTGGCCACCTTATGCTCCTCATAGCTGTGAGTCAGCAGGCAAAGAAGGGAGTTACTGTGCTGTTTGGGGTGACTGATCTTGACTACCAAGGAAAAATTGGAATACTACTCCACAATGGAAGTAAGTAAAAGTATGTCTAGAATACAGGAGACCCCTTAGGGTGTCTTTTAGTATTACGTGCCCTGAGATTAAGGTTAATGGAAAACTACAACAGCCCTATCCAGCAGGACTACTAATGGCTCAGACCCTTCAGGAATGAGGCTTTGGGTTACCTCACCAGGTTAAAAAAAAAAACAGGTAAGGATGTAAGTTACTTGCTGAAGGCAAAGAGAACACAGGATGGGTAGTTAAATAATACTTAAATACTATAATATAATATGAATAATACTTAAATACTATAATATAAAACTATATATCTTATATTACATGATAGAGGAATAAAAAGGGATGAAAACAAAGATTTTCCTTCATATATATACCCACAAATATATTTATAACAAAACAAGGAAGAAATATGCATGATAATTACAGTCTTAGGTTCTATAATAGGTCACTTGGTAACATAGCTGGTATTTATTTATTTATTTATTTATTTATTTATTTATTTATTTATTTTTGAGTTGGAGTCTCACTCTGTCGCCCAGGCTAGAGTGCAGTGGCCGCTGCCGGTCACTGCAGCCTCGACCTGCTGGGCTCCAGCGATCCTTCCGCCTCAGCCTTCCAAGTAGCTGGAACTAGAGGCGCGCACTACCACACCCAGCTAATTTTTGATTTATTGTAGAGATGAGGCCTTTCCAATTTGCCCAGGCAGGTCTCAAACCCGTGGGCTCAAGCAATTCACTCACCTCGGCCTCCCAAAGTGCGGGATAACAGGCTGAGCCAACCGAACCCGGGCAGTATTATTGATTTTACATCAAGGACTTTATTTCTTCCTTACCTCCTCTTCTGGGGAAGGAGTTAGTGTTTTGGTTATCCACAGAATAGTTATGTCATGTTAGGCAGAATAATGAGCATACTATTGTCTTTATATGGAAATTAAGTATAGTCTAAGGAGATGCATAAATTGACTAGGGATAGACATATTTATTTATTTATATTTTTTGAGTTGGAGTCTCACTCTGTCACCCAGGCTGGAGTGCAGTGGCACACTCCCGGCCACTGCAGCCTTGACCTGCTCGGTTCACGCAATCCTTCTTCCTCAGCCTTCCAAATAGCTAGAACTACTGTCACGCGCTACCATACCCGACTAATTTTTTGATTTATTGTAGAGACGCGGTCTCACCATGTTGCCCAGGCTGGTCTTGAACCCGCAAGCTCAGGCAAGCCTCTTGCCTCAGTTTCCCAAAGTGCTAGGATTATCGGCTTGAGTCACCACGCCCAGCCAGGGGTAGACATTTTTGTTTGTACTGTTCTGTTTGTAGAGATGAAGTAGCTCTGTTGACCAGGTTGGTCTCACACTCCTGGGCTCAAGCAATACTCCTGCCTCGGCCTCCCAGAGTGCTGGGATTACAGGCATGAGCCACCATGCCCAGCCTAATTCAATGACTTTTCTTTTTTATTTTCTTCCTTCCTTCCTCCCTTCCTTCCTTCCTTTCTTTGAGTTGGAGTCTCACTCTGTCACCCTGGCTGGAGAGCAGTGGCACGTTTATGGCCCACTTGCTGGGTTCAGGTGATCCTCCCACCTCAGCCTTTCCACGTAGTTAGAACTACAGGCATGAGCCACCACAACCCGCTAATTTTTTGCTTTATTGTAGAGACATCTCACCAAGTTGCCCAGACTGGTCTCAAACCCCTGGCCTCAGGCAATCCTCTTGCCTTGACCTCCCAAAGTGCTGGGATTACAGGCTTGAGCCACCGCACTCAGCCTCTAATGAACATTTGTATACCTAACATAAGATGTATAGTTTTAGCCGGGCTCGGCTGCTCAGCCTGTAATCCCGCGCTTTGGGAGGCTGAGGTGAGTGGATTGCCTGAGCCTGCGGGTTCGAGACCCGCCTGGGCAACTTGGCGAGATCTCATCTCTACAGTAAATCAAAAATCAGCCGGGCGTAGTAGCGCAGGCCTGTAATTCCGGCTACTTGGAAGGCTGAGGCAGAAGGATCACTGGAGCCCAGCAGGTCGAGGCTGCGGTGGCTGGGAGCGGCCACTGCACTCCAGTCTGGGCAACAGAGTGAGACTCCAACTCAAAAAAAAAAAGTATAGTTTTATTGTACCTGAATTGTACCCCACATCTTCAAAATTAGAAAATTTCTTTAAAAAGAAACTGCCGATCAGGCTCGGTGGCTCAGCCTGTAATCCCAGCACTTTGGGAGGCAGAGGTGAGTGGATTGCCTGAGCCAGGCATGGTAGCGCGCCTGTAGTTCCAGATACTTGGAAGGCTGAGAGGAAGGCTGAGGCGGAAGGATCGCCGGAGCCCAGCAGGTCGAGGCTGCGGTGGCCTGGCCGGGAGCGGCCACTGCACTCCAGTCTGGACGACAGAGTGAGACTCCAACTCAAAAACAAAAAACAAACAAACAAAAAAAACCGCGGTCCTCCAGCGGGCAGAGGGCGCTCCAAGCCAGGGCTTCATTTAGACTCTCACTGCGTTTTATTAGCGAGATCCTCGTTGCTAGGAGACGAGACGCATCTTGCAGCTCCAGAGCCGCGTCCCACCGATAGCCGACAGCGGGGCTCTCTCTTGCCCAAGGGCTGAGATCTACGGTCCCATAGCCGCCCAGGGGCAGTTCTGGACGTCGCCTTTCTAGGGGCGTTTTCCTTCTATCCTATGTAACGCGGGCCAAGGCCGGCCAAGGCTCCCCGTTCCAATCCCCCGCCCAGCCATGCCTATGAAAGAAAAAAGGGCCAAGACGCCTCTGTCCGAAGAGGAGCAGCTGCTTCTGTATCAGCAGAAGTTGCTGGCAGAAGAGGAAATGGCCAAGAAGAAAGAGAGGCTTCTCAACCAGTTCCTGAAGGTGATGGTCTTTTGCATGATGTCTTGCTCAACCCCACCCATTCCCTGCACTGGCCCGGTCACCTCGGTCCTGTCATTGCAGCAGCCTCAATTTCATCCTGGCCTCCTCTCCTCCGGAAATCCTGAGACCCAGATATTCTTAGATTTCAGGCAACATTGTTTGGAAGGTGGGAGAGTTCTCTGGAAAGCATGGAGAGGCAGGGTGGGTAGTATAGTTTAGCAGTCTCCTCTGAGACCCAGAAATGAGTCCTGTGAGTTGTCTATAATTCTAATATTCTCCCCGGAGATGGGTCATCACAAACAACACCCTGAGCTGGGCTCGGTGGCTCAGCCTGTAATCCCACGCCTTTGGGAGGTTGAGGTGAGTGGATTGCCTGAGCCCGCGGGTTTGAGACCCGCCTGGGCAATTTGGCGAGACCTCATCTCTATAATAAATCAAAAATTAGCCAGGCGTGGTAGCGCACGCCTGTAGCTCCAGCTACTTGGAAGGCTGAGGTGGAAGGATAGCCGGAGCCTAGCAGGTCGAGGCTGTGGTGGCCGGGAGCGGCCACTGCACTCCAGTCTGGGTGACAGAGTGAGACTTCAACTCAAAAAAAAAAAAAAAAAAAAAAAAAAAGACTTAGTCTCCTCATCTGTAAAATGTGGATTATGCCAGTATCTACTAAACTCCTGGGATGTTATGACAACTCAATGAGGTAATCTTTGTAAAATGCTTAGCCCAGAGTGTGGTATGTTTTAAGCATTCAATAAACGTTTATAAAAACAAACAAACAGCACCCTGTTCTGATGACCCCACCCTGAAGGAAATTCACCCCGCCCTCCCTAAAATGCCATCAGGTATTTCCCATCTTACTTCAGGTCTGCTTCCACTCCCACCCCCCAAAAAAAACAGGAACCTCCTGAGCGTTTGCCATCAAGAGCTCTGGTCCCTTAGAAAAGACAAGGGCAAGGAGTAAGGTGTCAGCTGACAAATTAAGAGTGATCTTGTTTGTTGTACTGTGTCAGGGCCTTTGGCCCTGACCTCCAGGAAGTTTATTTATTCCTTCACACAGGAAAAGCTGGCCAAGGAGGAACACAACAGTGCTGTGAACCTTAATAAGATTAATACTCAGTGGAGAACTGTCCTTCGGGAAGTCAAGGCCAGAGAGCTTCTTAAGGACATAGAGATCCTCAGCCAAACATTTGAACGAGTGGTGGACTGCAAGGACTGTGTCATCAAGGTAGGAACTCTTTCCAAGGAAACCTTTGACCTCTTCTCTTAACAGAATGAACCTTGTACATTGATTAATTAATCAATCTTACAGCCCTCCCAAGACACAGGCTGTAAGAAAGTCAGGCTATTAGTGATAACAGTTTTCACTAAAATGAAAAATAGAATATTGGGCTGTCATTCATCCCTGGCTCTTCCTTAAAGGAGCCACTCTCCTTTGTCATCTACCGCCCCCGAGCCAGTACTATACAATAGTAGAGTTGTGGGGCATAGTAGACATCACCTAGGTATGTATTTGAAATTAGTCCCATACCTTCATTTCAGTGCTCATTTCCAGAGGGGGATCTAACTTTCCAAGGTCACATAGCAAGTCAGTGAGAAAATTAGGACTAGAGTGTGAGTTTTTTGATTCCCACTCCAGTACTTCATTCAACCAAATTGTTTGGCCTCTTTGATTCAACTTCAGTAGTCCTGGATAAGGTTGAGAGATCTCAAGGGTAAGAACAGTTTCATATATATATATATTTTAATTTTTTATTTAATTTTTTTTGAGTTGGAGTCTTACTTCATCTCCCAGGCTAGAGGGCAGTGGCACACTCACGGCCACCCCAGTGTTGACCTGCTGGGCTCCGGCAATCCTTCTGCCTCAGCCTTCCAAGTAACCGGAACTACAGGCATGCACTACCACGCCTGGCTAATTTTTTTTTTTTTTTTTTGTAGAGATGAGATCTCACCAAGCTGCCCGGGCTAGACTTGAACCCGCAGGCTCAGGCAATCCACTGGCCTTGGCCTTCCAAAGTGCTGGGATTACAGGCTGAGCCACTGAGCCCGGTCAGTTTTTATTTAAAAAAATTTTTTGAGACAGTGTCTCACTGTCACCCAAGCTGAAGTGCAATGGCACAACCCCAGTCACTGCAGCCTTGACTCCTGGTCTCAAGTGACCCTCTCATCTCAGTTCCCTGAGTACTTGGGATTACAGGCATGCATTAGCATGCCTACCTAATTATTATTGTTATTATTTTTTGTAGAGATGAGGTCTCAGTATGTTTCCCAGGCTGATCTTGAACTCCTGGGTTCAAGTGATTCTCCTATCTCAGCTTCCCAAAGTGCTGGGATTATAAACATGAGCCACTGTGCCTGGTTTTGATTTTCTTTTCTGTCTTTCTGTCTTTTTTTTTTTTTTTTTGAGTTGGAGTCTCACTCTGTCACCCAGGCTGGAGGGCAGTGGCACACTCACAGTCACTGCAGCCTCGATCTGCTGGGCTCAGGCGATCCTTCCACCTCAATCTTCTAAGTAGCTGGAACTACAGGCACATGCCATCATGCCTGGCTAATTTTTTGATTTATTGTAGAGATGAGGTCTGGCCAAGTTACCCAGCTGGTCTTGAACCCATGGGCTCAGGCAATCCCCTCACCTCTGCCTCCCAAAGTGCTGGGATTATAGGCATGAGCCACCGTGCCCGGCCTGGCTTTGATTTTCTAATAGTATTGTTCCTTTTTCATTTATTGGCTTGAATACTTCCCCTCATTTTTCTTTCCATTACCTAGAGCCATAGTCTATATAGGAAAGGCAAGATAACTGCCTGGTTCTTTCTCATCCCCTTATTTATCAGTTTTTTTAAAAAATAGGTTATCTGGCATCTTCTAATGGTAACTAATTTTTTTTAAGTATCCTTATGAACTCATAATCAAACATATTTGATACCTTTCTTTTTTTTTGAGTCTGTCGCCCAGGCTGGAGGGCAGTGGCATGCTCCCGACCACTGTAGCCTCGACCTGCTGGGCTCTGGTGATCCTTCCGCCTCAGCCTTCCACGTAGATGGAACTACAGGTGCGCACTACCACGCCTGGCTAGTTTTTGATTTATTGTAGAGATGAGGTCTCGCCAAGTTGCCGGGCAGGTCTCGAACCTGCGGGCTCAGACAATCCACTCACCTCAGCCTCCCAGGATTACAGGCTGAGCCACCGAGCCTTTTTTTTTTTTTAAGTTGGAGTCTCACTCTGTTGCCGAGGCTGGAGTGCAGTGGCACACTCATGGCCACTGCAGCGATGACATACTGGTCTCAGGCGATCCTTCTGCCTCAGCCTTCAAAGTAGCTGGAATTACAGGCATGGGCCACCACGCCCAGCTAATATTTTTATTTATTGTAGAGATGAGGTCTTGCCCAGGCTGGTCTTGATCCCGTGAGCTCAGGCAATCATCTCACCTCAGCCTCCCAAAGTGCTGGGATTATAGGTGTGAGCCACCGCGCCCGGCCGATACTTTTCAGTACATTGCAGTATTGAATGTATCCTTATTGATACTCAAACTTGCTTTTTTGCCACTGGAAGTGTTCTGGTTATCTACCACTACATAACAAACTACTCCTAAAATAGTAGCTTAAAATAACAATTTATTATAAACCTTATGTTTTGTAGGTTGATTGAGCTCAGGGTGGTTTTTCCTTGGGTCTCTCAAGTAAAAACAGTTTTCAGTCAGATATCATTTAGGGCTGCGGTCATCTAAGGCTTGACTGGAATGGATGTTCAAGATGGCAGGCAGTTGATTCTGGCTGTCAGCTGGGAGCTCAACTGGGCTGTTGACTCAAATGCTTTCATGTGCATGGCCTCTCCATGTACATTGTACCTATCACAGCATAATGATAAGGTTCCTGGAGGGAACATCCCAAGAACAAGCATTCCAAGGACAAGAAGCAGAAGTCACCAGGCCAATCAAGGGCTATGCCTGGAACTGGCACAGTGTCACTTTCACCATGTTGTTGATTCAAGTAGTGCAACATGGGCCCAAATTCAAGGAGATGGAAGAAGATATTCTTCCTTTTGATGGGGGAATGGCAAGTCACATTGCAGAAAATTCTAAGATAGGATATATTGCTCTTCTTAGGAAAATATAATCTGCCATCATGAGCCTCTTCATTTTGTTCCTGAGTCCTTCTGATATTTGGTATCTTCTTTGCTATCATGTATGATAACATAGCCTAGGTTATACTTATTTTCTGTCTCAGACCTCAAAGCAACCATTTCTCCAAGAATCCTTGATTCCTGTTAGTAGTAGCCCCATTGTTGAAAATGTTAGTTGTCCACAGGACACTGTCTAGCTTCATGGGATTTCTTGACATCACTATTATTTTACATTCAAGAGTGAGCGGGAGGCTAGGCATAGTGACTCACACCTGTAATTCCAGCACTTTGGGAGGCCGAAGAGGAAGGATCATTGAGTCCAGGAGTTTAAGACCAACCTGGACAACACAGTAAGATCCCATCTCTACAAAAAATAATTAAAAAAAAAATTAGCCAAGTGTAGTGGTATATGCTTCTAGTCCTAGCTACTTGGGATGCTGAGGTGGAAGGATTGTTTGAATCCAGGAATTCAAGGCTGCAGTGAGTCATGATTGTGCTACTACTGCTCCAGCCTGGGTGATAGAGTGAGACCCTATCTCTAAAAAAAAAAAAAAAAAAAAAAAAGGCCAGGCGTAGTGGCTCACACCTACAATCTCAGCACTTTGGGAGGCCGACATGAGAGGATTGGCTGAGCCCACAGGTTCAAGACCAGCCTTGGCAACTTGGCAAGATCTCATCTCTACAATAAATCAAGAAAAATTAGCCGGGCTTAGTGACACATACCTGTAGTTCCAGCTACATAGAAGGCTGACGAGGAAATCGCCTGTGTGCAGCAGGTCGAGGCTGTAGTGGCCATGAGCATGCCACTACCCTCCAGCCTGGGTGACATAGTGAGACTCTGACTCAAAAAAAAGATATGGAAGAGCCAGCACTCCTAAAGCCAGAGAACTGGCATCAGGAACTGAGAAAAAACTGCCAGCTAGCCAGCTGAATACATTTTTGTTTTCTCACACAGATGCCACTCATTTAGAATGATCTCTCTCTTTCTTGCCCAGTCTTTAGCCAAAGACCTATCAGAAGCCGAGGAACAGTACGCCCATGCCCTGCGCAGCCACTTGCACAATGTTGACCAGCTCTTGGCCCTACAGAGGCGCCGGCTCAGCCTCCTGGAGGAAAGTTACAACATGGAGCTGGAGGCCCTAACCAAGGAGTTTGAGACAGAAAGGTATGGGGACTTAAGAGGAGATGGGGAATTGAATCCAGGAAAATGCCCAGGGTCTGTGTCAAGGAGTTGCCTGTAAGCAAGTGGCTACGACCTTGGAGCATCCCACCTTGATTGTCCCATGATCCCAGCAGAGAAAATCCTGAGTTTCTTTTATTTTTTTATTTTTATTTTTTTGAGTTGGAGTCTCACTCTGTCGCCCAGACTGGAGTGCAGTGGCCGCTCCCGGCCACCGCAGCCTCGACCTGCTGGGCTTCGGCGATCCTTCCGCCTCAGCCTTCCAAGTAGCTGGAACTACAGACACGCACTACCATGCCCGGCTAATTTTTTGATTTATTGTAGAGATGAGGTCTTGCCAAGTTGCCCAGGCGGGTCTCGAACCCCCAGGCTCAGGTAATCCATTCACCTCAGCCTCGCAAGGCGCGGGATTACAGACTGAGCCACCGAACCCGGCTATTTTTATTTTTTTTTGAGTTGGAGTCTCACTCTGTCGCCCAGACTTGAGTGCAGTGGCCGCTCCCGGCCACCGCAGCCTCCACCTGCTGGGCTCCAGCGATCCTTCCACCTCAGCCTTCCAAGTAGCTGGAACTATAGGCGCGTGCTGCCATGCCCGGCTAATTTTTTGATTTATTGTAGAGATGAGGTCTCGCCAAGTTGCCCAGGCGGGTCTCGAACCTGCAGGCTCAGGCAATCCACTCACCTCAGCCTCCCAAAGTGCCAGATTACAGGCTGAGCCACCGAGACCGGCTCTGAGTTTCTTTTAAATAACCTTGGGTATAAGTTTGTGACTTTATCTTCCCTTTACTTTTGCCAGACTCCATCTGTATGCCTTCACCACCCAGTTTCTTTTTGCTGTTTTTGTTTTTTGCTTACTTTCTTCTTTCACTATTTTTTCTTTTTCTTTCTTTTTTTTGAGTTGGAGTCTCACTCTGTTACCCAGACTGGAGTGCAGTGGCCACTCCTGGCCACTGCAGACTCGACCTGCTGGGCTCCGGAGATCCTTCCACCTCAGCCTTCCAAGTAACTGGAATTACAGGCACGCACTACCATGCCCGGCTGATTTTTTATTTATTGTAGAGATGAGGTCTTGCCAAGTTGCTCAGGCGGATCTCGAACCCATGGGCTCAGACAATCCACTCACCTCAGCCTCCCAAAACGCTGGGATTACAGGTTGAGCCACCGAGCCTGGCCATTTTTTTCTTTAATGTTTTATTTGTATTACTTTTCAGCTTTCTTTTTTAAAATTTATCTCCTCAAACTACTCAGCTGTCAAACCACTCAGCTGTCAAAATCCTACTCAAGGCTGGGCACGGTGGCACATGCCTATAATCGCAGCACTTTGGGAAGCCAAGGTGAAAGAACTACCTGAGCCCAGGAATTCAAGACCAGCCTGGGCAATATGGCAAGAACTTGTCTCTAAAACATCTCAACAATAAATTAAAAAATTAGTGGGGCATGGTGGCACACACTTGTAGTTGCAGCTACTTGGAAGGTTGAGACAGAAAGATCACCTGAGCCCAGCAGGTCAAGGCTGTGGTTGCTGTGAGGTGACACTGCATTCCTGCTTGGGAGATAGAGTGAGATTCAAGAAAAAAAAAAAACAAAACGTGGCCACGCGTGGTGACTCACACGTATAATTCCTGCACTTTGGGAGGCCAAAGTGAGAGGACTGCCTGAACCCATGGGTTCGAGACCAGCCTGGGCAATTTGGCAAGACCTCATCTCTACAATAAATCAAAAAATTAACTGGGCATGGTGGCATGTGCCTGTAGTTCCAGCTACTTGGAAGACTGAGGCGAAAGGATCACCTGAGCCCAACAGGTCAAGACTGCGGTGGCCAAGAGCATGCCACTGCCTTTCAGCCTGGGTGACAGAATGAGACTCCAACTCAAAAAAAAAAAAAAAAAAAAAAGCCTACCCAACTGGTAGGGAACAGGGGTGGGAGGGAGACTTCTCACTGTAACCTTTTGTATTTTTATCTTTGTTTTTTGTTTGTTTGTTTGTTTTGAGTCGGAGTCTCACTCCGTCACCCAGACTGGAGTGCAGTGGCCACTCCCGGCCACCGCAGCTTCGACCTGCTGGACTCTGGCGATCCTCCCGCCTCAGCCTTCCAAGTACCTGGAACTACAGGCACGCACTAACACGCCTGGCTAATTTTTTTGATTTATTGTAGAGATGAGGTCCGGCCAAGTTGCCCAGGCGGGTCTCGAACCCACGGGCTTAGGCAATCCACTCACCTCAGCCTCCCAAGGCGTGGGATTACAGGCTGAGCCACCGAGCCCGGCTGTATTTTTATTTTTGTATCATATGAATGGATTACCTATTTAAAAATCTAAATATCCACCTAGATAACATAGTGAGACCTCTACAAAAAAATTTTTTAAAACTAGCCAGGTAGCCAGGCTCGGTGGCTCAGCCTGTAATCCCAGCGCTTTGGGAGGCTGAGGTGAGTGAATTGCCTGAGCCCGCGGGTTCGAGACCCACCTGGGCAACTTGGTGAGACCTCATCTCTAAAATAAATAAAAAAATTAGCCAGGTGTGGTAGCACACACCTGTAGTTCCAGCTACTTGGAAGGCTGAGGCGGAAGGATTGCCGGAGCCCAGCAGGTCGAGGCTGCGGTGACTGGGAGCGGCCACTGCACTCCAGTCTGGGCGATGGAGTGAGACTCCAACTCAAAACAAACAAACAAAGAAACAAAAAAACTAGCCAGGCATGGTGGCATACACCTATAATCCCAGCTACTTGGGAGGCTACTTGGGAGAATCGTCTGAGCCCAGGAGGACAAGGCTATGATGAGCCATTATCATGCCACTGCACTCCAGCCTGGGTGACAGACCCTGACTCAAAAAAATAAAAATAACCATATTCATTCATTCTATCCCTAAGAAGAATAGGGCTCTCTCTCTGTTCTCCATCAGTACCTAAGAGTTTGTACCATTCATATAGTTTTATTACATACTGCTTTGAGTTGTCGTCATTGTTCGAGTAGGGTCAGTGTCTTGTCTCCTACAGGAAGACAATTACTGACCAACATGAGAAAGAGATTCACTATCTGCAAGATGTCTTCAGGGCCATGGAACAGAACTATATAGATTCTGAGTATGAAAGCAAGCTGGAGTTCCAGAGCATGTGGGATGATCTCAAAAACAAGGTACAGAGGGAAAGCAGTTGGGCAAGAACTGGGAAAGAAGTGAGAGAAAAATGCTTAACGTCACTAGAGCTAGAGAGACCCCCTTTTGTCAACAGTCAATAAAAAGTCTGTTGCCACTGAAGATATTCCTGCTGCTTTTTGTAATTTTGTGAAGACTGGCCAGGAGGGAGGACCATTCTAAAACGTTAAGGGAATACATTTTAGGGTTAAAAAGCACTAAGATCAGCCGGGCTCGGTGGCTCAGCCTGTAATCCTGCGCCTTTGGGAGGCTGATGTGAGTGGATTGCCTGAGCCTGCGGGTTCGAGACCCACCTGGGCAGCAAGACCTCATCTCTACAATAAATCAAAAAATCAGCCGGCGTGGTAGCACATGCCTGTAATTCCAGCTACTGGGAAGGCTGAGGCAGAAGGATCGCCGGAGCCCAGCAGGTCAAGGCTGTGGGGGCCGGGAGCGGCCACCACACTCCAGTCTGGGCGACAGAGTGAGACTCCAACTAAAAAAAAAAAAAAAAAAATAGCACTAAGATCATGGGGCTTCACCCCTGTGATTTGCAGATGGAGGAACCAAGGCCCAATGAAGTAAAATGACCTACCAGAGTCATGCTGCTGGTTTGTGGTAGAGCCAGAAAGAGCATCTAGGTTTTCTGCCCCTTGACCTAAAACACTTTCTGCCATCCTGGAGTCTGCAAACTTACCCAGCCTGCAGACCTAGGTTTGGGTCTTAGCTTCTTTGTCTTTTTTCATCCCATAGTGTTTTATAAAAATTTTAAATAAGTATCCCACATTTAAAAATTGGAGCAATTTAGGCCGGGTGTAGTGGCTCACACCTGTAATTCCAGCACTTTGGGAGGCCTAGGCAAGATGATTGCCTGAGCCCGGGGGTCCAAGACAGCCTGGGCAACATGGCGAGACCTCGTCTCTAGAGTAAATCAAAAAATTAGCTGGGTGTGGTGGTGTGTGCTTGTAGTTCCAGCTACTTGGAAGACTGAGGTGGAAGGATCGCCTGAGCCCAGGAGGTCGAGGCTGTGGTGACCATGAGTGTGGCACTGTACTCCAGCCTGGGCAACAGAGTGAGACTCCAACTCAAAAAATAGAAATAAAAAAAAATGAAAATTGGAGCGATTTAACATAAAAATCCAAATATTCAGCTTCTCTTAAAAAACATAAAGACCTGGCCACATGGGGCCACATTTCCAAATGGCAACACTCATGTGGAGACGGCAACTGCATCTCCCCATTTCCAGATGGAGTACTTCCTCTTCAGTTTGCCATCGACCCCACCCAGCCCACAACACTTATTTTTATCATCTGCCTGATCTCTCAGACATTTTCATGACCTCTGCACCAAACTATGCTACAAGCAGTTCAGGAGAGTGAGGTTGCTGGTGGAAGCAAAAGGGCACAACTAGGGTAATTCCAAACATTGGTTTTTTGGGGCCACTTCCTAGAATTTAGAAGAGAAGCACTTTCTAAGGCTAAAACTGGAGAATATAGTGGAAGATCTGTGGAGACAGTTCCAGGATGCACTCAAAAATTACACTGAGGCCACAGAGGATCGAAAGATGGCCTTCGAGACCCTGAAGGTGAAGGACGAGAAGAGCTCCAAAGAGATTGAAGCACAGATGAAAAAAATACAGAAACTACAGGTTAGTGTATCTGACCCCAGACACTGCCTTAACTGCTCAGTTATCTCCCGTTCGTCTTGCCCCAACCTCAGCTGGGTATCATGGGGCCTCATTGCAGATCACTGGTTGGGAAAAGATGACATACTCTGATTTCATCCCCTGGCAGCCCTTTTACCTCTCTCACTGAAGACCCTCAGCTGGCCAAATGTTTTCTCTAATCCTCTCTGTTCCTCCAGGATGCCATAACTATTTCAAAAGGCAAGATCACGATACACAGCCGTGAGAGTGAAGAACAGAACCAGTATATCCGTAACGACAAGGAATTAGTTCTTGTACAACTGCGCAAACTTAAGGCCCAAAGGACTCAAGCACGGGCAGCATCCCAGGAGAACTTAGTCAAACTCACCGTGGAAAGTAACACCACCCTTAAGGCCCTGAGAAAGATTGTCGATAAGGTAACATAAAGGAGATGCAGTCAGAATAAAGGCACCTGGCTCCCTGCAAGGTGAAAGGGATTTGAGAGGGGTGGAGGCTTCTTCCTACTTCCTGCCTGAAGAGCCACTTGGAATATCTTTTTTATCCCATTTGCAGTGGCCGCTCCCAGCCACCGCAGCCTCGACCTGCTGGGCTCTGGCGATCCTTCTGCCTCAGCCTTCCAAGTAGCTGAAACTACAGGCGCGCGCTACCACACCCGGCTAATTTTTTTGATTTATTGTAGGGATGAGGTCTCGCCAAGTTGCCCAGGCGGCTCTCGAACCCGCGGGCTCAGGCAATCCACTCACCTCAGCCTCCCAAAGCCTGGGATTACAGGCTGAGCCACCGAGCCCGGCTGAAATGAATTCTTACTGAGTTAACGTTATAAGAATATAAACTACCCGAGTGTTACATAGTAAGCACTCTGTGTTGAATGTCTTCGTTGCTGTTGTCTCTCCCATTTGGTTGAATGACTTCCTTGGGTTCAAGTGGGCAAACCAACTCCACGACCTCTCCTCTCCACTCCCTAACATCAAGTCTTTTCCTGCTTCCAATAGGGTGAAAAGATTCTTAAACTTGCCGAAGTATGTAGGAAATTTGAAACAGAGGAAGAAAAAGTGCTACCTTTTTATTCATCAGTACTAACTCCTAAGGAAGAGATTGAGAATAACCCAGAAGAGCTCACTGAGGCGCTTGCAAAGGTAAAGGTTGGGGAATGATGGCGCATTGGGCAGCGTTTGCTAACGGGGCCCAGTATGTAAACTTCTCCCTGTCACTCAACTCCCAGGTGATGGTGGACTACATAGGGATGGAGAATTTCTGGAAAAGGTACAACAAAGTGAAACTGGAGCAGCTGAGCCTCCAACAGAGACAAGCCCAGCTGCTAGAAATCAATGGGAAGCTGCGGGAGATGCTGAAGCAATACTTGGATGGCATCTCAGTGAGTGACGAAGTGCTGAGCCAGCTCAACCCGCTTTTCATAGTCAACCACCGAAGCAATGTACCCCAGCCCTTGTCCGCACCTATAGCCCAGACTGGTGACAAACAACCTCCAACCACTTACAACGTCACTGAAGCAGCTCACGTGATCTCCCACATCCTGTGATCCAAGGATCTCTTTTCAACCCCCAGATTTTTTTTTTTTTTGAGATCTGAGAATTTTGCTATTAAAAATTCCCGTGGAGTTTATGAGCTCCTTATATATCTGCCATATTGGACTCCAGGAATAGAGTGGCCCCTGAGAGTGGAGAGAATGGCTGGGCAGCTAGCAGGCTTACTGTTCAATGAAACATTGCTCCCTGGAGTCAGAGCACCAGGGGAGCTAAAACCCGTGCTCCAGACCTAGAGGTCCTATGGGAGGATTCAAGACCAGGGGAAAATTAAGACAGCACGAGGCCAGGGGAAGAGGTGATCCCAGGCCTCCAGCCACCCCAATGCCAGGCAAGATCCAACTCAGAGTGCCTCCTTCTTCAGCTCTTTACCTCTTTTCCACTTACAAAAGCAGCCTCAGAAAGCATAAGGTGAAGAATGCAAAGAAGTTTTTTAAAAAATTATTATGATTTATTATTTCTTTTTGCTCTTGTTTCGTTTCTCTTCCTTGAGCTTCTTTTTGGAGACTTTGGGTCTGCTGGCCTTTTTGTATAGGTGATACCCAATGAGACCCAAAAGGGCTGGCACCATGGCCATGCCCACCAGAGGCAAAATGCCCTTCACCAGCTTTTGCCAGTAGTTGGCTCGGATAAGTGCAATCAGCTCCACATCATACTGTACTACTGCATCCGCTGGAAAGGCAGAGGGAAGAAAGGGTTAGAATCTCGATGCATTTTATCCAGGCTCAGAATCTGAATGTTGGCCTCGTGCCTATAATCCCAGCACTTTGGTAGGCTGAGGCGAGAGGATTACCTGATCTTAGGAGTTTGAGACCAGCTTGGGCAGCATGGTGAGATCTCATCTCTACAACAAATTAAAAAATCAGCCAGGTGTGGTGGTGTGCACCTGGGGTCCCAGGTACTTGGGAGACTGAGGATGAAGGATTGTCTAAGCCAAGCAGTTCGAGGCTGCCGTGGCTGTGATCATGCCACTGCACTCCAGCGACAGAGTGAGATTCAAACTCAAAAAAAAAAAAAAGGATGGGCTACAGCAAAGTCAATAACTGTGAAGTTAGCAAGATATAAATGTAGGGTTGAACTCCCTTAGACAAAAACAGAGGACTGTGAGCAGAGTCTAGCAATAGTCATGTTGACCCCAACTGTATCTTGGGTTCAGTGACAGGTCTTTGACAGCACAGGCAAACTTTTGTGAATATGAAATGTACAGACTCAGGCGGGCACAGTGGCTCATGTCTGTAATCTCAGCACTTTGGGAGGCTGAAGTGAGAGGACTGCCTGAGCCCAGGGGTTCAAGACCAGCCTGAGCAACATGGCGAAACCTCATCTCTACAATAAATCAAAATATTAGCTGGGTGTGGTGGAGCACGCCTATAGTTCCAGCTACTGGGAAAGCTGAGGTGGAAGGATCACCTGAGCCCAGCAGGTCAAGGCTGTGGTGGCCGTGAGTGTGTCACTGTACTCCAGCCTGGGTGACAGAGTGAGACTCCAACTCAAAAAAAAAAAAAGAAAAATGTACAGACTATTCTCCATTTAAAGGTGAGAGAGCCCTCTATGCTAACTGTATCCCACTTCCAAACAGCTACAAGGATAGAATCTTTGCCAGACTGAAATTGGATTTAAACTAGACTTTTAAAAATTCTACCAAACTCCGGGTACGGTGGCTCACGCCTGTAATCCCAGCACTTTGGGGTTGCCTGAGCCCAGGGGTTTGAGACCTGGGCAACTTAGCAAAACCTTGTCTCTACAATAAATAAATAAATAAAGGTTGGGTGTGGTGCCTCACACCTGTAGTCCCAGCACTTTGGGAGGTGGAGGTGAGAGGACTACCTGAGCCCAGGGGTTCAAGACCAGCCTGAGCAACTTGGTGAGACCTCGTCTCTACAATAAATCAACAAACATTAGCTGGTGTGGTGGCGCATGACTGTAGTTCCAGCTACTTGAAGGTTGAGGTGGAAGGATCGCCTGAGCCCAGCAGGTCGAGACTGCAGTGGTCGTGAGAGTGCCACTGCACTCCACTCTGGGTTACAGAGTGAGACGCTGACTCAAAAAACAAAAAACAGCTGGGCTCGGTGGCTCAGCCTGTAATCCCGCGCCTTTGGGAGGCTGAGGTGAGTGGATTGTCTGAGCCCGCGGGTTCAAGACCCGCCTGGGCAGCGAGACCTCATCTCTACAATAAATCAAAAAATCAGCCGGGCGTGGTAGCGCGCACCTGTAATTCTGGCTACTTGGAAGGCTGAGGCGGAAGGACTGCCAGAGCCCAGTAGGCGAGGCTGTGGTGGCCGGGAGTGGCCACTGCACTCCAGTCTGGGTGACCGAGTGAGACACACTCACACAGTACACACAGCTACTGCAGTCCCAACCTGCTGAACTCAGGCAATCCTTTTGCCTCAGCCTTCCAAGTAGCTGGAACTACAAGTGCACACCACCATGCCCAGCTAATTTTTTTGATTTGTTGTAGAGATGAGGTCTTGCCAAGTCAACCAGACTTATGTCTTGAACTCCTGGGAAAAGGCAATCCTCTTACCTCTGCTTCTCAAAGTGCTGGGATTACAAGTGTAAGCCACCACACTTGGCAGACTTGGCTTTAAAAGCTGATTTTTGCTTTGTTTTGGATTACTTGACTGTGATTATTTTTACTATCTCTTCCCTAATGGAGGCTGAAAGGAAGGCAGGGCAGGGTATGTGGTAAGAAGCCATGCCAGCTGCACAAATGAGACAGTGTCATAGGAAAAGGGCAGGAAAGAAATCCAGTGTTCTGGGAGGGGTGTCACGGCAGCAGAAGGCTTGCATAGACCAAGCAGGTGATCTTCCCTAAAAAGTCACTGGCTGTCAGAGGTCAAGTCAGGTGACCTTATCAGGTTATGTCTCTAGTCCCTCTTGGTGATTTGAGGAAGAGAAAAGAGTGGCCCTGCAGAAGGAGGTCCCAACCATTCCTGTCTGTCTCAGCAAACTTAGTCTGAACTTTCTCAAGTTTCAGAAAAAGTGTATAGCTCCTTGTAGCTCTTAGGAACAAGGTATTTTGATGGCCTGGGAGGCAGGCCTAGGCAGATTACCTGGGATAGATGGTGGAAATCCCCGTTTTCCATAGGCCAAGTGAGAAGGAATGATTGCCCTTCGCTTCTCTCTGAGGAAAGGAACGTGAGGAAGGTGGGCCAGCAGCTTCAGTCCATCTGAAGCTCCACCAGCAAAACCCCCTGGATAGTCACATCCAAAGCAGGTTGGCCAGCAAAGGTGTCCATCATCCCACATGCCTCAATTCCTCCAGTAAAACCAGCAGCAGGAGGGGTGGCACAGAGGCTCTGGATGCCCTGATGGGTCCCACTGATGCAGACCCGTCCAGTGTGGCAGGGTCCTTTATCCCACATTCTCCTGTCTTCTTGAGTAGGGACAGCAGAGAAAGCGAAGGGGGTACCCAGGCCCACCCCTGCCCAGATACTCACCCCACACACATGTCTAGAAGGCTCTGTTCCAGACCTTGAGGAAGAAGACACAACTGAACTGGAAACTATCCATATTTCTCAAATCCCACCAAGGAGATCAAAGTGTCCCCTGTGATCCTCAGTTGAGTTTTTCCCCGATTCTTAAATCCCTGGTTTCCAGGGGGCATAGGACAAGAGGAGTATTAGAACTGGGGTTTGAACCTCAGGAAGTAACTGGTAATGCCCTAGGGTCTTACTCATGCCAGGGGGTCATTTCCAGGGCAGCTTCGGGTTGGGGAGGCTAAGAACGGGCTTAGCTGGGGATAGGAATGGGAGGCACAGCTCACGTACCTGGGATCACCTGCTTTTGGCCAAGTTCTATCACCAGAGGGTCTCTGGTCAGGGAGGTGTCAATAATGCGTCCATCTACCAAGCTGCCCTGGGGGAGAGCATGGAGAGCAAACACCTAGCGCCTCACCCTCCGGCAGGCGCAACACACACCTGGACCGCTGGGCGGCGGCAATCCCTTAACAGCTGCAGCCGCGTTCCCCTTAGGGCAGAAGGGAACAGGAAGCCCCGAAGGGCTGGCACTTCTCGGAGATCTCTCCACCCTGCACTTAGGTAGAAACTGGCGGAAGAGCAGGGAGGGGAGAGAGACAGGGAAGAGCAGCGCCCCTCCCCCAGCCACGTGCTCGACGACCCCAGAGCCCCGAGTTTCCTTCCCTGAACCGCTTGCCACGTGTCCAAGCCAAAGCTGACGTGTTTCAGCTGGGCGCCGCCCCCTCCCAGGCCCCGCCCGGGCCCCCTGACCCCCTCACCGTGTAGTGTATGTGAAGCGTGTCTCCAAAGGCAGCGGGCTCCGCACACGGTTCGGGGGGCTCCACCTACGATCGGACTTCAGGGTTCACGGATGCTCCTCCAAATATCCCGTTCTCTCGCCCCTGGACCCAGTACCCGCCAACTCAGATCCCGCACTTCCTCTCCTCCCCGCTCCCGGGTTCGTGAAGACCCCGGTATTCCCCCTACAAGGCCCAGCCCCGGGGGTTCTAGGGGCCGAGACACTCTCCTCACCAGGGTCTCCACTTGGAGGGTCCGGACGGGACTTTCGGTTTCGAGCCCAGCCTCAGCCTGGCACATCGCCCCACTGAGCAGCAACAACAGCAGCAGCAGACGGAGCGGTAGTGAGGGGCGCAGGGTCATGACTGGACGTGGGCAGGGCACCGGGGCACCAGCACAGGCAGCTCGGGTGGCGGCAGCCGGGACAGCGCTCCCTCGGCGCCCAGGCCAGACTGGACGGGACGGGGCGGGTCGCGATGAGCGAGCTCCTCCTTCTGCAGCCCTTCCTCCACCCTGTCCCCACCTCCTAGAGGAGGAGGCCGCGGGAGCCCTCTGCACCCCCCAAGATCCGGAGGTCGCAGATTCTGACCGGTCCGTTAAGCCGTTCTGTCCCACAGCGAAGGGTTGGGCCACGTAAGAGCACACGTTTACGATTACCTACTGCGTGCCAGGAGCTAGTCTCTAATCCCCAAAACCACCCCGAAAAGGTAGGCATAATTTCTTCCATTTTACAGGTAAGGAACACGTTGCTCAGGTTAAGTTACTTACCCAGGGTCATCAGGCTAGGTGGTGACACAGACAGAATTCAAACCTAGGACTGCCTGAGTCCAGCGTGTTTGCTCTCTGCTCTTTCCTCTAAGCTGTGTCTCCCCACATCCATCCTGGGAGTGTCTGGCTGGCTCACCCCACCCAGGCAGTTGCCAAGGGCGGCATTCGCTCTCCCACCTCCACCCCTTCAGCTTGAATTTCTGGAGGTTAAACGAGTATGATTCTCACTGTCGCCCAGGTTGGAGTGCAGCGGCGGCACGCTCATGGGCGCGCTCACAGCCCCACAGCCTCCACCTGCTGGGGTCAGGCGATCCTTCCAAATATCCAAAAGAAGGTAGGGCGCTGTCCTTTGGAAAGCTGAAAAGAGCAAGGGGTTGTCTTTCCATAAAAATGGGGCAAGCCGGGCTCGGTGACTCAGCCTGTAATCTTGCGCTTTGGGAGGCTGAGGTGAGTGGATTGCCTGAGCCCGCGGGGTTCGAGACCCGCCTGGGCAACTTGGCGAGACCTCATGTCTACAGTAAATCAAAAATTAGCTGGGCGTGGTAGCGCGTGCCTGTAGTTCCAGCTACTTGGAAGGCTGAGGCGGAAGGATCTCTGGAGCCCAACAGGTCGAGGCTGCGATGGCCAGGAGCATGCCACTGCACTCCAGTTGGGTGACAAAGTGAGACTCCAACTCAAAAGGGGGGGGGAGCGGCAAATCCCTACCTGGTCTTTTCCTTCCTCCTTTAATCAACAAACCTCTAAAAAAAGCAAAACACATAACCCTTTTATGACTGTGGAAAGATTTAAAAAATTACTTCAGGTGATCCTACCTGGCCCTTCTGCGTGATTTAAACCCTCACTACTCAGGCCTTGGAGTCTGGATTCAGCAAACTGAGTCACCAAATTCTTGGGTCATTTCTTGGTTCCTTGTCCTCTTTAGCATCACTCTGGTATTTGAGCTCTGACTGCCCTCCCCAGCTCTAGACACAGTGGGGTATCACACCTGGATGTTCAGTCAGCATCTCAAACTCACCCACTACTGCACACCTCTTTCCTCCTTCCATCCCACCTTGTACAACCCAGACTTCCTCCCAATCTCCTGTTTCTGTGAGTGTCTCTGCTAGCATTCTCTCTGATTGTCTCTCATCTTCCACATCCACATCGTCTTTGGATTCTCCTTCCACAGTCACTCCAGCACTTCCTTTCCATTCCCATAGCTACTACCCTAATTAAACCTTTATCATCTCTCTTTTGTTTTTGTTTTTTGAGTTGGAATCTCACTCTGTCGCCCAGGCTGGAATGCAATGATCCTTCTGCCTCAGCCTTCCAAGTAATTGGAATTACAGGTGTGCACCACCATGCCCAGCTACTTTATTTATTGTAGAAATGAAGTCTCGCCATGTTGCCCAGGTTGATCTTGAACCCATAGGCTCAGGCAATCCTCTAGCCTCTGCCTCACAAAGTGTTGGGATTACCGGTGTGAGCTACCAGGCCCGACCTGTGTTTTGTTTTTTAAAGAAAACCCCCCAGTAGGGAGGAATTTCTGGGGAGAGGATGGAATGCTCTAGATTTAAGATAGATATGGGTTACATGGGTGTACACTTTTGTCAGAACTTATCAACCTGTATGCTTAAGATCTGTACATTTCATTATATGCAAGTTATACCTCAAAATAAAAAAAAAGTACATATCCGAGTCATGACACCAAAATAAAATTAAATTTTAAAAAGACAAAAGTTAAAACAAAACAAAACAAAAAGTCCCTCAAAACTACATTTCCAAGTCTCCCTTAAAGATGAATAAGGCCAGCCGGGCTCGGTGGCTCAGCCTGTAATCGCCTTTGGGAGGCTGAGGTGAGTGGATTGCCTGAGCCCGCGGGTTCAAGACCCACCTGGGCAGCGAGACCTCATCTCCACAATAAATAAAAAAAAATCAGCTGGGCGTGGTAGCGCATGCCTGTAATTCCGGCTACTTGGAAGGCTGAGGCGGAAGGATGGCCGGAGCCCACTGGGCGAGGCTACGGTGGCCAGGAGCGGCCACGGCACTCCAATCTGGGCGACAGAGTGAGACTCCAACTCAAAAAAAGAAAAAAAAAAAAAAAAAAAGCTGAATAAGGCCATCTGATTAAGTTCTGGCCAATAAGACATAAACAGAAATGCTGGAAGTATTGTCATGGATTTCCAGGAAGGCCCCCCAAAGGGAGTTTTAGCTAGAAAGTGTGTTCTTCTATGCTCCTCTTCCTCCCCTCAATCATCTTTCCTTCCTTCTTTCTGCCACCCAGAATGTATATGAGATGAATTAAGCACTAGTGGCCGAATTAGACCATAAGGTAACCATGAGAATGGAAGCTGTGTGGTAGGATGGTGAAGCAGAAAAAGACTAAAGTCCCTAATAATTGGAGAGCTACCATACCAGCCCAGATTGCCTACCACCAGATACCTTTTAACAGAGTTGTAGAAATAAACGTCCATCTTTTTTTTTTTTTTTTTTGAGTCAGCGTCTGTCACCCAGGCTGAAATGCAGTGACACGCTCAGTCACAGAAGCCTCAACCTACTGGGCTCAGGTGATCCTACCACCTCAGCCTTCCAAATAGCTGGAACCACAGGTGCACACCATCATACCCAGCTAGTTTTTGATTTATTGTAGAGACAAGGCCTCACCAAGTTGCCCAGGCTGGTCTCAAACTCCTGGGCTCAGGCAATCCATTCGCTTCGGCTTCCCAAAGTGCTGGGATTACAGGCTGAGTCACCGAGCTGGCCCGTTTTGTTTTTAAAGATCAATAAGCCCTTCATCCCCAGCCTTTCTCTTAGACCACTCTGTACACTGCTGCCATCTACAGTTTCAGTAATATCACCTGCCCCTAAAAAGCCTATCATAGCTTCACATTGCCCAAATGAATAAAATTCCAACTCCTTGACATGCCAACTGAAAGCTTTTGTTATCCGGCCCCAATCTACTTTTCCAAATTTGGTTTTTAACCCATTAATATGAAAGCCTTTTAGAGACAGGAACCTCATGTTTCTCAACTTTTAAATCCTCATTGGTAGTATGGTGTCTGACACTTAAATGCTCACTAAATGTTTATGAATTGAACAAAATATGCTTCCTGCTCCTGAACTGTGGTCTGGCATCAGATGAATCTACATTTTGTGTTTCCATCTTTGTGCCCAACGTCACACTTTTCCTTCACCTGTAAGGTTCCCTCCAGGCTGAACTCAAATATCGTCTCCTCTGTGAACTCCTGATTCTTTTAGCTAGAAGTGACCTCCCCTATTTCTGAATTTCAGGCATACACTTGAGGACATTCTTTTTCCTTGTTTTGCAGCTACCTGCATATACCCCATTCCCGCGTTCCTGTTTCCCCCAGAGCCTGCTCACCAATGGCAGGGACAAAGCTACAATAGTGTCTGGAGCTCCCCAGGTCCAAGCTACACAATACCCTCCAAATAACAACTGTTTTATTCTGAATAAATTATAGACAAATGTTTTATTCTGAATAAATTATACTATGACTTACCGAGAAACCATTAAAAAGAAAGATCTAACTATACTAAAGTGGAAAATCTCAAAGACAAATAAAATAAAGTATATACTTAATTTTTTTATTTTTTATTTTTGAGTAGGAGTTTCACTCCATCACCCAGGCTGGAGTGCAGTGGTATGCTCACGAACATGGCAACCTCAACCTGCTGGGCTCAGGCGATCCTTCCACTTCAATCTCCAAAGCAGCTGGGACCACAGGCATGTGCCACCATGCCCAGCTAATTTGGTTTTTTTTTTTTTGAGTTGGAGTCTCACCCTGTCGCCCAGACTGGAGTGCAGTGGCCGCTCCCGGCCACCGCAGCCTCGACCTGCTGGGCTCCGGCGATCCTTCCACCTCAGCCTTCCAAGTAGCCAGAATTACAGGCATGCACTACCACGCCCAGCTGATTTTTTTTTTTAAATTTACTGTAGAGATGAGGTCTTGCTGCCCAGGCGGGTCTCGAACCCGCGGGCTCAGGCAATCCACTCACCTCAGCCTCCCAAACGCGCGGGATTACAGGCTGAGCCATTGAACCCGGCTGCTAATTTGTTTTTATTGTAGAGACAAGGTCTCGCCAAGTTGCCCAGGCAGGTCTCAAACCCTGGGCTCAGGCAATCCTCTCACCTCTGCTTCCCAAAGTGCTGGGATTATAGACGTGAGCCTCTGTGCCCAGCACGAATATACTCTTAAGACAGCAAGTAGCAGAATAATAGATGTGCTATGCGCCATTTATATTTGAACCCCTCCCCAAATATGTGTAGGAACATGTATTTACAAAGGTACTAATGTTCACCGAATAGCTGAGGATGGTGATGTCTGGGGATGGGAATGACAAGAGTAGAGGGGACAAGTTCTACCTCCTACTCTGTGCATTGATGTGCTGTTTGGGCCTTTTACAATAAAAATTACTTTGGCTACCAAAATGTTTTAAACGTTAAAAGAAGGAACAAGATACATCGCAATGCAAGGGATGTGGGAGGTGTTGAATGAGTCATGCTAACAAAGCTAAAAAAGCCAGAGCAGGAAAAAAATAAATAAAAAGTTCTTGTGGCTAGACAGGGCACAGGCAGCTTTGATACAGAGGTGAAGCTTGGCTAGATCTTGGAGTGAGATTTTTAAATAAATTAGAAAGAGAGTAAAGGCAGAGGGCCAGATGTTTGGGGGAAATTGACCAGTTTGGCTAAAGTAAAGGATGTGGTCAGAGAGTACACAGAGGTGTCTGAAAAGGAAATGAAGGGCTGGTTACAGAAAGCCTTGAATGCCAGACTAAGGCAATGGGAACATACTCAAAGCTTCTGAGCAAAGGGGTAAAAATGCTGCACTGCACTGATGT
Organism: Cephalopachus bancanus; assembly: GCA_027257055.1. Lineage (NCBI taxonomy): Eukaryota > Metazoa > Chordata > Mammalia > Primates > Tarsiidae > Cephalopachus > Cephalopachus bancanus. The sequence continues at coordinate 1,502,307 of JAPVLO010000475.1, read as the reverse complement.
ATCAGCTGACTGTAATTTTTTTTTTTAGTTGGAGTTTCACTCTGTCATCCAGGCTGTAGTGCGGTGGCACATTCATAGCCACCACAGCCTCAACCTGCTGGGCTTAGGTGATCTTTCTGCCTTAGCCTTCCAAGTAGCTGGAACCATAGGCATGTGCCACCGTGCACGGCTGAATTTTTTGGTTTATTGTAGAGATGAGGTCTCGCCATGTTACTCAGGCTGGTCTCTGAACTCAGGTAATGCCCTCACCTCTGCCTCCCAGAGGGCTGGGATTATAGGTGTGAGCCACCATACCTGGCTTTGGAATTTTTTTTTTAGAGAGGGTCTTGCTATGTTGCCCAGTCTGGTTTCAAACTCCTGGTCTCAAGTGATCCTCCCTCCTTGGCCCTCAAAGTGCTGGAATTACAGGTGTGAGTCACCATACTGGGTCAAAACTGCTTAAGACAATATCCACCCATAGAAAGTAGCACTCACTTGGACCCAGGAGGTACCAGGGACGCCTTTTCCTTGGATCAAGTTAAAAGAAACCCAAAGTCAGAGAAAGGTGTGGCATGTGCCTGTAGTCCCAGCTATTTGGGAAACTGAGGCAGAAGGTTCATCTGACCCCAGGAGGTCAAAGTTGTTGTGAGCCATGATGATGCTACTGGACTCCAGATTGGGTGAGAGTGAGACCCCCCCCCAACTTAAAAAATAAAAAAGTATGGGAGCTGGCCCAACCCTGGCTGGAGGCACAACTTTGAATCAGAGAACCACTCCTATAAAAGCCACAAAATGTCTGTCAATAAGTAGGAGAGCCTGAGCCCAGAGGTTCAACACCAGCCTGGGCAACTTGGCAAGTCCTTATCTCTATAATAAATGCATTTTAAAAATTAGCTGGATGTGGTGACACATACCTGTAGTTCCAGCTACCTGAAAGGCTGAGGCAGAAGGGTTTCCTAAGCCCAACAGATCAAGGCTGCAGTGGCCATGAGCATGCCTCTGCACTCCAGCTTGGGCAACCAAGTGAGACTGACCCAAAAAAACAAAAAAGTAAGATAAACTTTCATAGTCTGGCTTCTAAGATTCATGTGGCACCCACCATCTCCACCTTGGTTAAGGACAATGATGTTTATTCATTCATTCAAGGCTGCATGCCTATTATATGCCAAATAATAAGCAGGGTACTTTTTTCTTCTTCTCGGAAATGGGGTCTTACTCTGTTGCCCAGGGTGAAGTGCAGTGGCATGATCACAGCCAACTCATCGCAGCCTCAAACTCCTGGGCTCAGGCGATCCTTCCACCTCAGCCTCCAAAATAACTGGGACTACAGGCACACGCCACCACGTTCAGCTAATTTATCACAGAGATGAGGAGATGTTTCACTAGGCTGGTCTCAAACTCCTAGCCTCAAGCAATCCTTTTCACCTTGGCCTCCCAAAGAGCTAGAATTATAGGTATTAGCCACTGTGCCGGGTCCAAGGTACTGCTTTTAAATGTTTATTTATCACAGGCTGTTAATAAATTAAAAGCCTATGAGTCAGCACATGAAAATCTGGGTTCAAAATTTGATGTCATACTTTTTATTTTTGTAGAGATGGGGTTCTCACTATGTTGCCCAGTCTCATCTGGAACTCAAGTGATTTTCCCGCCTTGGCCTCCCAGAGTGCTGGAATTACAGATGTGAGCCACTGTGCCAGGCCTAATGTCATATGTGCATGTGTATATACATATATATATGTATATATATATTTTTTTGTATTTATGTATATATATGTATGTGCATGTGTATATACATATATATGTATATATATATGTATTTATATATATATGTATATATATATATATTTTTTTTTTTTTTGAGTCTAAGTCTCACTGTCGCCCAGGTCCATTCACAGCCACTGCAGCCTTGACCTGCTGGGCTCAGGCAATCCTTCCAACTCGGCATTCCAAGTAGCTGGAACTTCAGGCGTGCACCACCACACCCAGCTAGTTTTTTTTTATTTATTGTAGAAACTAAGTCACATCAAGTTGCCCAGGCTGGTCTTGAACCCGGAGCTCAGGTAATCCTCTCACCTCAGCCTCCCAAAGTGCTAGGACTACAGGTGTGAGCAACCATGCTCAGCATAATGTCATTTTCTTTTTTTTTTTTGAGTCAGAGTCTCACTGTCCCTCAGGCTGCAGTACAGTGGCATGCTCATGGCTACCACAGCCTTGACCTGCTGGACTCGGGCAATCCTTCCACCTCAGTCTTCCAAGTAGCTGGAACTACAGACATGTGCCACCATGCCCAGCTTGTTTTTTATTTATTGTAGAGATGAGGTCTCACCAAGTTGCCCAGGCTGGTCTCAAACCTGTGGGCTCAGGCAATCCTCTCACCTTGGCCTCCCAAAGTACTGGAGTTACAGGCATGGGTCACTGTGTCCGGCATAATGTCATATTTTCAAGGGCAGGCGTACCCCAGATGAATAGATGTTTTCTTTTAGGTATGATCATGGACGCATTCATCCAAGAATGAAGGAATTACCTTCTTTCTCCACTCTTCCCCTATGGCTGTTCCAACCAAGGAGGTATCATTCCATTCATGTAAGATCTGGCCAAGGCAAAAACAGATTCCTTTCTCCTATGTATACCGTAAAGCCAAGAAGTGTACTTCTTTACTATATTTAAGACTCAGAAAGAATCCCAGTAGTTCAGAGCCTCAAGGTAAGCCTTCAACCCTTAAAAGTCCTTGGACTCAATTCTGCCCGGGGGGGGGCTCTCAACAGTGTATAGGGCAGAGGCAGGAGGAGGTGGGTGCGAGGTAGACAAGCTCATTCTCAAATCCCCTGCCTGGCCTGGCCCGGCCTGACTGCCAGACAGCTCTCATGTGCCTGGTTTGTGAGGTAGGGTGGTGGAAGGAAGGATGCATAGCTCTGTGCACAGAAGGCCAGGGTTTTGGCTTGAGTGTCTTCTCTATTCCACCATGTTCAGCTCAGAACCAGAACTACTCCCAAACTCGAGACCAAATACTCTCTTCTGCAACTCATGGCAACATGACTCACACACACATTTCACTCACCTTCAAGCCCTGATGGTAAGCAGTCCTGGCCAACTTCCTCACTCCCACCACTGCCTAGGTGGCTTTGCTCTCTTTACCCTACTCAAGGTTTCCATTTCCTCTGTCCTAACCCTCTTCCCTTTTCTCAGGAACTCAGGGTCATTCTTACCCATACCAGCAATCAGGGTCAGGAAATCCAATTAGAAAGAAAAGCCTGCAGAGGAAGCAAGGCATCTGGATCCTATCACTCCCCAGTGACCAGCAAGATATGCCAGCTCTCCAGCTACCGGGTTAGAAACTGAGAACTGGATTCTGGCTCTCTTACCTCCACACCCTCAAGAACTGGAGTAGAAGCTGCTCTTAGCATTGACAGCCTGCCTCCAGTAAACAGTGGCAAAGGAAGGGGTATTCTCTCACAGTTATTCTCCAAATCTTACTACCCCATGTAGAACACAAAAGATATCCCGCTCAAAGCATTCCAGGGCACCCCAGAAGTGGATCTCAGGTCCTTCCCTGAGTATAGTGGTCTGACCCATTTTTAGCACAGGGCTAACATCGAAGCTTGAAAAATACTTGTCAACTTTCTGCTCCAACTAATCTAAGCACTTGAACTGGAAGTGGCTGTAAGTGCAGTGAATCCCTAAAGCTTTCAGACCTTGTTTCTGAAATCTGAGAAACTCATACATACTCACATTCATTCTCTGTCACTGACCCTATACTCGGGAATGAAGGGAACAGTTTTGTCTTCCTTTCCACCTTGGTCAATCTAAGCCCTTCCTCTGATTTCAAGGCTCATCTTGGAAACTCCCTTGCTCACACTATCCTGAAGCAGACCCTGGGTCCAGGTCCTCTGCCAATCCATGACTGATGAGATAGATATCCCTGTTCTGGAAGATGGGACTGCTGTTTGTCCTAACAGCTGGGTGTTGAGCTTCATCTCCCGGTTGAGTCTTCTCTTCACTCCATGTCCTCTCAAGAGCTGGAAGGTTTAAACAACTGCCACAAGAGGGCTCCCCTCTACCTCTTTCCTGGCATCCTAAACTGGGTAAGTATGGAACAGAAATGAATAGGTCATCCTCTTCCCCAAGTTGTTCAGGGGTCTAAAGATACCCATTCATTAGTTGGCCATTAAGCTTAAGTCCTCTCCGTTATTACTGTCCTATGAGAGGTTGTGGCTCTGGAAGGTCTCTATCTACTAATAAAGCACCAGGGAAAGGCGCTTTGAACTTATTAGCAACCTGTCACCAAGCAGAACTTTGGAGGAGCTTAGTAGGAGGAAAGTGCCATCTGATCTTGAGGGGTAAGAAGATAATGTTCAAAGTTATGGGACTGATAACGAGAAGTCTTGTTGGACTAGCTAGAAGGTTACATAAAGGCAAAAGCACTGGTCCTTGAGGGTGATGGCTTATTAGTAACAGGAGAGGAAAGGAAAAGGAAAATTGGCAAGAGAGGCAGCATGGAGGTAACTTAATACAAATTATATGCTTCACACTGGCACTTGGGGTTCTCAAACTTATCATATGCCTAAATCCTGTTCCTTTCCCACAAAAGGCAAGTTTTGAAGACCTCTGTCCTCAAAGTTTAAGTAGTAAGAGGGGGAAGGCGTGCCTGGCTTACCCAGACCTTACCCACTGCAAAGGTAACACCACCCCTTTCTTTGCCTGGAGCCAGACAACAGAAGCAGGAGAGGAACAGAGTAGCAGCGGGAGTGGGACAGGAGGACAGAGGCTTCATAGAGTAGATCTATTCCCCAAGACGTTTGTGGAATCTCTGTATGGGACTTGGCATACTGACAATGGGAAACCACAAGCCTGAAGTAGAGCTGATGCAGGGCCATCAGCTTTAAGAAGGATCAAGTTTATTACATTGCCCTGACACTTATCCTTCATGGTCACTCACTGCCAAAGTCCAGAACTAGACTGGTAAGGTGACTCCTATCTATGAATAAGGGGACCCTGTTCGAACGAGAAGCAACTGATATGTGGGGCTGGAAATCTGAGAGTGGAGGCTGTGTGGGCTACTCCAAATTAAGGGCCCTCCAGGGATAAGTTCAGGATTAAACCCTTCAGAACTAGAGGAGCAAACTAACAAAGCCCTCTCTCTCTGGTGCCCAATTCATTTGGGCTCCCCTCGGGCTTTGATGGGAAGAAATAAGCAATAGAGATGGGTCTAAGTTCCTCCATAACCTCACTTTCTACCAATCAAGTGTGCCCATTACCCCTTGGCTGAGAGAAGCAGTCTAGAAAGAGAGACCAGAAACAGAACTACCCTCATCATTAAATCACTGTCCCATGGCTGCTGCACATCAAGGATAAAGGTCGGCTCCAAAGCTGCATAAAACAAGTTTAATTTCCAACCAGGGTCACAGTCATCATGTTATCCCACATTTTGAGCAAGGATAGAGAAGGTGAGTTATTAAACATATACAGTCTACATTCCAGAGGAGGAAAAAAGAAGAGAAAAACCAGTTCAGAACTGTAGTTACCACTATAACACCACAAACAAACTTTGGGGGTGGGGAGAGGGGAGTCTCCAGGAAGAAGAAAGCTAGAACCAGGTACAGTAAAAAATTAAACCTACCTGAGGAGAGCAGGGAGGGAGTGGGTGGAAATGGAATGAAACACTCAATCCTAAAAGAGCTGTTAAGTGAATGGGAATGTAGAAAAGACCACCCCTGCCAAGGGTCTAGCAGCCAGGGATAGTACTACCAAGATCACTTATTGCCCCCTACTGGACAGATCTGGAGCAGCACAAAGGCAACCTAGAAGGCTGTTTCCCAACACCCTCAGCCCCAGATTGGTCCCTGGAGCCCCAAAAAACAAGGTGAGGAATAAGGCCTGAAATGAGGAAAATCTATTTGGGACTGGCATCTACCCAGGGAGGGTCAGAGAGGGAGTGAGGCAGGAGAAGAGGCAAAATCCTCACAAACCTCTAAGATAGAGTAGGGAATCATAAGTAAGAAAAAACAAGGAAAAAAGACAAATAGGCAACAGCAGTGAATGAGTTGAAAAGGCAAAGGAAAGAGTTCAGGGAAGGAGAGGCAATGGGTTAGGACAAAAAAAAACGTCTGAGGAAACAGAGCAAAGAAAAAGCATCTGTAGCGTTAGGGGTGTGAATACATTTTAAAAATGAAATAGAACCTCTAACACCCCCCCCCACACACACACCAAACACACACACACACACACACACACACGCCTAGAAAGCAAGATGCCTGCACACACCCACTGTATCTTGGGTAACACATCACTAAGTAGCTGGCACTGAGGGAGATACCCCTGGAACCTCTCTTTCACAGCTCAATTTTGGATGGAGTTAGGGGTATTAGATCTGCCTGCTGTGGACAAAGATGGCAGGAAGCCTGGCCCCATGGAGTGGGGCTTGGGACAGTCCTACTGGGAAGGGGTCCCTCACCTATGCTGCGGGGGACCCTGTGCCCTGACCTTAGCAGAAAGGTTATGGGCAACTGTCTTGGAGCTCAGGGCGCAGCCAGCACACACAGGAGCCCACAGAACAGCCACGGCTTCACAGAAACCGCATTAAGTCAGGATCCAGGCCAGCCCTCAGGGACAAGCACCCCCTGGGACAGAGAGAGGCAGTAGCAGCAGCTTCTGAACAACTACATAATAATGCGCGAGGACCCTGAAGACCACTGCATCCTACCAGCACCAACAACCACCTCAGAGTTCTATTTCCTCCACTCCAACCACCAGATCCATTTATGACAAGTGGGTGAGGAGGGCAGGGGAATGGAGGTAGGAGGGACAGCAAGGATGCTCTGAGGACCTGGAAACAATAGAAAATCTTCATCCTTTAGCACATCTTAGACTAGAAAAAGTGAGAACTGGAGAAGAGGGGGTTGATGTTGAGGTCTGCTGTCACCCCACTCCTCCATTCATTAGCTCACCCGGTCAGCCCTGGTCAGGCCAGCAGGACTACTAGGGTGAGAAAATTTCTGACAAAGGAAAGATGAACCACCCAGCCCCCAAAATCAGAAGGGCTGGGCTGGGGGAAGGGGGGGTGAGAGGGATGCCTGGGAAGGCAGGAATGGGACTGACCTACACCTCACCTCCTCCTAAAAACAAAAAAGAATAAAGACGGAAAACCTGAGGCTCTCTCTTGCTTTCCCCCATGACCTGGGTCCCAAACACACACCATGGTCTTGCTATCCCCACCTCCTCCTCAAGCTCCTGAAGAACAGATCTAAGGATGGTGGGGGAGGATCAGTTGAACACTCTGGGCTGATAAGAGTGAGTGGGTTCCTCTCTCCTTCCCAATAACAAGGCAGAACAGAATGGCATCTCCTTGGGAACAGTCATCTAGAGATAAATACCATCCCCCAGCCCTAAGAAGGGTGGAGAGAGGGGTACAAGGAAGATGGCGGAGAATCCCTCATCTATCCTATCATCCAGAAAAATCTACCTGCAGATAAGAGGGAAACCAGTCCAAGACTGGGGTAGTCCAGCCTGATTAATACCCTCCCACCTTCTTCCCTTTATCTTGCCAATACGGAAGGGGCAGATGATAGGCTCCAGTGGGCAGTGTCCTGGCTGCAAGCCCTGAGCTGCACTTCACCCCCTCCCCCCTTCCCCCTGGCCCCCACATATATATCTCTCTATACATGTATATACAGGCGCACACATGCACGCACACACAGAGAGGCCCGTGCAATTTCCATGGAGAATGGGGAAAGGGTGGCGAAGAAAAGGTGGACAGGGAGTAGGAGAGGGGCTTGTGGGGACAGGGAAAGGGTTCAGATGCCAAGAGCACAGCAACCAGTGCCAAACAAAGCAAACGGAGAGAATACCCTACCCCCTTCCCGAAACCCAGAGGGTGAGAGAGAAAGGGGTCACCCCATGAAACCATAACAACCTTGTTTTTGTTTTAAATCCAGTAAATTGGAATGACTCATCATCAGGACAGCAATTGGGGACTGGTCATATCAGTGGACAGGGGAGAGGGAAGGCAGGGGAGAGGCAAGGCTCTTGTAGGGCATGCGGACATGATACCCAGGGCCCTGGCCATACTTGCAATAGGGAGAAAGGGGAAGGGCTGGGGTTGGGAAACAGTAGGTACGACAGGGGTGGGTGGGGCGCTCGGATAGGGCTGCCTGGCTCTCACTTCTTGTTTTTGAGCTGATTGGCCAGCCAGTCCAGGCCTTCATACAGCCCGTCCCCACTGGTGGCACAGGTGGCCTGAATGTACCAGTTGCGGTGACGAAGGGAATGCAGGCCCAGCTTGTCTGTGATCTCAGCAGCGTTCATAGCATTAGGCAGATCCTGGAGTGCAAGGGAGACACACAAAAAGAAGCCTCAGGATTTTTCAAAGGCTTCTAGAACATCCATCTACCAAAGAAACATGTACCAGTACCTTCTCCTCTTCCTTTATTTTAGGACGCCCAGACCAAGATCCTAAGGAGCTACTTTGGATTTAGTCACCCTAGAACCCCAAATCCAAGGCCACTAGAGGTCATTCCACTGAGTAGTTGGAAACCAAATATGGAGTTGGTAGGGAAGTAGAGAGGTGATTCAGACTGACCATAAGAATCAGTTCTGAGCTGGGCTCGGTGGCTCAGCCTGTAATCCCGTGCCTTTGGGAGGCTGAGGTGAGTGGATTGCCTGAGCCCACGGGTTCGAGACCCGCCTGGGCGGCGAAACCTCATCTCTACAATAAATCAAAAAATCAGCCGGGCGTGGTAGCGCACGCCTGTAATTCCGGCTACTTGGAAGGCTGAGGCGGAAGGATTGCCGGAGCCCAGCAGGTCGAGGCTGCGGTGGCCGGGAGCGGCCACTGCACTCCAGTCTGGGCGACAGAGTGAGACTCCAACTCAAAAAAAAAAAAAAGAATCAGGTCTGTCTGACAGCAGGAGTGAGGGCAGTTCTACTAAAGTAGACAATAGTGATGATGAAAGAAAGATCTGAGGTGCGTATCTACCACACCAATCGCTGAGGACTGAAAAGTTGCTATGTAAAGCTGGGGTGGGGGATAAGAAGAGAGGCATCAAGAAACCAACTGCTCGCATTTCCCACATTTCCAAAAGTGAAAGCATAAGACAAGGCTTCCTATACAGTGAGCCCCAAGACTCCATGATTTCCACAGCCAGGTTGCCCTTTCCCAGACTCAGGGGTGGGAAGAAGTCTCACCTGTTTGTTTGCAAAGACAAGGAGCACAGCATCCCGGAGCTCGTCCTCTGCCAGCATCCTCATCAGCTCTTCCCGGGCCTCATTTACTCGCTCCCGATCATTGCTGTCCACCACAAATATCAACCCTGGGGAGGCAGAGCGTGGGCTGCACAGAGATGACAATTCCCTCCTCCACCCTCAGAAGACACCCTCTCACACCTTCCAAATATTTGCTCCCTTTCCTCCTTTTCTCCCAGTCAGGAGCTACAGCGGGGTAAGTGTTGGCTGCTCATAAACAAGGAAGATAGCCACTCTCTGCTCATACCCAACCAAGCCATGCCAGTCCTTAGAAAGTTCATCTGTCTTACCTTGGGTGTTCTGGAAGTAGTGTCTCCAGAGGGGCCGAATCTTGTCCTGGCCACCCACATCCCACACTGTGAAGCTGATGTTCTTATACTCCACTGTCTCCACATTAAACCCTTTGGGAAAAAACAGGCAATGACCACTTGGCCTCAAATACCAGGCCTGCAAACAATGCCCAATGAGTTTGGTCTGCTTTCTCTAGCCTTGGCCATGACACCCACAATGAAAAGAAAACACGCGTTTGCTCAGTCTCTGGCTCTCTCTCCTACAGAGAAATGACTCAGCCTCACTCCAGAACACTGGCCGCCAGAGTCTACCTTAACTTAGATTTAGGGCCAGAGAGTAAAGAAAGAGAAGTTAGCTATAGTTCTGGAGCCCCAAAGGCAGAGTCAGCTGATGATGCAAAGATGGCAAATGTTCTCCCTCCTCTAGGTAGGTCTTCACCAGGATAGGCCACCAAAGATCTAAACCCAAGCAATTCCAGGCCTCTGGCAGGAACATCAAAGCCCTTCACCGGCTTTCCAAACAACACAGAGAACAAACCAACTCTAATGCCAGAGGGCAACTGTTGAGTGCCAGGCTATGGAAGTTCCCGTATAAGGGAGGGCCAGGTTAGGTGGGCAAACGGCAGCCCTAGCACCTGTTAGTAAGCTAAACAACCTCCCTTCTCCAAACCCCACAGACTGCATGGACTTGTCTGCTGAGAACAGGCCAGGTGGGAGAACCAGGAATAGGTCCCTTGCCTGCCTCAGCTGTTGGCATGAAAGCCGACAACCAAGCATGCCCTTACCAATGGTAGGGATGGTGGTGACAATCTCCCCCAGTTTCAGTTTGTACAGGATGGTAGTCTTCCCTGCAGCATCCAGGCCCACCATCAGAATGCGCATCTCCTTCTTCCCAATCAGGCTCTTGAGGAGGTTTCCAAAAATATTGCCCATGATCACAGCAGTTGCTGAGGACTGTGGGGCCCAAGTGGGGACAGTGGCAGTCTGGTTTTGGCCTGGCCCGTGCTATGGAGGACTTGATCCTAGACAAAGAAAATGTAAACTTGTAACTACCCTTTTCTTGTCAGGGCTTCGTATAAATGGAATTTGCCAAAGTCATGGCTGGAGTTCACTCATGACAAACTGAGAGTCTGGGAAGACTATGAATTTCAAGGCCCACTCAAGATACTTACTGAGGCTTTGGGAACAGAGACAAAGCAGTGAACACTCAGGACCCCTGCTCTACCAGTAATCTAATCATGTGACTCTGAGCAAGTTACTTCATCTTTTCGTATCTGTACCTATAAACGGAGGGAGTTGAACTAAATGATTCTAAAATTCTTTCAGTTCTGACAATCTACCCTATACCCCAAGGTGTTGCAAGATCATTAATGCCCCTCCTTCCCCCCAACCTTACCCTGAGACTTCTGGGAAGGGAGGGAGTGGAATGAGGAGCGGCTCTCTGTGACTCCTGACAAGGTTCACACTTGCCAGTTTCCCAAAGTTTATGCTCTCTTTTACTCAGAGATTCTGCCCCCTCCTTCTATATTTCTGTAATTCCATCTTCCTTCCACACCAAAATAGACCAGAAAAATAAAAAAGCAGCATTCCTAAGAGGTTGATCCTTTATACTCTGTGACATGCCAGCTGCTAAAGTTGTGCCTTGTCCATAAACTGTACACTGAGAGTTGGGAGGTGGGGTATGTAAAGGCTTTCATTCACTCCTCAGCTAGGTTAACCCTCGGCTCACTCTGGCCCATCCAAGGCCTTCATTCCCTGCTTTCTTCCCTAAGCCCTTCAGTCTATCCTCCACATAGCATCCAGAGTGGTTTCAAAACCAAACCTTGGGTCATGGGATTCCCTTGTTTAAAACTGTCTCTTGGCTGGGCTCGGTGGCTCAGCCTGTAATCCCAGCGCTTTGGGAGGACGAGGTGAGTGACCCTGAGACCCGCCTGGGCAACTTGGCGAGACCTCATCTCTACAATAAATCAAAAAATTAGCCGGGCGTGGCAGCACATGCCTGTAGTTCCTACTTGGAAGGCTGAAGCGGAAGGACTGCCGGAGCCCAGCAGGTCGAGGCTGCGGTGGCCGGGAGCGTGCCACTGCACTCCAGTCTGGGAGACAGAGTGAGACTCCCGACTCAAAAAACAAAAACCGTCTCTTGGCTTCATAGTTCCCTTTCAGGAAAACCCAAAGCCCATACCATGGTTTACAAGGTCTTGCATAACCCACACGCCCTTATTCCCCTCACCCTATCTCCTACCACTCTCCCTTTGCTTACTCCACTCTAATTCCCCTAAATGCTTTCCGGCCTCAAAGCTTTTATACATGCTAGTCCCTCTACCTGGAATGCTCCTCTCCCAGATAACCCTCATGGATTACTGCCTGTGTCCACTCCAATGTCACCTACCAGAGACCTTCCATAACCACCTGTATCGCTCTCTCTCACATACACACACCCCACTCCCATCCCATTTATCCCACTTTGCTTCTCTTCATAACAGTTATCACCATCTGACACATCATATATTTATTTCTTGCTGTACTGTTTTACTCCTCCTACTATAATGTCACCTTTTTATGTGTTTTGTTTGCTGCTGTGTTTTAAGTGTCAAGAATAGTACCTATCACATAAGTTGAATAACTGAACTGACTCCCAAAGTCTGTACTGACCTCACTGACAGCTCATTCAGATTGGATGTTATGTCCCATATATAGCAGGCACTTAACAAATACCTGCTGAAAGAATAAAGGGGAGCAGTAAGAACCACTGTGAAGGTACAAAACACCTATCTGCTCAATCCAGCCATTATCCCCAACAGACAAAATCAGTTTCATTCATTCAATCCCTCTCTTCTTCCCTTCCTTCTCTTTGGCACAGGACAGTCACAGAAATAAATCTTTGAAACAATAAAATGGGGGTTCAGAATCACCCATGCTAGCCAGTTCTCTGTACCTGCAGGAGACAAGCACCAGCGGAGAGCTTATTCAGCAATCACCATATGTCAGTTGCTGGCATTCTCTATAGCGTCTGGGAACCAGAGACACATACATACCCCAAAACCAGCAGGCGAAGGAACAGGTCAAGACAGAGTGCATTCAAACCCCAAAATGTAAAAGATGGATAGGGAGGAATTCTATTTACAAACCAAAGCATGGGGGTTTTGGTGGGAGTTCAGTTGTTCCTTCAAAAACTTCTTTAGCACCCCCCACTCAGTTTGCAGCAAATTCCAGACAGTGCAAAGGAGCCAGATCAACAGTCCCTGGAGACTAAACTACTAGTTTGTCCAAAAAACAGAAACAATGAGCGCTTATGGAGCGTTTCATCTTCAAAGGCCTCCCCAGACATCCACTAATGAGCCAGGCGTGGCATTCCTGTAGGTTTCTCAGCTGAGCCCTGCCCCTGACCCAGAGGGTTCACATCCCAGGAAGAGGGCCTGGCTCAACCTTAGGGTTCAACTTCAGTCAAGTCACCCATTAGCCATCCTCCCTGTCCTTCCTACCCAGGCAGACTCCCAAAGATTGCTGAGGTAGGAAGGGACATCTGTCCAGCTAAGGTCAGCTCTTACCAACCTTGGCAATTTCTGGTAATCAAACTTCTGCTTCTGCTATCAGCCAGGAATTTAAACGATCTCCACCCAAATCTTCCTAGTCTTACCCTGCCTCCAGCTCAGATGCCCTATCCTTCAGCTCCAAATGATACTTTGCTTTACACGTTTGGTATCAGGCTTTGGGTCAGACTGAATTGAAATTTTTTTTTTTTTTTGAGTTGGAGTTTCACTCTGTTGCCCAAACTGAAGTACAGTGGCATGCTCCCGGCCACCGCAGCCTCCCAGGTAGCTGGAACTACAGGCACGCGCTACTACACCCAGCTAGTTTTTTTTTTTTAATTTATTATAGAGACGAGGTCTCGCCAAGTTGCCTAGGCGGGTCTCGAACCCACGGGCTCAGGCAATCCACTCGCCTCGGTCTCCCAAAGTGTTGGGATTACAACACTGAACTGAATTTATACCACAAATTTATCTTGCTGTTCTTCATAACTAGAACTATTGTTGACTAAATGACTGCAAAGTGTGAGTACAGCAGTGGCTGAAAAAAAATAAATACTCAATATCCCTTGACCCGTAAGTGGCTGAAAAAAATATAAGTAGTCAATATCCCTTGCTCCAAACCACTGTCTTTTGGTTTGCTTTTTTTCGCTAAGTTGCCCTGCTGAAATCTAGGTTCAAAAGCTGATTCCAATGTTACTGGCTAATTCTAAGTCCTGGTATGCCACATCAAGACCTCTGAATAATCTGAACCACTCATGTAACACTTACTACCTTGTGGAGTTTTTCTTCTTTTATAAGTCTGTATATTTACTGTTTCTCCAATTAAACTGTGTATTCCCCATGGGCAAGGACTATGTCTTTTATTTATTTTGGATCCGTCCTCCCTGCCAGTGCCAAACCCACCATGGGAGTTCAATCAGGCACACTAGCTGACTTAAGCCTCATCTAAGGATATCCTTATATCAGAGTACTTGGTATCTCTCTTAATGCACAGATAGTTGCTTAGAGATTCTGCCAACTTTCAGCCATTTCCCAGATATATCTGACCCCTATGGTCAGGACTGGTTTGGGAACACCATAAAATGACTAGAAAACTAGAATTCGTCGGATTTTGTCATTTAATATGAAATGGAGCTGATGAGCCGGGCTCGGTGGCTCAGCCTGTAATCCCGCGCCTTTGGGAGGCTGAGGTGAGTGGATTGCCTGAGCCCGCGGGTTCGAGACCCGCCTGGGCAGCGAGACCTCATCTCTACAATTAAAAAAAAAAAAAAATCAGCCAGGCGTGGTAGTGCATGCCTGTAATTCCGGCTACTCGGAAGGCTGAGGCGGAAGGATCGCCGGAGCCCAGCAGGTCGAGGCTGCAGTGGCCGTAAGCGGCCACTGCACTCCAGTCTGGGTGACAGAGTGAGACTCCAACTCAAAAAAAAAAAAAAGAAATGGAGCTGACGGATAACGGATGAAATATCCAGTAGCTATCATGTCTCCCTGGGGCATCCCAGGACCTAGAAACGAATGGACATTATAACTCCTCTTTAAGTATAATCATGAGTTTGACTTAGATGAGGATTTCAAAAGGGATGCTGGCTTTCTTGTCTTGGCTTTCTCTGTTCCTGCCTATTACCAGATAGCATGCAGTCCTACCACTAGGATGGCAGCAGCTTTCAGCTTTGTGCCATGAACACAAATTTTTATCTATACAGTCAATTCCCACTTTCATCCTAATGCATTCCTAGAAAATGCTCTAGGAAGCAGAATGGCCAAAAAGAAAAACCCCAAACCAATCAACCCTGAATTGTTTCTCTACATACTGTTATAGCCTATAGTTACTCTTTCACCACAGATGGTACTCCTGTGTTGATAGGGCAAAACGCCAGGTTCCATGGGCTGTTGAAAACCAGGAATCAGCAGTTAAAACGGAAGGTGAGTGGCTCAAGATGAAAGATGGAATACAGTAGTATCTTTATTAACAAAGAAGATATCTTTGTTCTATCAGTGTTCTATTTCGCAGTCAGAAATTTATCACAGTAAAAATAACAACAGGAGCTCCAGATACATGCTTCAGGACAATCTGTGTGGGACACTGCAGGAGTTCAGTTAAACACATTGCCTGATTTAAGCCTTATCTGAGGATGTCCTCACTGGAGGACCACTCATTGCCCCTACCCTCCCACCCCCTCAGGAGAAGTCGGCTGTTGCTGTAACTGGCTGCTCAGCCATCTTGGCTTGTATGTGTTATAGGAACAGGTATATCTCAACCTCCATGTACTCCTGGGAGTCACAGCCCAGTATGCCACACATACTCCCCCTTACTGATTCCAGTGACGCATCCATTGTACCCTGAGACACCTCTGAAACAACTCCTGATCTGGCACCACCTCCTCCTCTTCAGGGTCCAGGTGAAGGAAGACCAGAGTCTTCCAAATCCTCTGTTGCCAGGCAGGGTACAGTGAAAGCAGCTACGTATCTACATAATTTTCAAATTGTGATATTACTAACAGAGGTGCTGTTTTTAGCACAGCCAACCAAACAGGCCACCACAATTTAGCGAACAAAAGCAGGGTATGTCTGTATTTAGTTTCCTTGGGGCAGCTGGCTTGTGGCCTGTGTAAACTCTTTAAGTTTTTGTCTCAAGAGCACTGAAATCAGAACACAAGAACTCCTAGATTAGTATCTCAATGATTTCTATTGGACTCAAAGATTTCCCAAAGCCAAGAGATAGCTTCTGATGTCAGCTTCCACCAATCATCAAACATTTATTGAGCACAATGAACTAGAGATAAGAGAGGAAGACAGTTTCTACCTTCATGAAACTCAGTCTAACAGGAGCGAAAGACTAACAACAAAGGATTACAAAACAATGTGAGGATAAAAGTGGGTAAGCACACAGTATTATGGGGACAGGAAGCTGGAGCAGTCAGGACTGGAGGGTAAAGGATGATTCCCAAACATGATTCTCAGGTAACATCTGAGTTCACTCCCGAAGGAAGAAATTAGGCAACAAAGAAAAGGGAATGGGGAGAAGTAGTAGTGTGTGCGAGGGTCCAAAGACAGCATTTTTTTTGAGTCGGAGTCTCACTCTGTTGCCCAGGCTGGAGTGCAGTGGTGCACTTGTAACAACCGCAGCCTCGACCTGCTGGGCTCAGGTGATCCTTTCGCTTCAGCCTTCTAAGTGTCTGGAACTTTAGGTGTGCGCCACAATGCCTGGCTTATTTTTTGATTTATTGTAGAGATGAGGTCTTGCCAAGTTGCCCAGGCAGGTCTCAAATCCCTGGTCTCAGACAGTCCTCTTGCCTTGACCTCCTGAAGTGCTGGGATTACAGGCTTGAGCCACCGAGTCCAGACACTTTTTTTTTTTAAAGAAAGGGTCTTATTGTGTTGCTCATGCTGGCCTCAAACTCCTGGCCTCAAGTGATCCTCCTGTCTCAGCCTCCCAAGTAACTGGAACTACAAGTGTGTACCACCATGCCCACAGATAGCACTTTTTATTAGCCAAAGCCAGGTGCATCTGGGAGGTAGTTTATTTGGTTACAGGATGGTGGGTAAAAGTGATAAAAGAAGGGGATAGAGAGATAAGCAGGGGCTGGATTAAAGGTCATGCTGAGTAATGTGATCAGATAGACATACACTTCAGAAAGGTCATTCTGGCTGGGTGCAGTGGCTCATGCCTGTTAATCCTAGCACTTTGGGAGGTAGAGGCAAGAGGATTGCCTGCATCTAGGGGTTCAAGACCAGCCTGGACAACTTGGCGAGACCTCATCTCTACAATAAATAAAAAAATTAGCTGGGTGTGGTGGCGTGTGCCTGCAGTTCTAGCTACTTGGAAGGCTGAGGCGGAAGGATCACCTGAGCTATTGCGGTGGCTGTGAGCATGCCACTGCACTCCAGCCTGGGCATCAGAGCAAGAATCCAACTCAAAAAAAAAAAAACAGAAACAAGTGCTCTATCCTTAAACTTTTTTAAAAAGCTTCTGACAGGGTCTCACTATGTTGCCCAGGGTGCAGCACAGTGGTAGTCACAGGCACCATCATGGTTCACTACAGCACTGAATTCCTTGCCTCGCCAAATCCACAGGCCTCCACATTCTGAGTAGCTGGGACTACATGCACAAGCCACCAAGTATGGCTTTTATTTTATTTTATTTTATTTTAGTTGGAGTCTCGCTCTGTCGCCCAGGTTGGAGTGCCCTGGCATGCTCATGGCCACCACAGCCTCAACCTGCTCAGGTGATCCTTCCACCTCAGCCTTCCAAGTAGTTGGAACTACAGGTGCACGCCACCGTGTCCTGCTAATTTTTTTTTTTGAGTTGCAGTCTCACTCTGTCTCCCAGACTGGAGTGCAGTGGTCGCTCCCGGCCACCGCAGCCTCGACCTGCTGGGGTCCGGCGATCCTTCCGCCTCAGCCTTCCGAGTAGCCGGAATTACCGGCGCGTGCTACCACGCCCGGCTGATTTTTTTTGATTTATTGTAGAGATGAGGTCTCGCTGCCCAGGCGGGTCTCGAACCCGCGGGCTCAGGCAATCCACTCACCTCAGCCTCCCAAAGGCGTGGGATTACAGGCTGAGCCACCGAGCCCAGCTTTTTTTTTTTTTTAATCTATTGTAGAAATGAGGTCTTGCCCAGGATGGTCTCAAACCCGTGGGCTCAGGCAATCCTCTCACCTTGGCCTCCCAAAGTGCTAGGATTATAGGCGTGTGGCACCATGCCCAGCTAATTTTTTAATTTATTATAGCGATGAGGTCTCATCAAGTTGCCCAGGCTGGTCTCGACTCAGGCAATCCTCTCACCCTCAGCCTCCCAAAGTGCTGGGATTATAGGCATGAACCACACAGCACCCAGCCTCTCTGTACTTATCAAGCTTCCCATTCCCCTGCCAAACTCCTGGTAATCACCTTTCTACTTTCTGTCTCTATGAATTTAACTACTATATGTATGTCATATAATTAGAATCATCCAATATTTATCCTTTTGCATCTGGCTTTTTTTTTTTTGAGTTGGAGTTTCACTCTGTCACCCAGACTGGAGTGCAGTGGCATGCTCCCAGCCACCACAGCCTCGACCAGCTGAACTCCGGCGATCCTTCTGCCTCAGCCTTCCAAGTAGCTGGAACTACAGGCGCGTGCTACCACACCCGGCTAATTTTTTATTTATTGTACAGACGAGGTCTCACCAAGTTGCCTGGATGGGTCTCGAACCCACGGGCTCAGGCAATTCACTCACCTTGGCCTCCCAAAGTGCTGGGATTACAGGCTGAGCCACCGAGCCTGGCCTGGCTTATTTCAACTAGTCTTCTAGCTATGTGACTTAATGAATACTCTCACTGTTTAAGCCACATGTGTTTTCTACTTTTTGCAACTAATACATCTAGGGAGAGTATGCACAGTAAAACAAAAGAAAAAGGCAAAGGGAGAAACTTGGGAACATCAACATTTAAAGTCGTGGGCAAGCCGGGCTCGGTGGCTCAGCCTGTAATCCCCCGCCTTTGGGAGGCTGAGGTGAGTGGATTGCCTGAGCCCGCAGGTTCGAGACCCGCCTGGGCAGCGAGACCTCATCTCTACAATAAATCAAAAAATCAGCCGGGCGTGGTAGCGCATGCCTGTAATTCTGGCTACTTGGAAGGCTGAGGCGTAAGGATCACTGGAGCCCAGCAGGTCGAGGCTGCGGTGGCCGGGAGCGGCCACTGCACTCCAGTCTGGGTGACTGAGTGAGACTCCAACTCAAAAAAAAAATAAAAATAAAAAAATAAAGTAGTGGGCAAAAAAAAGGAGGCTGGGAAAAGCAGTAAGAAACAATGAGGGACAGACAGGAAATCAAGAGTGCAAGACATCAAGACACCGATGAGGAATGAACATAAAATAGAAAAGATGGAAGCCAGGCATAGTGGCTCACGCCTGTAATCCTAGCACTTTGGGAGACTGAGGCAAGAGGATTGCCTGAGCCCACGGGTTCGAGACCAGCCTGGGCAACATGGTGAGACTTTGTCTTCACAATAAATAAATCAGGTGGGCATGGTTGGTGGCGCACGCCTATGGTTCCAGCTGCTTGGAAGGCTGAAGCAGAAGAACTGCCTGAGCCAGCAAGTCGAGACTGCGATAGCTGTGAGCGTGCCACTGCACTCCAGCCTGGGTAACAGAGCGAGACTCCTACTCAAAAAAAAAAAAGAAAAGAAAACGGAGAGGCGAAAGCTACAGAATGGTTCAATTAAATAAGGAGTGAAAGGTACTTACTGAACTTTGCTACTAGGCAATTTATGACAACCTCAGTATAAACTAAAACGTACCTAATTAAAGTTAGGCCCCCTGTAATCCCAGCACTTTGGGAGGCTGAAGTGAGTGGACTGCCTGAGTCCGCGGGTTTGAGACCAGCCTGGGCAACTCAGCGAGACCTCATCTCTACAATAAATAAATAAAAAGTTAGCCAGGTGTGGTAGTGCGCTCTGTAGTTCCGGCTACTTGGAAGGCTGAGGCAGAAGGATCACCGGAGCCCAGTAGGTCAACGCTGGAGTGGCCGTGAGTGTGCCATGGCACTCCAGCCTGGGCAACAGAGTAAGACTCCAACTCAAAATAAATAAATAAATAAAGTTAGGCCCCACTTAATCAGTGGTGTTTAGGCTCAGGCCAGAATTGTTAGGACAGTTTCCCTTCTAATCAGAAACAGAGACAAAAAAAAAAAAAAAAAGAGTCCTGAAGAAGATTCCAGTACACAAAAACCTGGAGGAGGCCACAGCTATCAAGAAGGATCCTGAACAGCCGTGTCTGACGGAGACTCAAAACAGCTAGAAAGGATCTAGCTTTGCTCATGGACAACCTTCAGAAAGTGAGTCAGAACACAGTATAAGGATCTATGCCAGCCGTGCTCGGTGGCTCAGTCTGTAATCCCGCGTCTTTGGGAGGCTGAGGTGAGTGGACTGCCTGAGCCCGCGGGTTCGAGACCCGCCTAGGCAACTTAGCGAGACCTCATCTCTACAACAAATCAAAATGAGCCGGGTGTAGTAGCGCGCACCTGTAGTTCCAGCTACTTGGAAGGCTGAGGCAGAAGGATTGCCGGAGCCCAGCAGGTCGAGGCTGCGGTGGCCGGGAGTGGCCACTGCACTCCAGTCTGGGTGACAAAGTGAGACTCCAACTCAAAAAAAAAAAAAAGGATCTATGCCGGAATACATGGCCTACCCAAATAAAAGTTACCAGATAAAAATAAGATGCATTTGTTTCTTTGGAACATTCTGTGACACTGCCCTATGCCCAAAGCTTTCAGTTTGCCTTATTCTTAGAACCCAAGCAGGCCAGGCGCAGTGGCTCACACCTGTAATCCTAGCACTTTGGGGTGCTGAGGCAAGAGGACTGCCTAAGCCCATGGGTTTGAGACCAGCCTGGGCAACTTGGTGAGACCTCGTCTCTACAATAAATAAAAAAATAAGCCGGGCATGGTGGTGTACACCTGTAATCCCAGTTACTTGGAAGGTTGAGGCAGAAGGATCACCTAAGCCGAGCAGGTCGAGACTGTGGTGGCCGTGAGTGTGCTACTGCATTCCAGTCTGGGCGACAAGAGTGAGACTTCAACTCAAAAAAAAAAAAAAAAAAAAAAAATCACTGAAAGGCTACCAGTAGTCAGTCTAAAGCTCTAATAACCCTTTGCCCCCACTGTGCAAGTCAAGATGGAGCTAACAGTAAACAGCTTAAACAGGAAGACATGATTCGGACAAGGCCAACCATTATAGAGCAGCCTAAGGATACAGAAGAACAGGGAACTGCCAACCTTGGGGAATAAGAGCTATCTGTGATCTCCCAGCACCTCAAACACATGTCTACTCTAGGATTTACCAAAGTATGACTTATTCACATTTGTTTTCCATTCCAGAGCTGGAACGTCCCAATATGCTTCTAATATAGTACAGGTCAATTGGAGACACTGATCCCATCAGCCATTGTATGGCTGGGCAAAGCTTGGGATGGCTAGTCTCTGGGCCAGTCTTCTCAGGTTTCAAGTCTTGTTATTACCATTTTTTGAACGCCAATAAGGGGAAAAAATGTTGGGAAGTACTTCACTAGACTATGAGCACTTGGCCAGCAGGGACTATGCCTTATTCATGTTTTACATCATCTGCATCCAGCACATAAGTGACCTGTAGTTAGTGACTAACATGCTTGTTGAGAATGGTTCTTCTCAGGGTGGCAAAATGTCTATGGGGTCAGGGGAGACAGTATTCTATAAACAGTATCCTTTCCCTGTATCTGACAAACTGGAGAAACGGCTTCCCTGTTCTCAGAGCCCTGGATTCCCTGGATAGGATGCAAAGGCTACCTGAGGACAGGGAAGATCATATGAGGAGCTCTAATTATGTCCCCCATCACCAGAGCTGCTCCATTTTGTCCATTTTATGTATTAGACTGCAAACAAGATTTTGTTTAAGGTAAGGTAATTGCTTTTAAAAAATAAACAGCCTGGGCACCACAGGAAGACCCTGTCTCAATTTTTTTTAATTAGCTGGGCGTGGTAGTGCATGCCTACAGTCTCAGACTGGGATCACTTCAGTCAAGAACTTCGAGGTTGCAGTGAGTTATATGGTGACATTGAACTCCAGCCTAGGAAACAGAGAGAGATCCTGTCTCAAAAAAAAAAAAAAAAAAAGTAAGCCTGGCTCAGTGGCTCAGCCTTTAAAGCTAAGCTAAAGCTTTAGCATGAACTTAGGATACAGGAGAATATTTGCTCTCTGTTGCAGTGGTTTTTATCCTTTTTATTTTTGCTTTTTTTTTTTTTTTTTGAGTTGCAGTCTCACTCTGTCACCCAGACTGGAGTGCAGTGGCCACTCCTGGCCACCGCAGCCTCGACCTGCTGGGCTCTGGCGATCCTTCCGCCTCAACCTTCCAAGTAACTGGAACTACAGGTGCATGCTACCATACCCGGCTAATATTTTGATTTGTTGTAGAGATGAGGTCTCGCTGCCCAGGAGGGTCTCGAACTCGCGGGCTCAGGCAATCCACTCACCTCAGCCTCCCAAAGCGCGGGATTACAGGCTGAGCCACGCCTGCTGGGCTCTAGCAATCCCTCCGCCTCAGCCTTCCGAGTAGCCAGAATTACAGGCATGCGCTACCACGCCCGGCTGATTTTTTGATTTATTGTAGAGATGAGGTCTTGCTGCCCAGGCGGGTCTCGAACCCACGGGCTCAGGCAATCCATCACCTCAGCCTCCCAAAGGCGCGGGATTACAGGCTGAGCCACCGAGCCCGGCTGCTAAAGCTTTTAAACATTCATGCTTGACATGCTTGTGCATATGCTAATAAAGAGGCTGGGCATGGTGGCTCATGCCTGTAACCCCAGCACTTTGGGAGCCCCAGGCTAGGAGTTCTAGACTAACCTGGGCAACATAACAAGACTCTGTCTCTATTTTTTTAAAAATTTTTAAATAAATAAAATAAAATAAAATAAAGGATTATGCTAGACTCACCAGTTACAGGAAAATTAAGAGGTACCAGGAGACCTGCCACACCTAGTTATGGTCTTCAGGAATATGGTGATAATGGAGGATCCCTGAAATCTTGAGTCATTTCCTTTCTGGTGCATACAGTGTGGCAGATTCTTTGCAGAAATCCGTGACAAAGCTCTAACACATTCATGGGACCTCTGCCTTAGTTCTTTGCCAGACTATAACACAAAGTCTTCAAACATTTGTGGGACTCTTTCCAAATGCTCCCCATGTCTTTTCATTACTATCAAAAAGCTTCATTAGCACTCTACTTGTATTTGTGTCAGACGTTGGAGCAGAGAAGGCACGGTAGACAGAGAATTACAGAAATCACAATCTCTGGACCATAATACAGTATATTCTGAAACAGACACTCAAAGGCAGACATTTTTTAAAAGATATGACTAAATGAAGAGTGGCCCAGGAAATAGAGGGTCCTGAAATACTCATTGAGACCTAAAATAAGCAGACCCAGGAATCTGAATCCTTGACCTAGGGGTCATCTGGATGCTCTTTTCTGTAAAGTCAACCGTTACCTAAAAGTCACACTGACTTTTCTAACATGAACACTATTCTTGTGCCCCCATTCCCTCATCCTACATCCAAGTTGATGGTTCAGGACCCCTGCTTTGCTCCAGCTTCACCTCCCACTCAGGCAGCAAGAGCTGCCTCTGTGAGGCTGATGCTGAAAAAAGATTTCAACGCTCATAAGCCTACAACAAACATAGAGAGTCATGGTAACAATCATCCCTCTACGCAGGTACCTCAAGCAGCAAGTTGTTCTTTTGTAAAGTTCCTTTTCTCTGAGGCAGCCCTTAGTGTTCGTATTATTATTACTATTATGATGATGAATTATTAATAGCAGCTCACATTTTATTTGATGCTTACTATGTGTACTGCACAATACTAGATGCTTTATATTTATCTCATTTAATTATTACGACAACCATATTAGGTATGTACTAATGTTACCTTCTTTACAGATGAAGAAAATGAAGCTAAGAGAGGACAAGAAATATCCAAATAGTAAAAGCTGAGGCAGGATTCAAATCCAATTTTATCTTATTTCAAAGCCCACTCTTAATTACTATCTCACTCTGTCTCTAAATTCACCTGCAACAAAAATGGTGAGACAGCCAAACAACGATATTTGGCACCCAATTCTTTTTTTTGAGTCAGAATCTCACTCTGTTGCCCAGGCTAGAGTGCAGTGCACACTCACGGCCACTGCAGCCTCAACATGCTGGGCTCAGGTGATCCTTCCGCCTCAGCCTTCCAAGTAGCTGGAACTACAGGCATGCACCACCACGCCCGGCTAATTTTTTTGTTTATTGTAGAGATGAGGTCTCGCCAAGTAGTCCAGACTGTTCTCAAACCTGTGGGCTCAGGCAATCCTCTTACCTCAGCCTTCCAAAGTACTGAGATGAAATTATAGGCATGAGCCACAGTGCCCGGCTTGGCACCCATTTCTAAAGGTATATGGGGAAGCAGATCCCACAACTTCCCTCAGTTATATACTCATCTTTAACAAACCTGGTTTTAGGCTGGGCTCGGTGGTTCATTCTGTAATCCCAGCACTTTGGGAGGCCAAGGTGAACGAACTGCCTGAGCCCGTGGGTTTGAGACCAGCGTGGGCAACTTGGCAAGACCACCTCTCTACAATAAATAAAAATAAATAAATAAAACCTTACTTTAAAGAAGTTCCTCCTTCTAACCAATAAATCCCGCCCTCTGTCCTCTGAGTCCATTTCCTCTTATCATGAGCCTAGTGGAAAGAGTAGGGTGGATGAAAACACACTACAATATGACTCTTGTGCACTCAACACTTCCCTTCTACTTTCCAGCCCACTATCTGCTCTTTTTTATTCTTGCGTTCAGTATAGCTACCATTCACTGGCACCATTTGTGCCTCCTTGGTAATCTCCAGGATCCCAAGTCATATATAAAACTTTGAGGGGGTTGGGCTCGGTGGCTCAGTCTGTAATCCCAGCACTTTGGGAGGTCGAGGCGAGTGGACTGCCTGAGCCTGTGGGTCCAAGACCCGCCCAGGCAACTTGGCGAGACCTTGTCTCTGAAATAAATTTTTAAAAAAACTAGCCGGGTGTGGTAGCGCACACCTGTAGTTCCGGCCACTTGAAAGGCTGAGGTGGAAGGATCACCAGTGGCCCGGCAGGTCAAGGCTGCGGTGGTCGGAAGCATGCCACTGCACTCCAGTCTGGGCGACAGAGTGAGACTCCAAAAAAAAAAAAAAAAAAAAATTTTGAAGGACTAAGGTCTGATGGAGAGACCCCTTTGCCCACAATGGAGAAGCAGGAAATCTGGGATTCTGGGTAAATAATGACTCCATATTCTAGTAATATTTTTCTTTTTGGGTCTTAGTTCCATTATCTATGCCTATTCTGTGGCTCTTAGGAATGTGGAAAGACCAAGACTTCTCAGTTATTAAAGGTCCTCCTACTCTTGCTCAGCTATCTCCAGATACTTTCGCTGACAGTCAAGCCATCTCTCTTTCCCCTTCCTTATGTAGTTAGAAACCTTGTTGAGTTCTATCCATTTACATCCTGTACTCACCATGGGTACCTACTGTGTGCGTAGACATTGTAGGAGACAACAAATAAAATCCAATTCTTGCACTCCAAAAGCTTTTAATCTCTTTGAAAAAGCTAGATACACACAAATAAAAATTTCAACTATGCAAGGTAATAATTCTATGCTGGGAGACATGTGAATATGGGATATCCGGGAGCCCTTCCTGGCTAAATCCAAGGTCAATTATCTACCCTGTAAAAAGCTGAACCTCAGTGGATTAGTTTCTTTCTTTGGATGAGCTTTTACAGGCATGTTATTCAAACTCAGGGCCAATATGCAATGATCAATTCACTGTCCCATATCAGTCATAGCAAGTGGAGTCACCTGCCCCAACAACAGGCCCAAGACAAAATGGCAGCAAAGACTGTCACCACCTACCTTACTGGGGACAGAAAAGGAGGTATGCAGAGACTAGATTCTGTCCCGTTGCACTGACCCAAGCAATCAGACTCCTGCAGCATATCTCCTCCCAATAAAACTTTCATGCCACAGAAGGGGTGACCCAATCCAACAGCAGCAGAAACAGGTTTTAGGTTACATTTCTCCCTCACCCGGATGACCTCACTATTTCTTTTGACTCCTGACCACATACCACACTTCTCCACCTCCACCACCACACTCTTCCTGGCCTGGACAGATGGAGACCCGCAGTAATACAACCCAGAAAGCAGGGAACTCCCCAAAATAACAGCTACCACTTTGCTAATCAAGTGGCCCGTTTTCACAGGGAACTCCACCTCCCCCTCCTCCTCTCAAAGGATTGGCGTAAGCAATGGCTCCATTTTCTGTTCCGGGAATCCTGGTACTTCCTAAAGAAAGAAAGCGGATTGGAAGACACAAACTCAGGGCCAGTGAAAAGATGCTCCCTCCTCCTGTGAGACCGCCCCCGCTTCGCCTGGGGGAGGAAGGCCCCACCTCTCCTCTTCAAGCGAGATCAGATCCCCCTCCCCCTTCGCCTGCCTCTTCTCCACCCTCTCCCCACCTGCTGCCCTCTTCCCAACCTGCGGTTCCCGAAAGCCGAGAGCTCAACCTCCACCAGAATAGTGCCCCTGGGGTGTCCCATCAGCCTGCCCAGTTGGCTAGCCCCCAAGCCCCTACGCAACCCTGCCCCACGATGGGGGGAAGGGGTGTAACCACAGCAAGGCTTCTCCCCGGCCTCCCGTGGCCGAGGTTGGGGAGGAAGAGAGAGTAGGAGAGACCAGTATTCCTAGTCCTTTCACAGAAAAAAAAGATACAAACAGCGATCACCGCCCCCGCCTCGCCGCTCCTTGGACGGCTTTCCTCCCCCGCCCCCTCCAAAGTCCCCCTCCTGCAGGCGAGGAGAACCCAACTGCAGCCCAGGTCGCCCCCTTGTGTGAGGCGGAGGACAAACCTGTGTGCGCCCCCCACCCCCACCCCAGCTCCGCGTCCTTCAAACGCGGGGGCGGGCATGAGGCCGGCCTGAGGCCCTCTCCGAGCTCTCGGGTGGGAAGGCACAGCCTGGCGGGGCCCGGGGGCTCTACCTCCGCCGCCTTCGCCCCGGCCGAGCCTCTTCTCCACGGGGACCCGCCTTCCGTCCCCAGCCCCTCACCTGTTCCTGCTCCCAGCTGCGCCGCTGCGGCCGCCGCCTCCGACCCACAGCTTCCGCTCGGCTCTCGCTCCGCTCCCCCCCGGCTCCCCAAGCCGACTTCGGCGCGGCTGCTCCCCTGGCCCGCTCCCCGGCTCCCTCCTTCCTTCCCTCCACCTAGCACCGGAAGCCGCGACGGCGACAGGAGCTGTGCGGCGCACCCCCACCCCCAGCCCAGGACACTTCCCACCTCCCCGATCGCGCGAGACCTGCGCGGCGGCAAGCGGCAGTTCTCGCGAGACCCATCACCATGGCAGCGGCTGCAGCACAGGCAGCCGGGCGCTGGAGTCCGAGTCTGGGCGGGAGCGGTGTGGGGGCTGGAGGCTGTGGGCGGCGGAGGCAGAACCCGGGAATGGGGATGAGACAGTGGGGACTGAGGTGACAATCTCAAGCTCCAGGCTGATGCCCGGAATGTAAGGACCAAGGCCTCGTGCTGGCTACGGTGGAAACTGAGACTGAGCCAAGGGGCCCAAGGAGCGCTGGGAGAACAGTCGCTGCTGTGGTCCGCCTTAGCCCGCCAGACTTCATCTTTATTTCTTAATCTGGGATAGCTGCTGTCTTCTGAGAGTCCTCGCTGCACCATTGTTGCCGCTCCCTATTCCTAAAACAAGATGACTCCAGAGTCCAAATCAAGAGATCCTTTCCCAGGAGGAAGAGCAGGGAGAGTGATGAATTTAAGACAAAAGGAAATTGCTGGACCCTGGATCAGTTAGGAAGTTGGAGGTGTGGTTTAAGGACGTGTACCTGGATGGGTATGGATTTTGGTATCCCAAGAAAAAGTGGAGGACTTCGCATCCAAGTTTCTTGCTTCCTACGCATCCCCACTTCCCTCACACTCTTGCACCTAGTCTAGATGGGCAAATCTGCTTTCATACAGTCACAGCTGTGATAGAAGGACAGAGGCATGCACCAACACGCCTGGCTAATTTTTTGATAAATTGTAGAGACGAAGTCTGGCGAAGTTGCCCAGGCTGGTCTCGAACCCCTGGACTCAGGGAGTCCTCTCGCCTCCGCCTCCCAAAGTGCTGAGATTACAGGCATGGCCACCATGCCCAGCCTACAATAAATTTTTTAAAGTTAGCTGGACATAGTGGCACACGCGTGGTTTCAACTGCTTGGAAGGCTGAAGCAGAAGGGTCACCTGAGCATAGCAGGTGGAGGCTGTGGTGGTCATGAGCATGCCACTTACTCCAGCCTGGGCCACAGAGTGAGACTCTGACTCAAAAAAAAAAAAAAAGTTATTTAAGTGCCCTCTCTCTTCATTTACAGCAGTATAAGGCTTGAACATGTGTTTCTTCCCTAAGGTTTGAGCCAAAAAATTGTTGCTTTTCTGAATTTTTTGCCATATTTTATCTCCTTCCAAAAAAAACTAGACTAGCAGATAGCCACACTCTGTCTCCTCATCCTCATCAATTCCTGATGTATTCACTCACCAGTCCCTTATCCCAGTCTGTTTTCCCTATTATGTTAATCTGAAGAATAACATGACCCCAGAATGTGAAGCCAAGAGAACCCTAATTTAAGATGATGTGGATGGATAACAAGGAACCTGCTTACAACAAAGAGGGTTATATCTGTCCTACTATGAAGGGCCTTTGTCCTGTGAAGCTCTATTCTTTTTTAGAGATGGGATCTGGCTGTGTTGCCGAGGCTGGAGTGCAGTGGCTATTCACAGGAGCAATCATAGCTCACTGCAGCCTCAAACTCCTGGGCTGAAGCAATCCTTCTGCCTCAGCCTCCCAAATAGCTGAAACTATAGATGTACCACCATGCCAGGCAACTCTGTGTTTTTATTTATCTCTTTCTCTCTCTCTCTCTCTCTTTCTTTCTTTCTTTCTTTCTTTTGAATTGGAGTCTCACTCTGTTGCTTGGGCTGGAGTGCAGCAGCACACTCACGGCTACCACAGCCTCAACCTGCCGGGTTCAGGTGATCCTTCTGCCTCAGCCTTCCAAGTAGCTGGAACTACAGGCATGCGCCACCATATCTATTTCTTTTCTTTTATTTTTTTTTTGAGTTGGAGTCTCACTCTGTCGACATCCAAGCTGGAGTGCAGTGGCACACTCACGGTCACCCCAGTGTTGACCTGCTGGGCTCAGGTGATCCTTCCTCCTCAGCCTTCCAAGTAGCCGGAACTACAGATGCTCGCTCTGTAATTTTTTTTGGCTAATTTTTTGATTTATTGTAGAGATGAGGTCTCTCTACAAGTTGCCCAGGCTGTTCTGGGACCCGTGGGCTCAGGCAATCACCTCAGCCTCCCAAAGTGCTGGGGTTACAGGCTTGAGCCACCACACATCGCCCACCATGTCTATTTCTTTTTTTGAGACAGGGTCTTGCTCTGTCACTCAGGCTGGAATGCAGCGGTGCAATCATAGCTCACTGTAGCCTTGAATTCCTGGACTCAAACTGTCCTCCCACCTCAGCCTCTTGAGTAGCTGGTACTATACAGGCATGCACCATGTGGCTAATTTAAAAAAAAAATTTTTTTTTTTTTTTTTAGAGATAGGGTCCACTATGTTGGCCAGGCTGATCTCAAACTCCCAGCTTTAAGGGATCTTCTAACCTCAGCCTTCCAAACTGCTGGGATTACAGGTGTCAGCCACCATGCCTGGCCAGCTCTGTGGTTTTTTAAATTTATTTGTTTTGGTTATTTGGTTTTTGAGCTTTTTTCAGTTGGAGTCTCACTTTGCTGTCTAGGCTGGAGTGCAGTGGCATGATCATGACTCACTGCAGCCTTGACCTCCTGGGCTCAGGCAATCCTTTCACCTCAGCCTCTGGTAGATGGGACTACAGATGCTTGCACCACCACACCCTGCTTGCAGGTCTTGCTATGTTGTCCAGGCTGGTCTCGAACTCCTGGGCTCAAGCAATCCTCCTGCCTTGGCCTCCCACAGTGCTGGACTTTCAGACGTGAGCCACTGCAGCTGGCCCAGTACTGTGTTTTTATTTTTTATTTTTATTTTTATTTTTTTTTGAGTTGGAGTCTCACTCTGTCACCCAGACTGGAGTGCAGTGGCCGCTCCCGGCCACCGCAGCCTCGACCTGCTGGGCTCCGGTGATCCTTCCGCCTCAGCCTTCCAAGTAGCTGGAACTACAGGCACATGCTACCATGCCCGGCTAATTTTTGATTTACTGTAGAGATGAGGTCTCGCCAAGTTGCCCAGGCGGGTCTCGAACCCGCAGGCTCAGGCAATCCACTCACCTCAGCCTCCCAAAGGCGCGGGATTACAGGCTGAGCCACCGAGCCTGGTTAGTACTGTGTTTTTAAAGGCAAGAGACTCCTCCAGTTATTACAGAGTGGGTTCTGTGTTACCTCGGCATGATTACTCTTTTCATTTCTTTTCCTATAAATTTCTGGTAACACCCCACCAGGTTTTGCCCATACACTGACCACCAAAATTATGCTTTATAATTCCTCCGAGTACCCCTACCATACCCGCATGCCTTGTGATCTCTGAGAAGGAGGTGGAACCTGTTGGTTTCTGTCCAAGGTTTCAGAGCCTCTCAGAGTTGTATCCCAGGCGCAACAGAAAGGTGACAATGATGACAGCCTAATATGATTAGCAGCAAGTACCATGGCATTTGGCTCTGGAGTGATGAATGGGACTGAAGAAATTCATAGCTCTTCTGTCCTTCACCCCTCTGGAGTCTGGAGAAAGCCCATTCAAGATGACTCCTCATGGAGCAAATAGGAGCAGAAACAGGAGTGCAGTCCAGCTGGCAGTTAGCTACTGCCACTGTCTAACTTCCCAGCCACTTGGTAAAGGCCAGAGGGAGAAGAGCTCATCTGGAGCTGAAGGAGGACAAGAGGCCAGACACAGTCCATCAGTCTTTCTCCCTCCCTCTCACTGCCACTGGAGCCTAGTAAAAGCTGAAATTGTAGCCACCAGTTTTGTGGGCTGCATACTCCAACCCTGTCACTAACCCCAGGCCTGGGCCTGAGCCCAGTGTGTGTGCGCCAGGAGTAGAGTTGGGGCATAGGGAAGGGAGTGTTGGCCTTGCTGACAAAATTCACTTGGAATTTGTCAAGGTTGTGGTTTGAGGCTTAAGTTAGCCACAGAGTGTGTCTGATGAAAGAAGAGGGTAAGCTAGAAAAGAAAGAGGGAGCCAAAGTATGTAGGAAGGAAGGAGGAAAAAGCTGAAGTATTTTTGCTACGAATCTATTAGAAATTCTGGCTGCATGCAGTGGCTCACACCTGTAATTCCAGTACTTTGGGAGGCGGAGGCAAGATAATTGCCTGAGTCCAGGGGTTCCAGACCAGCCCGGGCAAATTGGTGAGACCACGACTCTACAATAAATCAAAAAATTAGCTGGGCATGGTGGCACACACCTGTGGTTTCAGCTATTGGAAGGCTGAGGTGGGAGGATAGCCTGAGCCCAGCAGGTTGAGACTGCTGCAGTCCAGCCTGGGCAACAGAGTGAGACACCTACTTTAAAAAAAAAAGTTCCACTTTGGGAGGCTGAGGTGAGAGGACTGCCTGAGCCCACGGGTTCGAGACCAGCCTGAGCAACTTGGCAAGACGTCATCTCTACAATAAAATAAAAAAATTAACCAGGCATGGTGACACGGGCCTGTAGTTCCAGCTACTTGGAAGGCTGAGGTGAAAGGATCACCTGAGCTCAGCAGGCCAAGGCTGCGGTGACTGGGAATATGCCACTGCACTCCAAGCCTGGGTGACAGAGTGAGATTCCAACTCAAAAAAAAAAAAATTATTCTATTCCTGAGCGTGAAAAATTCCCATTCTAGATATTCTTTATCATTGTTCACTTATGTCCTATTCCCATTCTAGGTGTGTCCCCTCTTCCTTGCCCCTCCCCTGATAAACATACTAGGTTCTGTAAGTGCCTGAAGTAAGAGTGGGATATCTCCTGCCTCCATCAAATTTCCAAACCCAGAATTCTCAATGATCAAGTGAAAATTCAATACATAAAATTTTGCCGTAAAGTACTGACTTAACACTCCTCAAAATTTCCTTGCTACCCTGGTGCTATTCTCCCTGATTTTGTGGGCAATTTTGGTAGCAGACATCTCTATTGCCTAGAGAAGTGAACTATTTTTACATTCTCTGGCCAAGGAGACGACCTGTTAGAGTCAGCGTTTTGCAACCCCGTAAGTATGCAGTTATTTGTGAACTTATAAACGTGTGATGTGCCTGGGTACCGTGGTTCATTCCTATAATCCCTGCACTTTGGGAGGCCAAGGCAGGAGGATCACTTGTAGTCAAGAGTTCAAGATTGGCCTGAGCAACATAGCAAGACCCTGTCTCTACAAAAAAAAACCCCTCAAGTATGGTGGTATGCACCTCTAGTCCCAGCTACTCTGGAGGCTGGGGCAGGAGGATCCCTTGAGTGCAGGAGTTCAAAGTTTCTGTGAGCTATGTTCTTACCACTTCACTCCAGCCGGGTGACATAGCAAGACCCTGTCTCTAAAAAAAAAAAAATGTTAATATGCGGTGCATATCTCTTCTCCTCAGTGAATCTTGGAAAAATAATAGTTTATTTTCAAAGATACTGACATGATGGAATAAAAGAAATTCTGTTCTTTCTAGTTACCTCTTAAAAGATAAAGGGAAAAAAGAAAAAATTGACAGTAAATGGAGGGATTAAAAAAAGATAAGGGAATTATTTTACTAAGATGAAATACAAAAGAGCTTTGAATAAAGGACAAAATCCAAATGCAAATAATTCCATGGGAGAGCAGCGGGTTTTGCTGGTTTTCAAAGCAAAAAAACTCCCATTCTGATCATCCGAAGCCTATGTTTCTCATCGGTCTTGCATCTTCCTCCGAAAGTTCTCTCTTTCGGAGCCAGAGAGAAAAGTACCTGCTCTTTTGGGTCCAAGTCCAATGTGGAGATACATTTAGGATTGAAAACCTCCAGAACAAAGGTGACCTCATGATCTGGGGCAGGGGTCAACAAACTAAAGACAGAGGACCAAATCTGGTCTTGCAGTCCATTTTTGTGAAATAAGTTTTATTGGACAGAGACCATGCTTGTCATGTATGGTCTATGGCTGCTGTTGATCTATAACATCAGAGTTGAGCAATTGTGGCAGAGTTGAGTAGTTGGGACAAAGACCACAAGCCTAATATATTTACTATCTAGTCCTTTATAGAAAAAAACATTGCCAGCCCTCGTTCTAGGACAGTGATCAAGGTAAAATATGGAGTTGAGACACAGAGAGAGTAAATAAGGCCTACATTTGGCTCTCTAGCCTCTCCCACCTAGAAGTCCCTGGAAAGTTTTACAAACTGAAAGTTGCCAACTAAGTCACTCAGGACCATTTCAAATCCTTAGTGGACCTCAGCGGGATATACATA
The DNA here is from genome assembly GCA_027257055.1 of Cephalopachus bancanus. NCBI lineage: Eukaryota > Metazoa > Chordata > Mammalia > Primates > Tarsiidae > Cephalopachus > Cephalopachus bancanus. Next base: position 1,469,302 of record JAPVLO010000475.1, on the reverse strand, counting down.
AATAAAGTCATCGGGGGGGAGGAGAATTCACCTGAAAGGGAAGCCATGGACTGGGATCCCCAGTGTGGGTAAATATATTACCATCTACGTCCAACAGTCCAGTAACTTCATTTATTTTCGTTTCAAACAGGAACTAAGAACAAGTCTCAGTACAATAAATTATTCAATCCCACCCCTCCTGCTGAAGAAGGAAAAAGAGACTCCAAGAGTCAGGAAAAACCCTTCCTTTGGAAGGTCCCCTCTAGCATCCAAATGGAAGGAAAAGCTTCCCTAGAGGGCTGGACAGACTCTCTGACCACTCAGGAGAGTGCCCCTCAGCACTTTGTCTCTTCCCTAAGAAAAACCTCTCTACCACTGTCTCCCATTACCCCACAAGAGGGAGCCCAGGCTGCACTTAGAGGAATTTAAGAACAGGAAATACAAGTGGGTGGTCTCTTTCCAGATACAGGTCTTATGGCTCCAAAGAATGCCTGGGATTATTATCCCTTAATGGAGAAGAGTTGTCAAGCTACAGAAACTCCCCAGCCAAAAGGAATATGAATCAGGGCTAAAGGGACACTGGAGGTGAGAAGGAGGAGCAATACAGTGCATTTCATCTTAGTCCATTCGGGTATCTAAGGAGCAGAGAGAGTGGTGGCTACCCCACCCTCAGGCCCTTCAACTATGTAGGAGAAGGCTGCACATCCCAAACTCTGCCTGACCCCTACCACCCTCAAAGCTGTTTCCAGGTAGATGCTTTGAGCTTCCAAGGTCCAAGATTGACCCTGGATAGAAATCAAAGTATAGAGCTAAAAAGGTGCTCCCCCCACAGTCCCCGTTCCCAGCCCCAAGGTGAGGCTGACCCTCACTTACACACATTGACCCACTCCGTGACCCTGCACTCATCACATAGCACGTAACAGCACCAGTGGAAGCGGCAATGACAGCGCTCAACTCGTGTCTGCCGAAGCACGTTGTGCCCACGGCCACAGCACAGGCTGCCACAGCCATCCAACAGGCGGCTGGTCTTGTTGCAGGCCCGGCCCCTCGTGCCTGGGGAGCCCATGGTGGGGTCTCGCTCACAGAAGTCAGGAGACTTCTCAAAGTAGACCAGCTCTCCTGAGAGGCGACGGGGACGCAGGCGGGGTTGGAAGGCTCCAGAATTGCGGTTGTGGGTATCGATGAAGATGGCCCGGCCCAGCCGCTCCCTCAACGCCGTCCCCACTGCCCGGAACTCTGGGACCGCCCTCCAGCATGTCTTGAACTGGCAGCTGCCTGACGTGCCATGGCACTTGCATTTCCGCTTCAGGTTTTCAGTTACCACCTAGAGCACCAGAGAGAGAAGAGGTGAAGGGGAGGGCAGCAAATGGACAGAGCACAGAGGCAGCAGAAGAGTGAAAACAGACAATACAGGGACAAATGGAATATCAGAAGAAAAACGGCATTGCAAAGCTAATGAATAGCCCAAATCCCTCATTTTATGATTGGAAAACTGAAGCCAGAGCAGTGCAATTTGTCTGTATTTGATCACCAGCTTGTAACAGAGCCAGGATGCAACTCTAGTTATCCTGACTCCCAGTCCAGTGCTCTTTCCAGAGTAAGCACTTAGAAAACGGACAGTCTAACCCAAAGCATGCCTAAATTCTGTAGAGAAGGCAGCTATAATAATAGCTACTATGTAATAAGCCAAGAACTAGGCACTATGCTGGGTGCACTATGTGCTAGCTTCTTAAGGACACTGTAAGGTAGGTATCATTAGCCTCTTTTTACAGAAGTAAAGCTGAGTCTGGATGACTGGCTGATGGTGAGTGGCAGTCACCCACCACTTTATCCTATTATTCTTCTTTGCCTCTTAAATTCTAGTCAGACCTCAAAAGCTAGGGAGACCCAGGACAAGAGGTACACACACACACATACCTGGCGCCCCACCCTGTTGTTGTGGATTCGCATTCTTGCCTGGATGTCCCGGGGAGCTTCCCTGGAATCCAAGAAATCCCGAGAGAACTTCTCTCCAAAGTCCATGTCATGGTTACAGCCACCCCATTCCCATGTGTCCTGGGGGCCAGGGCTGGGGCCTGAGCCAGGGCCAGGGCTGGGCAAGGAGTGGGGGAAACTCTTGCCCCGGGACAGTGCCTGTAGCTGCAGCAGTTTGGCCCTCAGCCGATCCTGCTCACCACTGCCCTTCCAGCCGCAGCCGCAGCTCACCAACTTGCCCAGGCTGCAGGCCGTGGCTACCGCATGCATGACTCCAGCAGCCAGCATGGAGAAGGAAAAAGCACTCTCACGGAAACCTGGGGATGAGAAGGATGTGATGGCGGAGGTAAGGGTGACAGGCAGCCAAGAGCGGGGAGGAGGAAGGAGACAAACAGACCTCCTCCAGTTCCAGAAATTCCTAACTGAATCTTGACCCCACCATTTATCAGCTGACTGACCTGGGAGAAAGTCTTGGGACAAGGAAGAGAACAGAAAGCACAGAGCCTCAGTTTCTTCATCTATAAAGGGAGACAATGGGTCAAGATGGTCTCTGAGGCCCATTCTCACTCTGTAAGTCTGTGATCTTCAGGTGTGGATCAAAGAGCTAGCCCAGAGGGAGAGATCCCCTGGGGTTGGAGATGGCTAAGAGGGAGTCCCTGAAGTCTTTGAAGATGTGTTCACCAAGTTCTACATCTGAAAGCCTTAGAAATTCCCCAACCCTGCAGGGAGCTTGGGTGAGGTGAGAGCAGAGGCCTTTGGGGTTCTTTTTCTTCTTTTTTTCCTCTTCAGAGTTATTTAAATCAGTCTAACCAACCCATTCTCCACCATCAACACCCCCAAAGCACTAGAGCTGTGGAGTTGCCTTTCCCCTTCCCAGGTCCTAGTTTTATATTTGCCCTTCAAGACTGCCCTTTATGTTTAGCCTAACCTGCTATTACCCTATAAAATACCAGAAGGAGGAGTGAGGCGGGGGTGATTTTCCCTAAGGCCCTCTTAAAAGGTTGGCTTCTTTGTTATGTTTTGGGGGTCACAGAGGCTCAGGATGTGCCAAGTCTTTTCCAGGCTTAGATAAATGTGTTCGCTATTTGGGGCCAAAGTCTTCCCTTCCACCAGGTCAGTGGTGAAGGAGAGGGACCCTCACTTCATTTTAGGCAGGGGCTCTCTGGAGTCCTGAGAAGATGAGAAACAGCACATCCTTAGAGGCCAGGTCTCTCCTTCCCCAGGATCCGGGCTCCTGGGCCAGCCTCCTGATCCCCCCAACCCCAACCCTCCAGGGTGAAGCTGTTTGCACATGTCTTGGGAATTCCCCCGCACATGGCAGCTGCCTATTAACCCCATAGTCCCCGAAGCACAGTCCCCCCCGCCCCAGGCTGAGCCCCCATGGATCTTTGCTCCTCAGGGAGTGAACTCCAGCAGGCTATGGGGAGTAGTAGCCATGCTTCCCAGACCAGGCCTCCCAGACCAGGCTGGCAGTGACCTGTTCTCCGCCCTTCCAGCCGGTCTTCACCTGCTCAGGTGAGCGACAGCTGGGGCCCCCACAGCACAGAGGAGGGGGCTGCTCCCCAGCTTCAAAGTCATCAGGGTCTTTGTTCCCAGCTTTGTCTCCTGGGAACCCCAGCAATTAGGGGAGCATGTTTAACCCTTAAACGGTTGGGGGCGTCACCCCACCCCCGCTGAGACTCTGGGGACACCAGCCTGGGCTTGTCCAGCCAAGACAGAGGGGAGAGAAAAATAGGGGAGGGAACGGGGGGCGTTTGAAACTTTCAGGGCTGGGGGCATCTCTTGTTCACAGGTGCAGCCCAGATCAAGCTGGGCGGAGGCGAAAAAGGGGGGCCCTAGGGTAGGGGAGCAGGGACCCAGCTGCCTTGCCGGCAGCACGCAGGTGGAAGTTAGGCGCGCAGGGGCCCAGACGGGTGGCCAGACTAGGCTCAGCGCAGCTCCGGGGGGCGGGGGGGAATTCCCGGAGAGGCCCCTCCCGGAGCCGCGAATCCGTCCCGTCCCGCCTCCGCGCGTCTCGGCCTGCCCCCACCCCCCAGCCTCGAGGGCGGCGCGGACCCGCCCAGTCAGGCTCACCGCGCTTGAGGATGGCGCTGTGGTGCGGCAGGCGGCCGCCGCCCTCGAGCGCAGAGCAGTTCCAGCGCTGGTCGCGCAGCTGGTGCTGACACTCGTGGACCGCGATGTGCAGCCCCTGCAGCGCGGACGCCGTCACGTCGGGGCTGCGCAGGCACAGGCCCAGCTGCCGCTTGCTGAGGCCAGATAGCGTCAAGCACACGGTGTTGGCCGTCAGCGGAGGTTCTCCCGGCACCTTCAGGCCCAGAATCTCATTGCTTAGAGCCCTGGGAACCGAGAAGGCGTCTCGGGGTCTGCGCTCCAGGCTTCCCGACCCCTCCAGCCACCCCATCCGGGGTTGGTACTTGTCTCATGGCCTGAGAGATAGGGGCAATTGCTCACCGACTGCATAGCGCCAGGAACAGGAGACCCGTGAGGCCCGAGGGCAGAGGCCGCAGCTGGGACTCCTCCAGCATGTCGAAGCCCGGAGGCTCCGGTAGGCAGATCAATCAGGACCTGCGGGACAGGGAATAGGGTGGCTCACCTGGGCAACTGAAGGATGCCCTGCTTCAGGCTTTTAACCCACCGGTGCCACCTTCACTGGCCCTTCTACTCTCTCCCCAAACAGAACAATAAGAATCACCCCTTGATTCCCCGAGTCCAGGAGGTCTCAAAGAGGAAGGATCCAGGCCTCCCAGTTCAGGACTCTGCCCAGTAGACACAATGCCGGGCACACAGACACACACTTACATGCAAACTCAGACACACCGACTCACAAACACTCGCTCCACGACCTCACCCACCGCTCCCTCTTCAAGGGCCCCACGACTAGCTTCCCCGCCCTCACGGGTCTAGGGGGCGGGACAGGGAGGGGGTTCCCCACCACCTACGGGGTGTCGCCTCCAGGTGCTGTCAAGGGCAGGCAGACTCCACAAGAACCGTCTGAGTATGGGCTCCCCACCCCACTCTACCCCCTCCGGCCAGCAGGGCAAGAGGAGAGGCTCCAGGTGTGGAAAAGATGGAACATGAACCTGGCTCCCTCCTGAAACGGACCGTGGTGCAGGCTGAGTCCCCTTCCCTGTCCCCTAACTACAGGCTTCCCTCCCCAGTACGAACCCATCTGGACTCCACCCCTTGGCTTTCACGTTCATTGCCCTCCAAATCTGGGGGCACTCCTTTATTCTCTATGTCTTTATCTCTAGCAATATCTCTGGCTCTCTCTGCGTCTCTGTGCTCCTGCGGGTGGATGCGTGTCTATCTGTCTGACTACCCACGTGCCTGTCTCTCCCTGTGCTTCTCTGCCCTCCCTGCTTTCCCGGGTCTGATTACCTCCAGTGGTTCGGGTGCCGGGTCCGTGACTGACACAGTTGGGTCGCCTGGGCTCGGGTCAGGCTGTTTAAACCGTGGGGATACTGCGTCGGGTTCTGCCCCCTCGGCAAAGCCGCATTCTTCCAGGGCCGGGCCACTCCTCTTCGCTGCTTCCCCAGCGCTGCCGCCGCGGCCGCTGGGAGGAAGGGAGGGAGGAAAGGAGGGAGTGATCGGGAGAGCTAGCGAGCGGGTGAGCAGGGAACTGGGTCTCCCGCTTTGCTCGCGCCGAGCTCGCGGTGGCTCTGCCGGGCTGATGGAGCTGCGGCCCCTCCCCGAGCCGGCGGCATCCCCACCCTACCCCGCACCCCCCGTCTTGACCAGGGGAACAGCCGCTCCCCCTCCTCCCGGCTACACACACACCCTCTCCCCCGATGCCTGGGTTCAGTCTTGGCCCCACTGAAGGGGGAGGTGGCCAGAGTTTCTCTCACCTGCTCTGGGGTTGCCAAGACTTCAGGGAGGGTGCAGTGACCCAGACTGGGGAGCCAGGAGTGGACCCAAGTGGCCAAATCTTTCATCGTTTCTCTTTGTCTCAGTTTCTCCACCGGGAGTGGGGTGGCTGGAAGGCGCCTTTCACAAGATGAGGATAAAACCGAACAGTCTTCAGGCTTCTCGGGTGTGGGACAGTCGCACATAGTGGCCACAGCATGAGTGTACACAGGGCATTCAGAGTGGGCAGGAAAGGCGCAGGTCTGGGTGGCTTGGCTCCCGCCCATCTCCAAGCCCTGTGCCTGCCTCTTGGGAGGGGTCAGCTTTAGCCTCAGACTTTGGCCTTCATAATGGCTCGCTCCGCTAGCCCCAAAGGTCTTCAGCCTGCTCCATGCAACCCTTGCCTTGCAGTCATCCTCACCCACAAAAGTCTCCTATCCTTTTCTGGATTCCTGGGTCTGCACTTCGGGTGGGCCAGATTCCTGCTCCAGGCTGAACTTGCTTCATATGGGCTGAGGAGGGCCTCAGGATCCCAAACTGAGCGTAGCCCCAAGGTAGATGGGGGGGGAAGCTGGTCTCAGAGTGCACAGATGAAGGCAAATCGCCTTAGGGAGCTCCAGCGGCAGCGAAGGGGTTAGGCGCCACTGCGCTCCCGCCTGACTCACCCTCGCAGCTCTAACCACTGTGGGCTATTTTTGCCAGAGAGGGGCCCCAGGCTTCCCAGCCGCCCCCCGCCCCTGCCAGACCGCAGCCCAAGGCACGGCTGGCCCCGCAGGCCTGAGGCACATTGACTCAGAGTCTGCCCCCCAGAAAGCAGAGGCACAGGACTGATACCCACAGCCACAGTCACCGCTTCCTTGGTGCTGGCAGCGCAGCTCTGCTGGGCAACCAGCCTCCAGTCTGCGCTGTTGCAGATCCTGCCCCACACTGCAGGGGTCACTGTTGGATAGAGGGCACAAGAGTCGGAGACGGTATCGAGCGACTTACATTCGTTGGGATATTTACTCATCACTTTATGCGTCAGGCTTTGAGCAGGCTGAGGTGGTGACAGTGCCATGGTCCCTGACACTGGACAGCTTGAACCAGAGATGATTGCTTTCTCTGATTCCCTACCTCTGGATTGGGGGAGAGGGAGCTCTAGAGCTCCTGGCCCTCCTTTCCATTTAGAGGACAAGAGCCAAACCATGTGTGGCTTTTGAGGTCACCAGAATCTGCAAAGCCCTATCGTGGTAGTTTTCATCCTTACACCTGGATTCAGCGATCCCCGCCAGTGTCCTCATCCTTTTTTCTGGACATCAGCCTGGGACTCTGGCCAGGTTATTGGAAGAGGGGAATGATGCTTCCTAAAACCCTAGTCTTCAGGGACCTCGTGGATACTTGTATTTTTCTATGTGTCTCTGGGTCTTCCTGGGGTTTTGGATTGTTTTCTGCCTTCTGATTCTACCCTTATCAGGCACCAGAATACAGTCAGGTGCCAAGAAGGGGCTGACCATAAGTTTCAACTTCTCAGAGACCCCAGGACTCCCCAAGCTGGACTGTTCCAAATCCAAGGGCGTATATTTGTGCTCCTTCTCCCTGCTGAAGCCCAACTCTGGAACAGGAGGCCACAGGCAGGCAGACTGGGTGGCCTGAGCTGGCCCGCAGTGCCCTCAGCCCGACCGGCTGGCCTGAGCACTGACCCGCAGGCAGCTAGAGGGCGGTGGGACAGGCGGGGCCTGGAGAGGCTGCGGGTGCACACCCATTGCCTAATACCCCAAGCACGCGGCCAGCTCCAGGAAAGGGGAGGGGCGGGAACCAGAGAGACCTTGACGTGGGTTGGGGCTATGACAAGAGGGGAAAAATGGGGGGCTGTCATCACTGCAGGGAGAGAGTGGGGGCAAGCTTATCCCCCTCATCTCCGCTTCCCCTCGATGAGAAGAGTGGAGGGCTGCCCTTCCCATCATGGGGACGGCGGGTGTATGGAGAGCAATGTGGGAGGAACACTGGGGCCCTGGAGGGCGGGGTCAAAGAAAAGAGTGGGGGCCCCTGGAGATTGGGGGATCGAGCAACTCAGGCGGTGGCTAAAGCTGGGCCCAGCCTCGGAAACCTCCGCCTCCCCCCATGTTTGCTTTGGCCCGGGGTCCCGGGTGACTCATCTGTTGCTGAGTCGCTGATAGGGGCAGCCAGGCCCGGGGAACCCAAATTATAGGCCCAAGAGGGATGGATGCGCCCGTGGCGGTGAGCTCAGCTGCACTGCCCATCCTCTGCCTCACACGCCTTCTGCTGCAGCACTGTAGGCCACCACCCGGAGGCACCAAAGGGTCTGCAGCCTGACTGTGCCGGACTCTCAGGAAGCCCCCCACACTTAGCAGCCCATCCCAACAAATCTGTGGGATCACCTTAGACAGAATATGCCCCTTCTCTACTCAGGGCTAATGGATGGGCTGTGTCTTTCCAGTCTCAGCTGCCTGCGGATGCTTCAAAGGAAGCTAGGCTCCTGGCTGCAAATTCTCAGTTCTGGTCCCCTGCTTCCTCCCCAGATCCCAATATCAAGGCAAAGCCCCTTTCCCCCCTAACATCTCTCCCCTATTCCTATTCCAGAGGGCTGACTTGCTGCCGATTTTCTACTTCAAGTCTTTAAAGTCATCCATGGTCAACAGTGATACAGAGAAAAATAGAGTAAGGTAAAGATGATTGGTAATGGGATTCTATTTTATAAAGTGAGAGGGAAAGGAAGTGAGGGAACAAATTCACAGAGATAATTGGAGGAAAGGCATCCCAAAAGACAGAAAAGGCCGGGCACAGTGGCTCACGCTTACAATCCCAGCACTTTGGGAGACCAAGGTGAGAGGACTGCCTGAGCCCATCAGCCTGGGCAACTTGGCGAGACCTCATCTCTACGATAAATTAAAAAAATCAGTCAGGCATGGTGGCATGCACCTGTGGTTCCAGCCACTTGGAAGGCTGGGGCGGAAGGATTGCCTGAGCCCAGCAGGTCGAGGCTGCGGTAGCCGTGAGCATGCCACTGCACTCAAGCCAGGGCAACAGAGTGAGAGACTCTATTCAGGGGTGTGGGGGGGAGACAGAAAAGCAGATGCACAGGCCCTTAGAAAGAAGCGTGCTTGGTGCATTAAAAGGATTAGCAAGAAGGCCAGTGTTGGCTAGAGGGGAGGAATCCACAAGGAGAGAGTGGTAGGCGATGGAGGACCAGGAAGGAACACGGTCAGATCATACTGAGCCTGCAGGCCACCATAAAGATTTGGCCTTCACTTTGACTGAGATGGATTTAATTGGAAAATTTCAAGCAGAGGAATGAAATGATCTGACTTCTGTTTTAGAAAGGATGGCTCTGGCTGCTGTGTGGAGAATAGACTTTGAGGGGCCAGGGCGAAAGCAGGGAGAGCTGTTAGAAGGCTACTAACAGCTACTAAGGCTACTAACTACTACTATGGCGGAGGTGAGAGCCCAGGATTCGAGACCAGCCTGGGTTACTTGACGAGACCCCATTCTTACAATAAAATTAAAAAATTAGCAGTGTGTAGTGGCGCACACCTGTAGTTCTAGCTAATTGGAAGGCTGAGGCGGAAGGATCGCCTGAGTCCAGAAGGTCAAGGCGGTGGTAGCCGTGAGCATGCCACTGCACTCCAGCCAGGATAACAAAATGAGACTCCAAGAAGCTACTGCAGGCCAGGCGATGGTGGCTCCAACCAGCATGGAGCCACAGAGTGTGAGAATGGATCAGACCCTCCATATATTTTGAAGATCGAAGGACAGGATTTGCTGATTGACTTAACAGGGAGTGTAAGAAAACAGATGAGTCAAGGATGACTCCAAGATTTTTGTTCTGAGCAACTGAAAGGACAAAGTTGCTATTTACTGAGATGGACATGGCTGAAAAAAAGAGCAGGTCAGGACAAGGGAGGAATCAAGAGTTCAGTTCTGGGCCCAGCACAGTGGCTCATGCCTATAATCCCAGCACCATGGGAGGACTGCTTGAGACCAGGAGTTTGAGACCAACTGGAGCAACATAGCAAGACCTTGTCTCTATAAATTAAATAAAATGTTTTAGAAAGATCTCAGTTTTGGACATGTAAATTTTGAGATGCTTATTCAAGAGTTAGGTATACAAGTCCAGAGTTCAGAGCCAGAGATACACATTAGAGAACATGAAATAGAATAGTTCACCAAGGGAGTTAGTGTAGATAGAGAGGTCGTGCACATAGAACCTGGGTGTACTCCAATGTTTAGAGATTGGGTAAACAAGGATGAACCAGATAAGGAGACCAAGCAGGTAAGTAACCAGTGAGGTAGGAATGATGTTCCAGAAATCAAGTTAGAAAGCATTTCAAGAAGGAGAAATGTCCAACTGTGTCTGTTGTTCCAGAAAGATTGATTAAGATAAGGACTGAGGCCAGGCTCGGTGGCTCAGCCTGTAATCCTGCGCCTTTGGGAGGCTGAGGTGAGTGGATTGCCTGAGCCCGTGGGTTCGAGACCCGCCTGGGCAGGCGAGACCTCATCTCTACAATAAATCAAAAAATTAGCCGAGAGTGGTAGCGCGTGCCTGTAGTTCCAGCAACATGGAAGGCTGAGGCGGAAGGGTAGCTGGAGCCCAGCAGGTCGAGGCTGCAGTGGCCGGGAGCGGCCACTGCACTCCAGTCTGGGCGACAGAGTGAGACTCCAACTCAAAAAAAATAAAAAAATAAAAGTAAAAAAAAGATAAGGACTGAGAATTGACTAATGGGTAGGGCAAAACAGAGGTTCATACATGATTTTGACAAGGAAGTGTAGTGAGTTCAAAGGCATGATTGGAATGGAAAATAATAAAGAAAAGCAATTGGCACCAGTATTAAAGCAACCCTTTTGAGAGCAGAGTGAATGGGGTAATCTTGGGCAGTAATGTGGGTCAAATGCAGTTTTGGTTTTCTTAGATGGGAGATATTATAGCATGTTTGCATGCTTATGAGTATGTTCCAGTAGAGAGGTAAATTGATGATGCAAGAAAGAAAGAGAGGACAGTTGATAAAGTGATGATTTGATAGAAATAGAAATTTGGGCCGGGTCATGCATAGTGTGACTCAGACCTAGGGCCCTGCCCTTCTTCCCCTCTACTCCTGGTGGGTGGAAGGGTGGAACAAAGTATATGGCTTCTCTCCTCTCTTCCTACTTCTCCTTAGTACCATTGACCACAGACAGGACTTCCCTGTCTCCCAGCCCACCTCCCACCATCAAGGGTTTTCTCAATCCACTAGGTCAAAAGATGTGATCCAGGCCCCATTGGGGAGAAACTCCTAAGGGACAAAGAACAGGGTGACCACGGTATAGCATTCATTTAGTTAAGCCATCTATGCCGAGTGCTTTCTGCAGGGACTACTGGCTTTTGGATCTATGGAGAATGCTGGGAGAATACACCTTGTTCTTCAGGGATGGATCCTTGGAAGGGCCAGATATACTGGGCTGGGCAAAGGACCTGGGAAGGACATTTCCCTTAAGAATAACCATCAGGTTTCATTTGGGTTAATATACATCTCATTTAAAACACAAGTGCCCAGGAATATTAATTAAAGGTATCAGGCATTTACTCTTTAGAGGAGGCCTTGTCATTTACTCCTTAGGGTCAGGCCTGAGGAAATTTCTCAATCAAAAGTATTCTAAAACACAGGGAAGATGAAAAAAGAAGGGGCCACAAGGGAGGCAGAAAGGTCCTACAAAATATTTTTACCTATATGTCCATGTTGAGAAGGGAATCTAGCCTGCTGTTGCTGCACACTGGCAGGTAGCTGGTAAGGTGTCAAGATCATGGGCTTTGAGTCAAAATGGTTTGGGGTGTAATCTGGTTCCACTATTGATTCATTTATTAGATGTGAACCTTGAACAATTACCTGATCTATTTTTAATTCCATGAAATGGAGAGAGGCCAGACACAGTGGCTCATGCCTGCAATCCCAGCATAGCGGGAGACCGAGGTGGAAGGATTACTTGATCCCAGGAGTTCAAGACCAGCCTGGGCAACATAGAGAGACTCCGTCTCTACAGAAAAAAAAAATCATAAAATTAGCCAGACATGGTGGTGTACACCTGTAGTCCCAGCTACTCAGGAGGTGGAGGCAAAAGAATCACAGGAGCCTGAGGGTTGAAGCTGAGGTGAGCTGTGATCACTGAGTTAAACCATGATCGTGCTACTGCACTCCAGCCTGTGTGTCAGAGTGAGACCCCAACTCAAAGAGAGAGAGAGAGAGAGAGAGAGAGAGAGCTATTATAAAGGGACCATCTGTGTGTGGTGGTGGGGCATGAAAACCAGGCTGGCAGTGCCCCCTATACCCCATATAAGGAACAGCAACACTTCAATACACTAGGAGGCTAAGTAACCTTGAGGCCAAGTCCAAAGCTGCGTGGAGTCCTTGGGAGAGAAGAGAAAAGAGTATAGGGATGAGGTGCTCATAAGTACTCTGGGTATCCCAGTGTAGTGAAAACCAGTTTTGGGGGAAGACAGAAACTTGTCAGAAAAATCCAAAGAGAAGCAAACACATGGAGGCACAAGTTCTCTAATCTAGGTTCAGTGCAGCCAGCAGCCCCTTTCTTCCCAGTCCTTCATTAGCATGCATGCACCTGACAGCAACACCACCGCCATCCTTTCTGAGCCTAGTCCTCAGAGCTTCAGACATCCCAGGCCCAGTCCATCTTGATACCACCTTGGTCATACACTCAGCTTCCTCCCCCAATGACATTCACTGGCTGACGAATGCCACAGGGTGACACACCATAGGATGCCGCAAGGAACACGGGGTGACAGAATGACACATACAGGCATATTTAATCTCCCCATGCATACACTCATCCACCCACTCCACATGGTACCAGACACTCTTCATCCCTCAATCAAACGTCTGAGTCTTTTTGCTTGTTTGTTTTTTTGTTTTGTTTTTGAGTTGGAGTCTCACTCTGTTGCCCAAACTGGAGTGCAGTGGCCGCTCCTAACCACCGCAGCCTCGACCTCCTGGGCTCTGGCGATCCTTCCACCTCAGCCTTCCACGTTGCTGGAACTACAGGCGCACTACCACACGGGCTGATTTTTTTATTTACTGTAGAGATGAGGACTCGCCAAGTTGCCAAGGCGGGTCTCAAACCCGCGGGCTCAGGCAATCCACTCACCTCAGCCTCCCAAAGTGCTGGATTACAGGCTGAGCCACCAGCCCGGCTAAACGTCTGAGTCTTATGGATACCACCTCCTTCCTGACACACTGCCCCACGTGGTGACTATGACAAGATGACTCGATGATCCCCTCTGACCTGGGGTATATTCCAAAAATTCTTTGGAAATTTTCCTAACACCCCTCGTCAGAACAAGGAGCTTCTGCACACGCTGGCACACAGGAGAGTGCACCCACAGAACACACTCTTGCACATTCACACTCACACACTGTCACACTTACACACTACACACACACACCTCCACTTGTTGCTCCTTCTGGCCCACATGACAAACTGTGGCCGCTTCGGGTTTCTCTCTACCGCCGGGCTCTTTTTGGTCAGTTCACCCCCACAACCCACCCCTGGGATTTCCCTGACCACAGCCCCGCCCACTGCTGTCTCCCCCTTTTCCTTCTCTGTCCAGCCATCAGGGGTTCCTGGGTTGTTAAGCATCTCCCCGGAGTCGCTGCCCAGACCACAGGTTTCCTTCCGCCACTCAGGATGGGGGAGAGAGGAGACGCCGGGCCCCCCCCCGAGGTGACGTCGAGGGGACAGCCCCGGTGCAGGCGGCCAGGCGGGCTAGGCTCCTGGCGGGTTCGCCCCGCAGCACATTGTCGCCGCGCCCCCTGGCGGAGGCTGGTCCCCGACGGGCTCCGGACGCTAAGAGGAGTGAGGCAGGCGCGCGTGGGAGGGTGTCCCAAGGGGAGGGGTCCGCGGCCAGTGCAGGCCTGGAGGCGGGGGCCACTGGGCAGGGGGCGGGGGTGAGCCCCGACGGCCAGCCCGTCAGCTCTCGGCTCAGACGGGCGGGAGCCACGGCCCCGCTCGCTGCCCATTGTCTGCGCCCCTAACCGGTGCGCCCTAGTGCCACAGTGCGGCCCGGCGGGGCAGCCTCCTCCCGTCACTTCAGCCAGCGCCGCAACTATAAGAGGCGGTGCTGCCCGCCGTGGCCGCCTCTGCCCACCAGCCGGGACCGCGAGCCATGCTGTCCGCCGCCCGCCCCCAGGGTTGTTAAAGCCAGACTGCGAACTCTCGCCACTGCCGCCACCGCCGCGTCCCGTCCGCCGTCGCGGGCAGCAGCCTAAGTCGCCGCAACTGCAGCACAGAGCGGGCAGAGCCAGGCAGGCCATGGGGTGCTGGGCGCTGCTGCCCAGCTGGGTTTCTCCTACGCTGCTGCTGGCGCTGGCCGCTCTGCCCGCAGCCCTGGCTGCCAACAGCAGTGGCCGATGGTGGTAAGTGCGCTGGTGCGGGGTCGCCACTTGTCCCGGGGCGCAGAGCCAGAGGCCAACCCTGCCCAGCTCCCACGCTCTGGGATCCCTCCGCCGACAGGAGGCTCCCTCCAGCGTTCTGACTTCCCTCCGCGACACCGAGGGGCGCCCTGGCGTGGAGCTGCCCCAGAGACTGCAGCTCTGCTGAAGTGGGGCGAATGGTCCGCCTGCCAAGGCCTGAGACACCCCAGGCAGGGAGCCCACGCTCATCTAGCACCGCCCTTCCCCTTGCCTCACGGTGGTGGCCGCACCACAGGTCTCCCCACCTCGGGAAGCAAGAGCCAGGCGTTTGCGTAGAAAGGCTACGAGAAGAGGGTGGGACTCCCAAGCATTTCACACTTTGGGTGGGCAAGGACTGCAGGCCATGGTTTCCTTGCTCAGGCTGACCGGAAGGAGGCTGGGGAGCCAGGGTAGACCCTCGGTCTCGGGGTAGCCCCATGCTTCAGTCCTAGGACTCCTGGGGACACAAAAATCTGGATGCCTTCTTTCAAACTAGCGAGCCTGGGAGCGCGGAGTCATTGCCTTATTATTGATCTCCCGTCACTCTCTCAGGGCCTACGGCCCCAGGCAGAGGACAGGGTGGCCACAGCCTTGATGGTTAGGGCGGGGGGTCCCCTTCGGAGCCTGAGTTTCTAGCATGCGTCCCACCAGGGGCATCGTGAATGTAGCGTCCTCCACGAACCTGCTGACCGACTCCAAGAGTCTGCAGTTAGTCCTCGAGCCCAGTCTGCAGCTGCTGAGCCGCAAACAGCGGCGTCTGATCCGCCAGAACCCGGGAATTCTGCACAGCGTGAGCGGAGGACTGCAGAGCGCCGTGCGCGAGTGCAAGTGGCAGTTCCGGAATCGCCGCTGGAACTGCCCCACTGCTTCGGGGCCCCACCTCTTCGGCAAGATCGTCAACCGAGGTGGGTGCCCAGGAAGACGACGCTTCCGGGACCAGGGGAAACGCAGGGTCACCCCCAGGGCATGGGCGGGCTAGCGCAGGGAACGTGTCCCGGGCGCCTGGAGGGTCACACAATCAACCCGCCTCGTGCCTCGTGCCCTGCGCCAGCTCCGAGACAGAGTCTTCCCACTGGGCGCTTTCCAGCCGTGTCCGGGGACGAAGCTTAACTTTTCTGAGCTACTGCCCCAGAGGAAGGGAGTTCCGGGTCGTGGAGGCCGGGAGACGGACCGCCGCTTTCCCCCAGCCTCTCTCAAGGGCGCCCGGGAAGCTGCTCTCTGCGGGCGTGTCTCGCCTCCTGCCCGGCAAGGCTTGCTTGCGTCGCCAACATGGGCCAGAAAGTTCAGGCGGGCTGCGAAGAGGTCTTGGCGATGCACAGTTCTTCCGCTCCCCTCTTTTCGGTTTTTCTCCCTGGAGCTGCCCCACTTTCGCTATAGAGCCAAAATACATCCCGAAGAGTTTCAGTGAGGCATGATCACGACCGTGGACGTGGGTGCCCACGCACCTGTCTTCCCAACAAGACCTAGACACCAGCGTTCCAACACCGCCGGCCGCCTGGCTCTCGGGACTCCAAGGGCGGAGTCGGGGCGAGCCCTCCACTGAGGGTGCTGGCCACGCCCCGCGTACCCCCTCGCTGATCCAGGTTCCCTCTCGCTGATCCCGGCTCCCTTCTCCCACAGGCTGTCGGGAAACAGCGTTTATCTTCGCCATCACCTCCGCCGGGGTCACCCATTCGGTGGCACGCTCCTGCTCGGAGGGCTCCATCGAGTCCTGCACGTGTGACTACCGGCGGCGCGGCCCCGGCGGCCCCGATTGGCACTGGGGGGGCTGCAGCGACAACATTGACTTCGGCCGCCTCTTCGGCCGGGAGTTCGTAGACTCCGGGGAGAAGGGGCGGGACCTGCGCTTCCTCATGAACCTTCACAACAACGAGGCGGGCCGCACGGTGAGCCGGCTTGAGAGGCTCCGTACCCGAAGCGGAGTGGCAGGGCCGACCTCGGGCTCGGGAAAGAACGGTTGACGATGAGGCGAGGGGCACCAGGAGAGGGCGTCTTGAGAGAGCGGGAGGCTTGGACCGAAAGCGGAGAACAGAAACGCAAGGCTGAGGGCAAAGGAATGCCTGGCCTCAGGACAGGTAGATCCGAAGAGGTTAGAAGGTCACCGCAGGTTGCCGGCAGCCCCTCCGTGTAAAGGTTGGAGAATTAAGGCTGAGAGGCCGACACTGAGTCTCCGGCGTGGAGCAGAGTTGGGTCGGGTGCCCAAACCTCAGCGGGACAGTTCACGCCTCCCTTCCCCCGGGTTCAGCTAGGCCTGGTCCTTTGCGGAGGTCCCGTGCCCGCGGCGTCCGGGAGGGGGCGGTGTTTGGGACGGTGGCTCTGGCGGGGCCTGGGGTAATGACTCTGGCCTAGTGCCCTGGGACATCCTTTCTTCCCTCTCTCCTCCCAGACCGTATTCTCCGAGATGCGCCAGGAGTGCAAGTGTCACGGGATGTCCGGCTCGTGCACGGTGCGCACGTGCTGGATGCGGCTGCCCACGCTGCGCGCGGTGGGCGACGTGCTGCGCGACCGCTTCGACGGCGCCTCGCGCGTCCTCTACGGCAACCGCGGCAGCAACCGCGCCTCGCGGGCGGAGCTGCTGCGCCTGGAGCCCGAAGATCCGGCCCACAAGCCGCCCTCGCCCCTCGACCTCGTCTACTTCGAGAAATCGCCCAACTTCTGCACGTACAGCGGACGCCTGGGACTGCGGGCACGACCGGGCGCGCCTGCAACAGCTCGTCGCCCGCGCTGGACGGCTGCGAGCTGCTGTGCTGCGGCCGCGGCCACCGCACGCGCACGCAGCGCGTCACCGAGCGCTGCAACTGCACCTTCCACTGGTGCTGCCACGTCAGCTGCCGCAACTGCACGCACACGCGCGTGCTGCACGAGTGTCTGTGAGGCGCTGCGCGGACTCGCCCCCAGGAACGCGCTCCGCAAGCCCTCCCCCAGATAGACTCGCTGGCACTCCAGACCCTGTTGTTCGCCCACCCGGTGCCTCCAGCCAACACTCCCCGCGGCTCATACGTATGCCATCTCTCCCACTTCCTCCTACCTGGGGACTCCTCAAACCACTTGCCTGGGGCGGCACGAACCCTCTTGCCATCCTGATGGGCCTGCCCTCCCGGACCTACCTCCCTCCCTCTCCGCGGGAGACCCCTTGTTGCACTGCCCCCTGCTTGGCCAGGAGGTGAGAGAAGGATGCGTCCCCTCCCCCATTGGGGTCCGCGCCTGACGGTGGCGCTCTGCCCGCTCCACCGCGCCAGCGACCTCTGCCTCTCTCCTTCCCCTTTGTCCTCCGTCCCCTTCAAGCTCCTGCCAAGGGTGCAGACCCTACGCACACACCTGGGCACCAGGGCCTTTCTCCTTCCCACCTGCAGCTGAAGCGGGAGGTTCCAGGGGGAAAGGGCAGCTGTGGTGATGTGGAAATGAGGTCGGGGACCCAGGAGAAATGCCCCCGTTCTCCCAGCCTCTGTCGTGGAGCCATTGAACAGCTGTGAGCCATGCCTCCCTGGGCCACCTCCTACCCCTTCCTGTCCTGCCTCCTCATCAGTGTGTAAATAATTTGCACTGAAGCGTGGATACAAAGCCACGTGTTTGGTTGTTGTAAATAAAACTATTTATTGTGCTGGGTTCCAGCCTGGTTTGCAGAGACCACCTCCACCCCCCAACCCAATATCTTTCCATTCTTCTCTCCTTTCGTCCTCCAGCCTTTTCTGGTCCATCTTCTCGTCTCTCAAAGATGCCTTTGCCTACTGGGATCAGTATTTCCTTCCACTGTAGCTATTAGTGGCTCCTCGCCCCCACCAATGTAGTATCTTCCTCTGCAGAATAAAATCTCTATTTTTATCAATGACTCGGTGGCTTTTTCTTGAATCCAGAACACGACATTGCTTGTGGTGTCCCCTTCCCCCTCCTTTTACCACTCCCAGGTTTGGGGCTTACCTCTCTCTTAAACAAATAGAGGTTACGTTATTTGGGGAACTGGCTTCCTGACTTGCAAGAGGACCCTGAGATTCTGACCCTTGGATGACCCTAATGAGGCCACTGGGGATCTCGCTTTCCAAGGAAGAACCTGGTCAGGAGCCAACAGACCCTGCAGGGTTCTTCCTAGTCTAACACCAACTGGCTCTGTGCTAGGGGCCTGTGGATTTCCTTGGTGAATAGGGATTAAACAAACAAACTCCCGCTCCTGCTCTTCCTACCTGGAAAAGTTGTTGTGAAATTAGCTACAATTCAGTGACAGCTGTGGCCGTGTTCTGAAAAGTAGGAAGAGACACTCTGCTTTCAAGCAGAAGATGTGCTGCTGCCCCTGATGCAGTGCCATTGGTCCCCGAAGCTTGTCTTTTTCAGCTGCGGCCAGGGCATTGGGTAAGGGTGACCCCCACACACAGTAAAAAATATCTTACTAGGACCCCGACTCTCACCTTTGGGCTCAGGGGGATCCAGGTAACAGGTGATGAGCTTTAGTCAGAGATGATGATGGGACAGAAGGGAGGAGGAGGCTTAGAATCCAAATACAGGCTAAGCTTAAGCCAGCGTAACCAAAAGAAACCCAAATGTGGTCCATAGCAAACCCTTAAGCTAGCTATTCCCATAAAGAGCCAGAATGAGGATTCGCTTACTAACAACACTAGTGTGATACCTCTGTGTGCACAGCCATAGTCAGCAGGGGTTCTAGCCCTGCTCATAGCCCTAAACCTATCTCTAATTCTAATCCTCTCTCTGTCTCTAGGTCTGGGCTGAACCTTAGTCCTCACCTTAACTTCAGACAAACAAACCCCTCCCTAAGCTCTAAAGTCTATCCCTAACCCTAAACCCTTGCCCCAGGGGAGGACCAGAAGGGCAGGGGGAGCCATAAAGCACCCCCCACCCCCCCAGGGGCAAAGACTGGTCCCAGTCAACTTGAGAATGTCCCCCTCTCCCCAGAATTCTTTTGCTGTAGTCCCTCTCCCTGGATGTGTGAACTCTGACCCCCTGTCGGCCTCTGGGATGTGTGTGTGGGTTGGGGCACGGAGCCAAGAGCTACTCAACCCTGCAATGACATCCCTTTCCCTTTCTTTCCATTCGCCAAACTAGCACCATCTCAGCTGTGATGGGTAGCCTAGGGGGAGGAATAAAAACCTATTGATCCAGGGTAGGAGGCACTTGGGTTCCAGTAAAGTACACCCTGCAGAGAATGCCCAGTCTATAACCCAGAGAGCTATTAGATCCCCCAGTTCCCAAAGTAAGAAGTGAATTGGCTGCCAGAGGCGGGAGAGGGGGCCTAGGCCCCAGCTGAACAACGGTCAGAGTTGGAGAGAAGCAGCAGGTTAGAGAGTCAAAGGGGTTGGCAACTACCTCTAACCTTTCTCACCTAAGTTGTAACTCCAAGAATTAGAAGTCAGGATCACCTTTCAGGCCTGGAAGTTAGGGGCTCTGGGCTGAGTTGACATGCAGCAGCTGGAAGAAGAGCAAGGAAAGTGACGAACCCTTTTCTGTTCCTAAAGAGATTTTCAACAAATCTCTTGCTTTCTTGGCTTCGGTTGCCTTGTCTGTTAAACAAGGCTGATTATCTTTACTTATCCTCCAGGGAGGTGATGAGGTTCAGATGAGACAAGGTCATAGGGTCATTTGGGTCATCTGAGCACCGACTGATACCTCTTCTGTGCCAGGCATCTGCCAAACACAGGTAATACAGTGACATGTAGGCCATAGTGCCTGCCCGGAGGAGGTGACCGTGTGACCAAGGAGTCAACGTTGTCCATATAACAGGGGCAGTGCAATGAGGGCCCAGTAAAGTGTAAAGCCCTCTGCACATGTGTGAAGTTTAAGGGTAGACTCCCATATTCAACCCTCAGTATGGAGGCCTCTATCTTCCAGGGCTGGGACTCGAAAGGCTGGTGTCGCACAGAAGTGCAGAATGAGGCTGGTCCCTCAAGGGGCACTCATAAAAATGCAAAACATAAGCAAGAGGGCTGTAGGATCTGCAAAGCACACCACAGGAGCTAATTAGTTAGTTATTCCGATCACCTGTGCTGTCCTCACATAAAGTGGGTAAACCCTGGGGAAAGGACAACTGTGCTTAGAATGAGGCCCCCCCACAAAGCTCTGAGGGCCCAGAGCAGGCTCAGAGTGGTGGCATGGGATAGTGTCATCAGGAATGTGACTGATTCTCCAGGGCTCACCCACCTCTGATCTTCAGATGCCAGGACCCTGGACACAGGCTGGCCACAGCGTGTACGGAAGAGACAAGGCCCAAAATATCCTGGGGGGAGTGGAAAACCTGGGAGGAAGGCAGGCTGTGAAGCGCAGTCCCCAGGGGGTCTGCAAGCCAGCACCACACACGCCCTGCCACACGCACCCTGGAAAAACCCCGTCAGTGGGGCTGCAAATACCCTAGGGTCCTGCCCCCCTCCCCAAGCCTCCCCCCTCACCCCAGGCTGGCTCAGTCCTCCTCTCCAGGCCAGAGGGAGAAAAATAACAAAATGAGGAGAAAATAAGCTGTTTGGCTGTGGTGTGAGCAGGAATATCCATGCAGAGCTGCCCACCACTCACCCTTACTCACTCTTTCCACACCCAGCCAGGACGCCCGGCATGAGACAGACCACCCCCCTGCCCCCTCCCCCGTCTGGGCTAAAAGCAGACGCTGGTGAGCGAGCAGCAGGTTATAAATATGCCCAGGGAACTGCCGCCAACTCGCTCCCCTGTCATCCCCTGGGAGGGGGCAGGGTGGGGTGGCTCCCAGGGAGGAGCCAGGACTGCCCTGTTCCCTGAGGCCCAGGAGGAAATGGGGCTTCCAAGAGGCTACTGCATTTTTTTTTTCCCTTCTCAAGGTGAAGGAACCATGCCGCTCCATTGTCCCTGGATATTTGCTCATCTCTTCAGAGATGGAGTCCCTACACTCTCTGGGCCATGGCTGGAAGTTCAGAATGAAAAGGCCAGAGTCACTCACTCTGTGTCATGGTACAGCCCAGTGCCACTTCTCTTCCTCACCCCCCTTTACTCCCAGCAAAACAGAAGTTTTCATTCATTCATTCATTCATTCATTCAACAAGCATTGACGGAGGGCCTGCTGAATGCCAGGCCCTGTGCATGGGCACACCTGCACGCACACGCATCTAGGCATATGCACACACAGCCTCCTACTCCCAAGTGCTCACGCCAGCACCTGCCCCTCCTAAGGAGTGCCTGGCTTTAACCTGGCGACCTCACTAGGAAAGGTAAAGCTTCAGTCTCCTGGTGGTGCCTTACAGTAACTTATGTGGGGCAGGTGGTTAAGAACAGGCCCCTAAGCATTCCTGCTTCCACTAGTGCCCTGATAAAGGAGGAATCCTTTCTCCCCTCCCTGCCCGATGGTCCTCCCAATGTTGGTGTCATGTGAGGAAGAAAGAGCCACTCTCTGGGATGCTGAGGATACCTGCCCAGGATGCAAGAGCCTCCCGCCTCCCAGCCACTTGCCAAGTAGGTGCCAAGCTGGGCAAGAGGGGGCAGTACCACCCTGTGAAGCTCCCAGTTCTTCTCCCCCAGGCCCGGACCCCTCCCTTCTCCCTCCTCCTATTAATCCTCGGAAGTTAAGGGGCCGTCCCTGGCGGCCCCTCAGCCCTATTGTGGCCCCTCGCCCTCCTCGGCTGGCGTCTAATTAACTCCTCCTGCCCCTGGTTTTGTGTGCCCCCCTTACCCCACCTTGTCGGCCCCGCCCCTCCGCTCGGCCAGCTCCCCCCCACGGACATTCCAGCCAGGCCGGGCCAGTGTGCCAGGGCAACCAGGGCCGGACCGAGGCCTAATCCCCCCGCCGCCTGGCCCGGCTGAGGGAGCCCCACTCACCTCCCCGCTCTCTGGGGGCTGCCCGGCTCTGCTGTGGCGGAGACACACAATCAGGACAAAGGCGCAGCCCCCAGGGGGCTAACTCAGCCTTCACGCCCAGGTTGTGCGGCATTTGGGGAGTTTAATGAATTGTCCATCACGCCTTTCAGGGCCCGCCCGTCAGCCTGGATTAATCTTCGGAGCCCTGGTGGGGTAGGAGACACTAAGCCTGTATTTATTACTCTCCCATTGTCACTAATTGAGGTAATTATCTGTGACTCTGGCCTGGCCAACAATGCGGCATTCACTCCCGGGACCTCGATGGGCCTGGCTCCCACTCTCGCACCATCCCTCCCTCCCCTCCTCTTCCAAACCCGCCAAGGCAAAGATGGGCTCTGGAGCATGTTGGGAAAGTGGACAACGTCCCACAATGCTTCACCTCCCAACCAGCGTCTCCTACGACCACCACTGTGGAGTTGTGTCCGGGAAGAGACCTGGACCCATCAAAGGTGAGAGAAGAAGTCAACCTCTGTTGGGGGACAGGCTTGACTGGCAGAGCCCTCAGGCCAGAGAGGGGCATGTTTCTGAGGTCTTTGGTCTTCTGGACTTTCCAACTCCTCAACTCTGGGTGAGTGGCACCAGGGTCCCCCAGGGCACTTTTGAGGATCCCTCCTCATGCTCCTATAGCCTCCAGAGCTCTAGGATGTTAGAAGGCCCAGTTATGCCAGGCTTACTCTGGGGAGATCTCTAAAGCTACTAGGGCTGGAAGAGTGGCTATGGTTATTATGGGAAAGGTTGAAAGAGAGAACAGGAAGAGACTTGTCAGGGAGCTAAGGGGAAGGGAAAGGGGAACCATCCTGGAAGGAGCATTCAAGGGTCACGGCATTCCCAGGGGTCACCCTAATGTGGCCATGCAGCAACTTCAGGGAGAAACTTGGATTTGGAGGGGCAAGTGGTGCCAAAGAGTAGATTTCATGTAGAAATGGCTTCCCAGGACAAGGAGATTGGTCCTGGGGAATAGGTGTGTGTGTGTGTGTGTGTGTGTGTGTGTGTGTGTGTGTGTGTGTGTGTATGTAAAAGAAAGAGAGAGAGAGAGAGAGACATAAGAAAGGGACATTTGTGCAGGACTAGACTGAGCTCCTTGAGGAACTATGTCTTGGTCACTGTTGTTTTCATAAGAGCCTAAGTTGGACCTGGCACGTAACAGGCACTATCAAATGAATGGGTGGATACCGATGAGGCCCGTATTTGCATGGAAATTGGGGTCTGTCCGCTCTTCTCTTCCACAGGTGTCCTCAGGCTCTCCATTCTCTCAGACTTGCTGGAAGGAGATGACTAGACCATTCCTGGACAGTTCTTGGATGGGCACTTCACCAAGCTGAAACACTACAGACCCTGGCAGAACTCAGAGCTATAATTGGGACAGCGCCACCTTGTGGTGCCTCTTGAGAGAGCACCTGGAGAGACTCTTGCCAAGACGGCTGGGACATTTTTCAGGAGAAGGGGATCACACCAGGCGGCAGTCATTCTTTCTCCTACCTGACAGCGCCATGCCAGTGTTCCTGTGGCACGGTTTTTATCATTTCTTCCTTCCTTATTCCACTATTTTCTGAGAGCCTACTCCATGCCAAGCTTGTAGGGAATACAGAACGAAATCAAAATCACACACTTTGATTTTGTAGCTCATGATCCAGCAGGGAATGCCACAATGCAACATGACAAACAAGGTTACAATCAGGCAGGAGGAAAAAAACTCTATAGGTGTTGAGGAGGCACTAGAACATTCCCAGTTGAGAAACGCTCTATTACTCACCTCCCCCTCAATTCCTTTCACTAAAGCGCAAATGTTTTATCCCTGCTCTCAAGAAACACTTTGTGATTCAGCCCACACATATCTTTCCAGAACCCCACCCCTCTGCACCTCTGCATTCCCCAATGCCTTCATTCCCTGTGAAAGCCATGTGTTTTCCCACCTCTCTACCTTTGCCCACACCCTGGAATGTTCCCCGTTCCCAACTCCCCTTGTAGAGGCCTGTCTCGGGTATCCCTTCCTCTGGGAAGACTTCTAATTTTCTTGGCACAGTGGCCTTGCCCATTTCAGCTCTTGAAGCATCTTGTTGGCAAGGCTTTCATTACCAGCACATACCGGCCGTCACGTTGGTGGTTATCTGTGTAAATTACCCATCCTTCTACTAGGCCGGCTTTTTTTTTTTTCTGAGTTGGAATCTCACTCTGTCACCCAGACTGGAGTGCAGTGGCCGCTCCCGGCCACTGCAGCCTCGACCTGCTGGGCTCCGGCGAGCCTTCCGCCTCAGCCTTCCAAGTAGCTGGAACTACAGGCACGCGCTACCCCGCCCGGCTAATTTTTGATTTATTGTAGAGATGAGGTCTCGCCAAGTTACCCAGGTGGGTCTCGAACCCGCGGGCTCAGGCAATCCACTCACCTCAGCCTCCCAAAAGTGCGGGATTACAGGCTGAGCCACCGAGCCCGGCTCTAGGCTGGCTTTTACAGCACTGAACTAGGCACATCATATGCCCCCATTAAATGATAGAGGATGGATGAATGAATGAACACATGGGCAGATGGATAAATGGATGGAAGTTTGGATGGCCAAATAGGTGACAGATGCGTTGGTGGATAGATGGCTAAGTGGATGGGTGGGATGGATAGGGGAATGGATAGGTACATGGATGAATGGAGCATTTATCCACAAAAGGGCTCACAAATGCTATGCAGTAACAGGAGCTTCAAGGGAGAGCACTCTCCCCATTCCAGGACATGCAGAAGCGGGATGGCATCCAGGCTGAACCTCCCTGCCCTGACATACACACCCTCAGCCTTGTCTCCCAGAGGCCTGCGGACATTTTCCTTCTCCATAAGTCGTAATGTGGGAGCTGCTGCTTCGTTAATACTCCCTCCCTCAGTGCCTTCATTAACAAATATTATGCCCTCTGCCTGCGCTGTAGTGACTCTGTGGTATCCTTTCCCACAGCCTTTCCCCCATATTGCATGCACCCCAGCTCGTGAGCTCCCCGAAGGTAGGAAGCATGCCCGAGTCCCTTCTGTGTCCCCAGCACCTGGCATCCATGTCCAGTGGGTGAGTGAACAAGCGAGCGACTGAGTGAATGCGGACTTGTTTCCCCGTAGACATGTTTTGTGTGCTTCCTGTATCCTCCCGTTCAGCTATCTCTCCTGGTCCTCTCTTCCTGATACACCCCCCCCACACCTGGACCTGGACACCCTCTGAAGTCCCAGAGTCATGGCCTCATCCTTGGGTTCCTTTACCCATTTGTGGCTGACCTAGGGAAGTCCCAGAGCTCTCCCGAGAGCCTGAAAGAAGGAGAGGGCTCTGGACTTCTCTAAAGTCATATTAACTGGATCCCCACGTGGGACTTCCCTGGGAAGAACCTGGCTGTTGGGAGGGTCCTGCGCTAACCTGGGTCCTGCTGCCCCACACGGACCACATCCTCCTGCGTCTGCTGTCTCTACTCCTGACCATGAGGCTGTCCCGAGGTGGGGGATGGTTGTGGCCTCCGTCTCAGGGCTGGCTGGCTGGCAGACATAGCCAGATTTAGAAGTCATTTTCGCAGCAGGGAGCCTCCAGCCTCCCACCCACAGAACCCTGCGGAGCCGGCCTGAGATACGGCTCACCAGGGGCTGGCCCCCAGACCCGCAGGCGCGCCTCCCCTTCTCTCTCTCTCCCTTTCTCCCAAAGTGAAGCGTTGGTAGCTGGTACTGACTCTATCCTTAGGCAAAGATGGAGGCGGTCCCACTACATAATATGTCCATGTAACGAATACGCATGTGTACCCCCGAATCTAAAATTAAAACAATTTTTAAAGAAAGATGGAGGAAGTTCCGGGGGAAAGACCATGTTGCACTGACATCCAACCCCTCCCAGGAGCTCCCAGCACACCATTCACCCGTTCAGGGGGTTGCTGGCACCCACTCCAGGCTTCCTCTCTTCTCTCGAGCTGTTCTCTGCTGCCTGTTTCCCCTCCCCCCTCACTTCCACTTCTCTCATTCCCATCCTCCTGTTCTCATGCCCCACCACTAATAAAATAGCCCTAGAGAGAAATGATGATCAGAGCTTAGCACTTACATATCATGAGGGACCAGGCACTGTTTCAGGTGCTTTACATATTGAATCATTTAATTTCTCCCAACAGTCCTTAGAGAAAAACTTTTTTTTTTTGAGTCGGAGTCTCACTCTGTCGCCCAGACTGGGGTGCAGTGGCCACTCCCGGCCACCGCAGCCTCGACCGGCTGGGCTCTGGCGATCCTTCCGCCTCAGCCTTCCAAGTAGCCAGAACTATAGGCGTGTGCTACCACGCCTGGCTAATTTTTGATTTATTGTAGAAACGAGGACTTGACAAGTTGCCCGGGTGAGTCTCGAATCCGCGGGCTCAGGCAACTTACTCGCTTCGGCCTCCCAAAGTGCTGGGATCACAGGCTGAGCCATTGAGCCTGGCCAAAGCACTTTTTTTTTTTTTTAGTTGGAGTCTCACTCTGTCGCCCAGACTGGAGTGTAGTGGCCGCTCCCGGCCACTGCAGCCTCGACCTGCTGGGCTCCAGCGATCCTTCCACCTCAGCCTTCCAAGTAGCTGGAACTACAGGCATGCGCCACCACACCCAGCTAATTTTTTTGACTCACCGTAGTGATGAGGTCTCGCCAAGTAGCCCAGGTTGGTCTCGAACCCGCGGGCTCAGGCCATCCTCTCACCTCAGCCTCCTGAAGTGCTAGGATTACAAGCACGAGCCATTGCGCCTGGCCAAAAAACACTTTTAATAACCCCATTTTATAACAGAGGACACGGAGGCAGCACAGAGAGGTTGAGTAACTTGCCCAAGGCCACACAGCTAGTACAAGGTAGAAGCGAGGTCTAAACACAGGCTGCCAGGCCCCAGAGTCCATGGTCTAAACACACACTACCCCAGTTCTCTGACAATAGTAGCAGTGCAGCTGGGCTTTTTGAAACTGCCCTTCTCCTGTGTGTTCTTCTCCAAAGGGGCTCATGCGGCATGGTGCTCCCACCCACAGGCCAGCCCTTCACTCTTCCATACAGCTCACCCCTTCCACCAACTGGGAGCCTTGGCCTTCCTTAACTTCCCTCCGCTCCTAAAGTCCAGCCTCCTCCCAAGTCTGGAGGCCCAAGGCACACACTCCTCAGCTGGGCCAGCTTCACCCCAATCTGGCCTGTTTTCACCCCTGCCTTAGTTTCCACGACTCCCCTGAGTGGACTCAGCTGCAGTCAGAGCAGACCACGGAGTCATTTCCCTCCCCATATCCATGCCTCTATTTTTGCTGTTCCGGCTACTTCAAAATTCTCTTTCATCAAATTCTGTCTCGGATGCCTCCTCCATGCAGCCTTCCCTGGTCACCTAAAATCCATACATCCTTCCTTTCTTGACTCCTTACAGTCTTAACACACTGCTGGATACTATCGTTTTCGTATTTTCCGCTTCACCCCGTTGTCAGGCAGGCCTTACTCCTCTGGACCCTGGAGTGCCTGGTTTCTAGCAGGTGCTCAGCAAATGCTCGGCAGTCGGGATTGTAGGTGGAAGGGAGACAGACCGCAGGACCCTTTGATCTCGGCCAAGGTGACCCCCACTTCCTTGACCTCCCCCGGCCGAGAGCTGACTGGGAGCCTGGCCGTGTGGGCTCCAGGCAGGTTTTGGGAGGGACCCTCCCGGGTAGCTCTGACCGAGGCTCTCCCCGCGGGCTTCCGCAAACCCAAAGGGGAGACCCTCCGCCGCGGAGCGGAGGCCAGCGGCGCAGGTCAGGGTTGGGTCGCCGGCCTCCCGGGCCGCCTGCGCCTCCGAGTCCTGCGCGGCGTGCTCTGGGTGCGGGCGGGGAGAGACGTCGAGACACTCGGAGCCTGGAACCCTCGGTGGCTTGCGAGCGGAGCGGGAGCTGCCGCCGGCGGGGCCCGGGGGGGTGGGGGCAGAGGCGGGGCCGGGGCCGGGCCAGGACCCGGCCGCCGAGTCTGGGCGAAGCCCCCGCGCCTGCCGAGCCGGCAGCTAAATTTACCCCGACTGACTCAGCCCTTGCCCGGAAGGGGGGCGGGGGCGGCGCGCCGGGGCGGTGGGAAGAGCCGGCGGGGGGCGGGCTGGGGGCAGCGAGGAGGGGAGAGTCCCGGGCGGGGGGCCGGGAGGAGAGGAGTCCCCCTCCGTCTTCACGCCGAGCGGGAAGGAGCGGAGGAGCCCGCCCTGGGAGGCGGTGGGAGCACGTTGGCGGGGACAGGGTCGGGGGAAGGAAGAAGACGCCGAGGCCCGATGGAGGGAAGCTTAGATTTATTGAGCGCCTACTGTGAGCCAGGCACTGTGCAAGGCGCTTTACATACATTATCGCATTAAATCCTCACAACAACCCTGCGAGGTAGGTGTTTATAAACCCCCATTTGACAGATGAGGAAACTGAGGCTCAGGGAGGTGAAGTGATTCTGCCAAGTTCACATGGCTAGTAAGTGGCAGAGAGACAGAGGAGGTGTCCGGGATCGGAGAGAAAAAAAGACTTCAGTGTCTTGAGTCCCAAGCCGGTTGGGTGGATGAGTACAAAGAGGTGCTCGGCGCGCTCCAGAGGTCTGGGAGGCCGGAGGCCTGCTCCCGGCCCCGCGGGCTGGAGGCGGCAAGGCGGGGGACAGGCGCGCGGTAACTAGGGATCGGATTAACTGGCAGTGCCGGGAGAGCCGGGACCAGACACTGGGGAAATCCGCGACCTGCGCGCGCCCCGTAGTGGCTACAGAGAGTATCGCACCCCAACCCACAGGCTCTCGGGACCAGCCTCTTTCCTTGCCTGGCCGGTTCTGGAAGAGGCAGAGATGGAAGAAATTCTCAGGGTTCCTTCAGGTGGGCGATACCACCTCGGAGGGAAATCGTGGTAACGCATCGGAGCATCATTAAGGAACATTGGGGTGGGGGAAAAAGGGAAGGCCTAAAAAGGTCCCAAGCTCATTCATTGGTGGCCTTCCCTCTCCGGCTCAGACCACTACAGGACAGGGTCAGTGACAGGGCCGCTAGCCTGCCCTGCCTTGGGGAGCCCTGACCCAAACCTGGGAGACTGGGAAAGGAGTCCCTTGTTCACTTACGCAGCTCTGCTGCAAACCCAGGACCGTCTCCTGAATGGATCATGATTGCAGGTGACAAGGAGGCCACCCAGGAACCTTCAGACTCTGTTCACTTATTCCTAGCTCTCATTCTTGGCTTGTCAAGGGGAGGACGAGACAGAAGCCTCCCTAAAGATCCCAAAATGTCAGGATGGCCCTTAGAACTCCATCACGGCTGGCCTCGGTGGCTCAGCCTGTAATCCCAGTGCTTTGGGAGGCCGAGGTGAGTAGATTGCCTGAGCCCGTGGATTCGAGACCCACCCAGGCAACTTGGCGAGACCTCGTCTCTACGATAAATCAAAAAACTAGCCGGGCATAGTAGCGCACCTGTAGTTCCAGCTACCTGGAAGGCTAAGGCGGAAGGATCACCGGATCCCAGCAGATGGAGGCTGCGGTGGCCGGGAGTGTGCCACTGCACTCCAGTCTGGGCAACAGAGTGAGACTCAACTCAAAAAAAACAAAAAACAACAAAAAAAAAACTCCATCACTTTATCTAGCAGGAGGCCGAGAGAGGGAAAGTGACTGACCTCAGGTGAACCAGCAGTGGCAGAGTTGGGAATAAAACCTAAGATTTGTGATACCAAGGTGAGTTCCCCTCCTGTTTTGCTGGTGGTTTCTGAACCTATGTTTGGACCTTCTGCCAAGAACCCTTCTGTCACCTAGTCACCCTGCTGCCCAGTCCAAAGCCTCGCCACCACGATCTCCTCCTGCCCAGAGGCCCTGCCCTGACTCTGCCCTCCTGTGGCTGCCACCACCCCTGCCCTCTGCTTGATCTTGACTAGGCCTCTGCTCAGCTCCACACTCCTAGTGCGTCAGCCCCTGCCGAAGATCTCGCCCTTGTGCCCTGAATACAGCATCAAGTCTGCTGCTCACCCCGAAGCCAAGTCGCGAGCGGGCACAGGCTCCCTTTCCTGTCCTTTCTACGTCAAGAGTGGGAACAGGCCTGGGGAGGGGTCCAAGGGCAAGAGAAGCAAAGGAAGTGTGTGGGGAAGAGGGAGGACCAGTGGGCCCAAGGATGGATGGGCTGGGGGACACAGATACGAGAAAAGGCCGCTCACTGCCTCTCCCTGTTTCCCTGTGGCGTCCCCTCGGCGTCCCTCGCCCCGATGGGGGCCTCCTCGGTCAGGCTGATGACATCTGCAACCTCCCGGCCACGGTCGCTCGGCTGCGCGGTCTTCCCACCTTCCCGGGGCCGCTCCTTCCGCCAGGAGGCGCCCGGGGCTTCCGTGTCGCTTCCGTCAGACGACCCGCTGTGGGCGCTGAGCTCCTCGGCTTCGTCCGTGTCCGAGTCGGGGGCGGTGTGGCGGCGGATGCGCGACACGGCTTCCCGCAGGGCGCCGGCGTAGGGCCCCGGGGTCCGCGGCCAGCCCCGGCCCGCGCGCCGCGGGGCCGCCGCCGCCTCCGAGCCCTCCGCTCTGCCCTCGCCGCCGGGGGCGGCCGGGCCTGAGGCGCGGCGCCCCGGGCTCCCCGGCTGCGCGGCGGCGGCCCGCAGGCTCGCCTCGCCGGCCCGGAGCCCCGGGACGCGGGAGGCTCGCTGCGCCAGCGAGGGCGCCCCCGGCCTCCCGCCCTCAGCCTCGCACCCGCGCCCCGCGCCGGGCTGGGGCAAGAGGCGGCCGCTCCACGGCGGCTTTGGGCAAGGGGCGGGGAAGGCCGCGGCCCCCTCACCCTCCTCCCTGCCGGGCGTCGGTGGGCTGGGGGCGGCCCCCACTACGCGCGGCCCCCCAGAGGGCAAAAGCTGCACCTGCTGAGTCCGGGGGGTCGGGACATATTGGGATCGTATGACCACGCACGTGGCGTCAATGACAAAGACGCCTTCTCCACGAGCCGGGCCCCGGGAGCTGCGGGGCAAAGTGTGGGCGCGGCGGGTGGCCTTCCAGCCCTCCAGGGTCTCGGGTCCTGCCCCCGCTCCGTGGCCCAGGGATTCTCTCCATCCCGTGCCGCCTGGAGCCCAGGGTCTGGGGAGTGTCTGGCTATGCCGGGGCGGCTGCCTTTTCGGGGAGGGCACCCAGCCTTTGGGGAACCAGATGTGTTCTCGTCCTTCTTTCCCTTCCCTCGAGCCCTTGAGGTGGTGCCTGGACCTGGGAGCGGGACGTGGGGGGCTGGGGCTCGCAGGTGCAGACCCCACGGGAGCTGTCTCGGTGCCGGGGTTCCCTGAGGCTCTGGTTTGGGAATGGCTGTCGCCGCCACTGTTCAGGCCGGCAGCCGCCAGCCCCAGGCTTTTCTCCGAGGCCGCCTTGCCGGCCTCCGGCCTGGCTCTGGCCGCTCCGCAGCCGGGGGAGCCCCCCAAGAGCCCCTGCCCCTGTCGGAGACCCCAAGCCCCGAGGACGTCCCGGTAGATCCGAGGATCCAGCCTCTTCTTGGCGCGCCCTCCCTCTGTCCTGGCCGGGGTCGCAGCCGGGGCTGACGAGGTGGGCGCCCGGGAGAGCTCGGGGCCTCGCTTGGTCCCCAGGGTCCTGTGCGGGCCTTCGTAAGAAGGTGGAGCCACGTAGGGGGGCGGCCGGTCCCAGCGGCGTCGCGGGGCCGTCCCGGCGGAGCCTCTCAGCAGCAGGTGCGCCTCGTAGCTGGGCGGCCCGGGCCGCCGGCCGCCCCAGGGCCCCGCCCACGCCGACCCCGGGTCGCTCTGCGGCTGCGCGGACGGACGGGGCGCCCGCCCCGCCGGCCCGAGGCGCTCCGGGCGCGAGGGAGCCGGGAGCCCCGCGGGCTGCGCCGCCCGAGGGGCGCCGCGGGGCTCCGGGCGGGGCCGCCCCGGGGGGCTCCGCCGGGCCCCGCCAGCCTTGCGCCTTTTCCGCTCTGTCTCCTTGGCCTCCCGCTCCTGCGACGCCGCCTTCCTTTTCTCTTGCTCCCGAGCTCTGACCTCGGCCAGGGGCCCCGCCCGCCAGTTGGTCGCCTCCTGCAGCACCCTGGAGGCCCAGGGCCGGCGGGGCGGCGGCTCAGGGGATCCCGGGCGCGGCCCACACCTGGGACAATGAGCAGGAACCCAGGTGAGCAGTTTGTGGGGGAAGGGAGCCGAGGTCCGGGGAGCTGGGCGCGCTGGAGGCCACTTGGGGCAGCCTTGTGGAGGGGTGTGTGCGAGTGTGTGCGCGTGTGCACGTGCGTATATGTCAGGACTGAAGTCGAAGCGGGACTCCTCGCCCTCTCTCCACGCACACTTTAGCAGCGGCTGCCCCATCTCACCCCCTGGCCTTTCTCACGCCCACTCCTGTCCCCCAAACAGCGCGGGATGAGTCAGGCCCCAGCCCTCGGGAGGGGGTGGGGAAGGAAGCCGTGGGAAAGAGAAGGGGCACCAGCGGTGCTCGCTGGTGCCTGTGGGGAGGTCCGGGCCCCGCTCCCCGCCCCGCCACTCTCTTCCCCTCGCCCCTGCTTCACTCACGTGCGGCTCTGGGGCCCGCGAGCCCAGTGGCTGGTCTGGAAGTCCATGAGCTGTCGAGAAGGGGCGCGGCGACTGTAATGACAGGAAATAGTCTTCACTTCGATCACCAACAGCTTGGACTTCTGCACCCAGAGGCAGCTGCCAGACTCCTCATCCCGGCGCTCCCGGGGGCTGTCGGGCCCCTCGGAGACTAGCGGGCCATCCAGCATCCTGCCCCACCCCACCCCGGCCCCCCACCCTCCCACCCGCCCCGGGAGCCCCCTCCCGGCCCAGGGAGCCGGCGCCCACTGCAGAGCGGCGGGCCCAGGAACGGGGAACTATATATACCCGGGCACACGTGTGTGCCTGTCTGTGTGTGTGCGCGCGCATGTGACACGGCGCGGACGGCTCCGCGCTGCTACCTCCCCCATGTGCACGGCCGCCCCCTGGGGCCCGGGATTGGACGCCCCTTCCCACTGCTCTTGTCCCCCAAGCCTGATGGGACCGCTCGAGTGGGCGAGGGAGGGACTTAGGATTCTTGCCTCGCCGACAGTGCCCCCTCCTCCGCCCCCATTTCTTCAACCTTCCCGCCGTTTTAACTCTTTGCGCTCCTGCTTGTCAGGTTGCTTGACCACCAGGGTTCTGCTCCTGACTTAATGCCTCAGATTTGTTTCCCGACAGAGAGAGTGGTGACAATGGAACTCAAGGTCTCTGCCTGCCACTCTCTGCTGGTTTCCATGGGTTTGGGGTGCAGGAGGGGCTGGCCCACGGCTGGGGGGCTATTTTTAGCGGCAGTGGCTGTTCGGGTGCAGAGATGAGATGAGTAACCAGCTCCCATGCGGTGGAGAGAGGAGGCGGCGTCTTTCATGAAGCTTTTGTGCGACTCTGGAGGAGAGCTGCCTTCCCCAAGCTCAGAAAGGGTGACCCCTACACCCTTAACTCCTCACCTTCTCCGTGCTCCAGCCCGGGGCTCCTCGTCAGTCTGCACCACCCCAGCGGCCCCACCACTCTCATCTAGAGGTTTGTTCTTGGGCAACCAAGGAGCCCTGCCCCCACTGCAGGCTTTCACCCCCAAGTCAGGATTTGGGGGTTACATTGTTCTGTGCCCACACAGCTCTGCCCGGCTTTGTGGAGGACAGAGCAGAGTGCCAACGCACTTGTACCCTTACAGAGGGGGATGGAGGAGGAACGGTGTGTGCTGCCTTGGCAAAACGAATCCCCTAGCAACTGAAATGATAAAAGTGGCCCGTATTTCCCAGTGAAGAGCTCCCCTCTCCTCTCTCCCCCCCAATGCCTAGTTCACTCAGCCCCCACCTGAAGTGGCGCTCAAGATGCTCACCTTTTGGGCTTATTCTGTCCCGGGGGCTGTTGCTTACATCCACATGACCCTCCCCCTAAGCCTATACCAGGTGTCCCTTGATTCACCATGGCAATGTTAGTGGCAGCACAGCCCACGCCAACCCTTCCATGCAGAGACTTAGCAACCATGCCTGGCAACCATGGCAGCAGCTTCAGCAGAGAGGGAGGGGGCCAGAGAGGGAAGAGTGTGCATGGCAATGGCTCCTCAGAAGAGGGGGTAATTTGCCTCCTGAGAAGAGTAGGAAGAACAGAAGCCTGCGAAGCCTTCCAGATTTTATCCCTTGTCTTGCCCTTAGCACCATCTTCTCACTCTTAGAGTGATGGCTTGGGCTTCAGGGGGAAATGGGAGAAGCAAGAGATCCCAATTTGTGTTCCACTGAAGTACATGGAGCCCTTTGGGTACAGACCCTTCCTGGAGGGCATGGGGGCCAGAGGGGTTGTTGTAGGGCCGAGACTGACTTATTGAGAAACAGCACAAAACCCAGGCCTCTGCTCCTTATCGTGGCCCTTCAGAGAGAACCCAGACATCCCTGCCCTGTCCACTGCCCCCTTGTACCTACCAGCTGCACTGATGACTCTTTGCTTGCAGGTGCTTGCCTCCACCCTGGATGCCACTGGAGTCCTAAGGCTTTTTAAAGCCCTTGGCTCCTCCTTCATGAGGGAATGTGACATAAAGGGACATCTGTCCTTCCTACCATGTTCCCCACCCCCACACACATACTCTAATAACTTGGAAGCGTTCCTCCCCCACGCTTGGAAATGTGCTGCCAGAGCTGTGAAGAGGTGAATGCAGCAGCAGAGCCCTGACAGGCCTTGATGCTCTTCCTGCATTCTGTCAGGAAGCCTGGCTTGGAGGAACCAGTATGGTATGACTAGAGGTTCATCAGAGGCTTAGGCAGTGGGATAGGGGCAAGAAATTTCTTGGCAATGGCTTCTGCCATGGATGGGAGTTGTCTCATACCTGCACGGCAGTGACGAGATGGCTCATATCCCCCAGTCTAGCAGTCCTTGTGGTGTTTGGTGGCGATTACTATTTTAGTCCACATGGTTTCAACACAGGGAATGGGTCTGATGGGGTGACCATCATCCTGCTGTTCCCCCACCCCCCTACTCTCTAGCTCATTCTCACCACGAAGAAAGGCAAGGGATTTGTAGGTTCAAAGGTAGTGCCAGCTCAGCAAAATCCAAACAAACTCCCCTAGGAAAAGTGGATGATGGTGGCAGGCTCTGCCTAATGAAGACCTTCAGGTCTGTCTACTCTTTGGAGACCTAACACCATTATAGGATATTCCATGGGTCCCAGCTATGGTCCTGGCAGATGGGAAAGTGAGATAATAAGGGGAGCCACAGGGAACAGAGTGGGGAACAGTTGTGAAATGAGAATTAGAGGCAGTGAGTCTACTGTCGTGGTAAGGAGCATAATCCCTGAAGCCAGACTGGGTTCAAGTCCTAACTCTACTTTTTCCTAGCTGTGTGGCCTGGGGCTAGTTGCTTAGTATCTCTGTGTCTCCGTTTTTTTTCAAATCTATAACACTGGAATAGTATCTACTGTTGTCCTGAGAAATTAGTTAATATATGCAAAGCACTGAGAAGGATGTCTGATACACAACTGTGTGTGTGTGCTTGTGTGTGTGTACATGTGGTCTTGTTGTTGTTGTTACTAATAATGAGTTGAAGAAGCCATATAAAGTAAGAAGGTTGGAGCAGTTATGTCTATCAACAGCAAAAATCAAACACTGCAATACCACAAAGAGATTCTTGTCATTTAATTAGGTTTGCTATGAAAAACAATAATTTTAGCTAACCACTGCCCTCCTCCTCCACCTAACCCCCATCTCCCTTCATATACACACAGCACAGGAACCCAAAGGCCACAACCTTCCCCACTTACATCACAGGAAGAAATGTCACTAAATGGACTTGGCCTCCTCCATATAGCATGAAACAGGGTGAATAAAAATATCTTTATGAATCTTTTGTTGTGCTATTATCTTAGGGTAGAGCCAGGGCAGAGATGGAGGCAAGGGCAGGCTGAGGTTTGGGGATCTCTTGGAGATCAGAATCTGTCTGAGTGGCACACCCCTAGTTCACCCAGAAAGGGGGCTATATCTAAGAGGACAGGAGCTAGGATTGGTTAAGCTGAATTTTCAAGTGTATGTGTGAGGGTAAGTGCAGCTATAAATCCATTCTCCTTCCTCCCCTATGCCTCCTCTAGTTCCCAGATATAAGGGTCAAGGGGCTCCTGAGCAGGGAACAGAGTCATAATTCTCCTAAGTTTCATCTGATTCCCCAGAGCTTCAGTAGGCAGTGAGTGGAGCACATTCCCTACTGCTGTCTGGCCCCTTTCTCCAGCTCAGGGCTGCTTCTCTCCACCTGTGAGCACCAGGGCCTGCAGGATGTCAGACAGTGACACAATTCCCTTGACCACATCATTCTCATCCACCACAACAAGTCGGTGAACCTGGCGTGGAGCAACGAGGGAGAAAGGGACTGTTTAGTATCAGCCTCAGCGTAAGCCCTCAGCCCCTACCCTACTTGCCAAACCCTCTCAAGGCTGTACCCCCAGCTCCTTTAGGGTCGCTGGTCTCCCTACCTCTGCTTCCACTAGCCTGTTGATGATGGTCTCCAGAGTCTCATGCAGGTAGCACTTGAGAACACCCTCAAAGTAGTGTGATCGATGTTGCAGGGCTTTAGTCACAGATACATCTAGGTTGTTGTAGGTCTTTTCTGCTGCCAGATTCTGGGGAGAGAGAGGAAGGAGCTTGCACGGAAGCAAGAAAGCCAGCTGCCAAACCCTGAACCTACCCAACATCACCAGAAGGATTTAGGGCAACTGTCAGCCATGCCCACAAACCACACCCAGCTCATTCAATTCCTTTTCAAATAGGAATTGAAAGCTCAGAAGCTTCCAAGACCCTCAGGTCACAGAAGAGACTCCCTTCTCCCTCTCCACATTCAACGCCCCTTCTACCCCTCCCCCGACCGCCCAGCCTCTCCACAATCACTCACGATAACATCAAACTTGGAGTAGATGTCCACCACACGCCCTAGAGAGAAAGAAGCAGCTCAGCAAGGAAAATCTGGCATCCCAGGCTCCCCCTATCCACAGAATCATCCTCCTGGCTGAGGGGAAACCAGATTTTCCCAGAGCCAACTGGCTTCCCTGGATCTTCCCTCCCTTTCCTTCTGCTCAATCTCTTACCTTTCTCATCCACCACTGGCAGGGCAGAGACTCGATGCTGTACAAAGATGCCCAAAGCCACGTAGACAGGGGTGGTGGTGCGGACCATAGCAATATTGGCATAGGTACCAATCTGTAGCTCTTCCAGAGACTTAGACATGAAATCTGGCTTGGGGAACTCAGTGATCTGAGGAAAGAACCATCAGTTTGACTTTCTTTTCTTTTCTTTTTGAGTTGGAGTCTCCCTCTGTCGCCCAGATTGGAATGCAGTGGTACGCTCCCGGCCACCGCAGCCTTGACCTGTTGGGCTCCGGCAATCCTTCCGCCTCAGCCTTCTAAGTAGCTGGAACTACAGGTGCGCGCTACCATGCCCAGCTAATTTCTGATTTATTGTAAAGATGAGGTCTCGCCAAGTTGCTCAGGCGGGTCTTGAACTCACGGGCTCAGGCAATCCACTCACCTCAGCCTCCCAAAGGCACGGGATTATAGGCTGAGCCACTGAGCCCGGCTATTTGATTTCTAAGGCCCCCACACCACCCTTGGATAACCTCCCAACCTATTATATAAGAAATAAGAGCCGGGCTCGGTGGCTCAGTCTGTAATCCCAGCACTTTGGGAGGCTGAGGTGAGTGGACTGCCTGAGCCCACGGGTTCGAGACCCGCCCGGGCAACTTGGCGAGACCTCATCTCTACAATAAATAAAAAATTAGCTGGGCGGTAGCGCGCACTTGTAGTTCCGCTACTTGGAAGGCTGAGGCAGAAGGATAGCCGGAGCCCAGTAGGTCGAGGCTGCGGTGGCCAGGAGTGGCCACTGCACTCCAGTCTGGGTGACAGAGTGAGACTCCAACTCAAAAAATAAAAAAGAAATAAGAACTGGGTTGAGCACTTACAAACAACTTGAGGAACTTCAAGATGCGCTTGTGGGTGAGGATGTACAAGGTGTTGCCTGATTCTGGGTCAATAACTGGCAGCCTGTGGATCTTGTTTCGAATTAATGAAGAGACAGCATCAAACAAGCTGTGGGAGACAATGACAAGGGCTGGGGCTGAGGGTGGTTAAATAGCTCCATACAGTGTACATATAAATGAAAAACTGGCGGTCAGGAAAGAGGGGCAGTGTGCTGACCAGACTGAGTGAGAGAGTGAGAGTGTGAGTGAGGAGAGAGAGAGTGAGAGAGAGTCTGTGTGTGTGTGTGTGTGTGTGTGTGTGTGTGTGTGTGTGTGTGTGTGTGTGTGTGTGTGTGTGTTGGGAGTAGTGTCTTTTATCTCTTCTACCCCTTTTCCTGGGTCTTTGGGTGTCTTGAGCTTTAGATATGCTGATGACAAGGCTCTTCCCCTTTTCAGAGAAATGGATAGCTAGAACTCACCTGGCATTAGGAGAAATGCAGACAAGTGGCTTAAAGGAGTCCTGTAGGTATACCTCTAAAGGAAAAAGAGATGGTTCATAAAATATCACTATGGAAAACATTTCCCAGGAAACCCCCCTCATCCCTTTATCCTTTTACAACCCACAATTCTCTGCATACCTCTCCAAGTTTCTATCTTGTGTTCTTCTAGCTCATAGATCTGTACCTGGAAGCAGAAGCAACAGAATCTGAGACCTGATCTCTCTGCTTTATTAAGCTTGTGGCTTGCTTGGAGGAAAATAAATGAGAATGAGAGACTCTTCCTCCAGCAGGGAAAGTGATTTTGGTCATTGGGCTAAGGTTCCTTACCAAGGCTGATTTATAGTAGCGGTGTAGGATATTGATGAAATCAGTGATGGTCAGCATGCCTAGAGGCCAAGACAAGAGCCCTCAGCACTGCCCAAGGCTTCTCTCCCTTCCCAGCACAAGATGCCCGTAACATTATGTTCCAGAAACTTTTGCTTACCCACAAAACTTTGCTTCTTACTATCCCACAAAGGGGCAGCTCGTACACCATTGGTCACCAAAGCAAAGAAAGCTTTCTTCACCTGCAGCCAAGAAAGTAATAACCATAAAGGTAAATCCCCAGGGGGCAGGCTGTAAAAAAGAACAGGGGTTGGGTATGTTGGGGAAAACATGAGATTAACTTCATAGAAGGACATGGATATTAACCTTGGGATGAGACAGGATCCCAAGGTATTGAACCAGAGGTTCCAAAGAAGAGAGAAGGAAGTTGGGCGCCGTGGCTCACGCCTGTAATCCCAGCACTTTGGGAGGTGGAGGTGAGAGGATTGCCTGAGTCCAGGGGTTTGAGGCCAGCCTGGGCAACTTGGTGAGACATCATCTCTCTACAATTAAAAAAAAAAAAATTTACCACCGGGCACAGTGGCATGTGCCTGCGGTTCCAGCTACTTGGAAGACTGAGGTGGAAGGATCACCTGAGCCCAGCAGGTTGAGGCTGCTGTGGCTGTATGTGTGCCACTGCACTCCAGTCTGGGAAGCAGAATGAGACTCCTACTCAAAAAAAAGAAAAGAAAAGAAAAGAAAAGACAGAAAGAGAAAAGAAGAGGGAAGGGAAAAGAGGTCTTCACCCACCTGCAAGGAAGTATCAAATACAACCAATTTGGAGCTTGTAGGAATCAGGTCATAGCAGCGATGGGACTTCATGAAGGAAGTATACACGCTATTGTTGGATTCTGGGGTCTCTGCATAGGGTGGGACAGTTAGTTGCTTCCTTCTACATAGAAACTCCCAATCAAAAGAGATAGAAAACAAAAGTGTTCTAGATTTTCAAATATTTAGAGCATGATTTTTTAGAAGGCCCTTTATTCTGTTTTGTTCCTCATGTTTCCACAAAACCTGAATAAATCTGTTAGAAACCATTTCATCCAAACCCTATCTCCAGGTAAGACTCTATCTATTGTTATCTATAGGTAAAAGAAGACTGACTAGCCAGGCTCGGTGGCCCAGCCTGTAATCTCGCGCTTTGGGAGGCTGAGGTGAGTGGATTGCCTGAGCCCACGGGTTTGAGACCTGCCTGGGCAACTTGGCGAGACCTCATCTCTTACAATAAATTTAGCCAGGCGTGGTAGTGCGCGCCTGTAGTTCCAGCTACTTGGAAGGCTGAGGCGGAAGGATCACTGGAGCCCAGCAGGTCGAGGCTGCGGTGGCCGGGAGCAACCACTGCACTCCAGTCTGGGTGACAGAGTGAGACTCCAACTCAAAAAAAAAAAAGATGAAGGCTGACTAAAACAGTAAGTCTGTAATATCTCTCTCCAACAGGTTCTGGTCTGAAAGTTTTTAAAATCTTTAGTCCAAATTCTTCCTGTCACATATTTAGCACATTTTCACTTGTTCTCTTTTCTCATTGAAGATGGAAAACCAAGTAAGTGTCTTAAGATTCTTTCAAGTCCAAGTCAGTGTGGTGGCATGCACCTGTAGTCCCCGCTACTCAGGAAGCTGAGGTGGAGGATCCACTTGAGCCTAGGAGTTTGATGCCAGCCTGGGCAACATGGTGAGACCTCATCTCAGTTAAAAAAAAAAAAAAAAAATTCTTCCAAGTCCTGCAAATGGAAAAGTCATGGTCCAAACTGGGCCATTTCTCATCAACATTAAGTTGGAGTGCAGTGCTCAACCAACCTGGCCCAAAACATCCTGAGAGTTCATTCTGGGATCACCCTGTAAATCAGAAATCATTCCATCTACTCCAGAGAAGTGGGGTTCCTGGCTAGGTTTATCTTTCTATTCCTGTGATTTTAACTGCTTGCCCTAAACTGGGGAAGCAGTCCACCAAAATAATAGTCTGAATGTTCTATGTACTGTTATGTGTAAAACTTAAAAATATTACACTATTTAGTCCTGTCAACAAACCTGTAAGATATTGTCCTCATGTTTCAGATGAGAAAATAGGTGTAGAGTAGTTAAATAAACTTCTCAAGGTCACCATTAGTAAGACTCAAGTGCAAATCTATCTGATTCCAAAGTTCATGCTCTTAAATATTTAGACAGTTTGTTTTTTAATATTTAATTTTTTAACCAAAGTTATATAGGCACACAATTTAAAGAGTCAAATAGTTTTACAAGTTTTGTTGAGAAAAACCACAGTCCAATGCACCCATTTCCCTGTTACTACCCTTCCCAAGAGATGAGAAGATTCACTTCTTTTAGTCGATCATTTTGGTACTTATTTCTATGTCCTCAAATAACATGCATGCATTGCTATCTGATTTTTTTTTTTTTTTTTTTTTTTTTGAGTTGGAGTCTCCCTCTGTCGTCCAGACTGGAGTGCAGTGACCACTCCCAGCCACCGCAGCCTCGACCGGCTGGGATCCGGCGATCCTTCCGCCTCAGCCTTCCAAGTAGCTGGAATTACAGGCATGCGCTACCACGCCCAGCTGATTTTTTGATTTATTGTAGAGATGAGGTCTCGCCACGTTGCTCAGGCGGGTCTCGAACCCGCAGGCTCAGGCAATCCACTTGCCTCAGCCTCCCAAAGGCGCGGGATTACAGGCTGAGCCACCGAGCCCAGCTTGCTATCTGATTTTTTCATTTTGGGGCATTATCTATTATCTATCTACCAAGAAAGGTGAGACTTTTTTTTAAGTTGGAATCTCACTCTGTCGCCCAGACTGGAGTGCAGTGGCCGCTCCCGGCCACCGCAGCCTCGACCTGCTGGGCTCCGGTGATCCTTCCACCTCAGCCTTCCGAGTAGCTGGAACTACAGGCACGTGCTACCACACCTGGCTGATTTTTTAATTTATTGTAGAGATGAGGTCTCGCCAAGTTGCCCAGGCGGGTCTCGAACCCGCAGGCTCAGGCAATCCACTCACCTTAGCCTCCCAAGGCGCAGGATTACAGGCCCCGGCTGAAAGATGAGACTCTATTTCTCTCCCCGTAGGGTTTCAACACAAACATGCACTTCCCATCCTCCCTATTCTTCCAGAAGTCAATCCAAAATGTCAGTTTTATCAGTATTTAAATCCTTTTGACTGAATATTTATTATTCAGAACTGAGCCAAATAGTAAACTCTGATTTTTTTTATTTCTTTCACAACTTTGTTTTCCCTGGAATTAATAATAGCCTTGTTCCTTTGTTTAATTTTCTATGGATAGTACTGAGAACTCATTCAACCCCCAAAACTCTTCACCAATTGTTTAAATCTCCTTTCAAGCAGTTCAGATGCATTAGATATTCTATCAAATTTAAACTACCCGAAGAAGTCTCTCTGGAGCCTTCTGACCTGCTCAGATCTGGGCTGGTTTGCCTGGCGTGCACTGCTGTCATCCTGGGACATTCCTTCATCACTGTCCAGGAAGCCCCTTTCACATGTCTCCTCTATTAGTGCTCCTGGTTCCCATATCCCATGTTTTCATCTTTTTTGATTACTCTCTTGTTTTGGTGGAATACATCTTCCAGTAGCTTCCTGAGAAAGGGTGCATGGGAGGTAAATTTTTTTGAGAACTTGCAGCCTGTAGGTATCTTTATTCTACCCTCATCTTTGATTTATAATTTGGCTGGATATAAAATTCTAGGTTGACATTTATTTTCCTGCAGAATGTTGAAGTCATTGCTCCATTGTCTGCTAGCTGCTGTTGTTTAGAGTCCAAGGCAATTCTGATCCTTTATATGTGACTTGTTTATTCCTCTCTGGAAACTCATAGGATCTTCTCTTTGTTTCCAGTGTTCTGAAATCTCACGATGATTGTGCTTTGGGTAGGTCAATTTCATCCATTGCTGAATATTCAGTAGGCCCTTTAAATATGAAAACTAATATCCTTCAGTTCCAGGAAATTTTCCTGAATTATTTCCTTGACAATGTCCTTCCCTCTGTGTAGCCATTTTCCTTTTTCTGTAATTCCTATTATTTAGATATTGGGCCTCCTAGATTGATCCTTTAATGTTACTTGGGGTTTTGTTTTAAATACATTCATTCATTCATTTATTGAGTTGGGGTTGGCTCACTGCAGCCTCAACCTCCTGGATTCAGGCAATCCTTCTGCCTCAGTCTCCCCAGTAGTTGGGATTACAGGCTGTTTGTTTTTGTGGATGGTTGTTGTTGTTAAAATATTTTTTCACTCCTATTTTCTACTTCTTTGAACGTTACTTTATGGGAAATTTCCTCACCTTGATTTTCCACACTTCCTACTGGGTATATTTTAATTTCTAAGAGCTCTTTTTTGTTTTCTAAAAATTTCTTCTTAAAAAATTATATCCTGGCCGAGCTTGGTGGCTCAGCCTGTAATCCCAGCACTTTGGGAGGCCGAGGTGAGTGGATTGCCTGAGCCCGCGGACCGCCTGGGCAACGTGGCAAGATCTCATCTCTACAATAAATCAAAAATGAGCCGGGTGTGGTAGCGCGCGCCTGTAGTTCCAGTTACTTGGAAGGCTGAGGCGGAAGGATCGCCGGAGCCCAGCAGGTTGAGGCTGCAGTGGCCGGGAGCAGCCACTACACTCCGGTGTGGGCAACAGAGTGAGACTCCGACTCAAAAAAAAAAAAAAAATTATATCCTATACTTGTTTCATGGTGGAAATATATTATTTTAAATGAGAACATGTTAATATTAATTATTAAAATTTTCTTCTCTCACTGACCCCCCCCAGTTGCTTCTTTTTCTGTTTGTTTCTTTTTGGTATATGTGAGGTGGGGTGGAGGCAATTTTTATTTTTATTTTTACCAGGGAGATGCTTTTGGAGTAAAACAAAGGTGCATTCTGGTGGATGGGGAAGTCATTTGAATCACCTTTTTTTGTTTTGAGTTGGAGTCTTACTCTGTCACTCAGACTGGAGTGCAGTGGCTGCTCCCGGCCACTGTAGCCTCGACCTGCTGGGCTCCGACGATCCTTCCGCCTCGCCTTCCAAGTAGCTGGAACTACAGGTGTGCGCTAACACGCCCAGCTATTTTTTTTTGATTTATTGTAGAGATGAGGTCTCGCCAAGTTGCCATCCACTCACCTCAGCCTCCCAAAGCGCGGGATTATCGGCTGAGCTGCCGAGC
Source organism: Cephalopachus bancanus (assembly GCA_027257055.1). Classification (NCBI taxonomy): domain Eukaryota; kingdom Metazoa; phylum Chordata; class Mammalia; order Primates; family Tarsiidae; genus Cephalopachus; species Cephalopachus bancanus. The sequence goes on along the minus strand of JAPVLO010000475.1, from coordinate 1,425,420 downwards.
CTGGCTCACTTTTTTTTTTTTTTGACAGAGGCTTTCTTTAGATGTTTGGTAATCCTTAGTTTAAAGGAGAATTCAAATCATATCTTAAGAGTAGAGGCTTTAAAGCTGATTGGAAGCTCTAAGTGTGTAAGTGAGCCTTGTTGACTGTGGGCCATTTAGATAGAGAACATTCAAAACTTGGTATACTAAAAATATACCAAAGAGGATTCTGGAGAGGATTATTCAATTTCATGCTTGGAGAGTGAAGTCTTTATGCCAGCATTCTGGAGGCTGAATGGGGGAAGAGGGCTGGAGGCTCAGTATCCAGTATAGTTCACTGCATGCTCCTTTTTTAGTACAGTACCTCAGCCCTCAACTGCTCCTGAGTTCCCTGCCAGACCTCCAGTCTTTGCCAGAGTTGGAGGGGGAGTTGCCTAACTATATCAATGTGGTAGGGTATCTTGGGATCTGTTTCTTAGACCTTCAGTGCTTCCTGGCATTCCTCACTGCTGGTCAATTATAACTCGTTTTCTCAGGTCTGTTAAGTCATTCACCACTCTTTTATCTGCTTTCCAGCTTCCAAAAATTAATTGCTATTATCTCTTCTCCCATTTTCCCTATCCTGGTGTTTGTATCTTTTTTTTTTTTTGAGTTGGAGTCTCACTCTGTCACCCAGACTGGAGTGCAGTGGCCGCTCCCGGCCACCGCAGCCTCGGCCTGCTGGGCTCCGGCGATCCTTCCGCCTCAGCCTTCCGAGTAGCCGGAATTACAGGCATGCGCCACCACGCCCAGCTGATTTTTTGATTTATTGTAGAGATGAGGTCTCACTGCCCAGGCGGGTCTCGAACCCGCGGGCTCAGGCAATCCACTCACCTCAGCCTCCCAAAGGCGCGGGATTACAGGCTGAGCCACGGAGCCCAGCTATATCTTTTTTTTTTTTTTAGTTGGAGTCTCACACTATTGCCGAGATTGGAGTACACCACAGCCTCGACCTGCTGGGCTCCAGTGATCCTTCGCCTCAGTCTTCCAAGTAGCCAGAACTATAGGCACGCGCTACCACACCGGCTAATTTTTTTGATTTATTGTAGAGATGAGGTATCGCCAAGTTGCCTGGGTGGGTCTCGAACCCGCGGGCTTAGTCAATTCACTTGCCTCGGCCTCCCAAAGTGCTGGGATTACAGGCTAAGAGGGCCAAGGGTTTGCATCTTTAAAAGAAAAAAAAAATCCTAGCTGGGCTCAGTGGCTCATCCTGTAATCCCGTAATTTGGGAGGCTGAGGTGAGTGGATTGCCTGAGCCCGCGGGTTCGTGACCCACCTGGGCAACTTGGCGAGACCTCATCTCTACAATAAATCAAAAAATCAGCCGGGCGTGGTAGTGCATGCCTGTAATTTCGGCTACTTGGAAGGCTGAGGCAGAAGGATCGCTGGAGCCCAGGAGGTCGAGGCTGCGGTGGCCGGAACCGGCCACTGCACTCCAGTCTGGGCTACAGAGTGAGACTCCAACTCAAAAAATAAAAAAATAAAAAATAAATAAAAATTCTGGACAGACTTGGTAGCTCAAACCTGTAATCCCAGCACTTTGGGAGGCTGAAGTTGGAGGATCGCTTGAAGCCAGGAGCTCAAGACAAGCCTAGGGAACATAGTGAGACCCCTGCCATCTCTACAAAAATAAAGAACAAAAATTAGCTGGTCATGGTGGCAAGCACTTGTTGTCCCAGCTACTTGGAAGGTTGAGGTGGTAGAATCACCTGAGTCAGTCAGGCATGGTGACTCACGCCTGTAATCCTAGCACTTTGGGAGGCAGAGGCAAGAGGATTGCCTGAGCCCAGGGATTCAAGGCCAGCCTGCGCAACTTGGTGAGATCTCATCTCTACAATAAATCAAAAAATTAGCTGCACGCCTATAGTTTCAGCTACTTGGAAGTATAAGGTGGCAGGATCACCTGAGCCCAGCAGGTTGAGGCTGAGGTGGCCATAAGCATGCCACTGCACTCCAGCCTGGATGACAGAGTGAAACTCTGACTCAAAAAAAAAAAAAAAAAAAAGGAATCACCTGAGTCCCGGAATTTGATGTTGCAACGAGCTATGATTGTGCCACTGCACTATGGCCTGGGCAACGGAGCAAGACCCTGTCTCTTTAAAAAAAAAATTCTGGTCAGGCTCAGTGGCTCAGCCTGTAACCCCAGAACTTTGAGAGGCCAAGGTGAGTGGACTGCCTGAGCTTGCGGGTTCGAGACCAGCCCAGGCAATTTGGTGAGACCTCGTCTCTACAATAAATTTTTTAAAAATTAGCTGGCTGGGGTAGCACGTGCCTGTGGTTCCAGCTATTTGGAAGGATGAGGTAGAAGGATCACTGGAGCCCAGCAGGTCAACACTGGTGTGGCCATGAGCATGCCACCACACTCCAGCCTGGGTGATGGAGTGAGACTCCAACTCAAAAAAAAAAAATCCTTTATGGTGAAAATCCTTTTTTGAGTAGGCATGCTCATGTCCACAACATTCTTGACCTGCTGGGCTAAGGCAATCCTTTTGCCTCAGTCTTACAAGTAATTGCAACCACAGGTGTATACCATCACACCCGGCTAATTTTTTAATTTTAGAGACAAGGTCTCACTAAGTTGCCCAGGCTGGTCTTGAACCCCTAGACTCAGGCAATCCTCTTGCCTCCGCCTCAAGCTGGGATTACAGACATGAGCCACTGCACCCAGCTTAACCTATCATCATTTTTTTTTTTTCTTTGAGTTGGAGTCTCACTCTGTTGCCCAGACTACAGTGGCATGCTCCTGGCTACCATAGCCTCAACGTGCTGGGCTCCAGCGATCCTTCCATCTCAGTCTTCCAAGTAGCCGGAAGTACAGACACGCGCTACCAAGCCTGGCTAATTTTTTTTGTTAATTTATTGTATAGATGAGGTCTCGTCAAGTTGCCCGGGCGGGTCTGGAACCCATGGGCTCAGGCAATCCATTCGCCTCAGTCTCCCAAAGTGCTGGGATTACAGACTGAGCCACCGAGCCCAGCCTAACCTACCATCTATAACTGGAAGTCTATCATTATTTTTCAAACTTGAGAATTCAGACTCCCAAGAACATCTTTGGATATCAGTTGAAGACACACTACATTAATTGTTAAATATTATTATTTTAGGCCACAAACATATTGAATTTGGCTTTCCTAGTACTTTAAAAATAATTTAAATCAATCAAGTTTTAAAAACCTAGAGATTTACATAAAAGTCCAAATTTCCGGTTTCTTTTCAAAATCAGAAGATCTGGCAAATATAGGTCTTAATTGACCAGATCTAGATAGCTGCAACACAAGATCTACAGGTTGTCACAGTCATATGTAGTCCACCTCACTGCTTGGTCCATGAAGACAATTTGAGTTTCTGGCTTCTGCCTCGGTGCTAATGCAAATTTACTCAGATACATAAGATAGGCACAGATATCAATCACATGGCTGTAGTCAATAATGAAAAGTCATCCAGATAATGCAAAATATTACTATATTAACTTTTTTGGATACCAATAAAATAAAAACAGAAAATTGCAAAATTCTTTTTGAGAACTCATAACTATTTTTGTTTGTTCATTTGGAGACATAGTCCCACTCTGTCACCCAGGCTGGAATGCACAGCCTCGGCCTTCTAGGCTCAAGTAATCATTCTGCCTCAGCCTGCCAAGTAGGTGGGATTACAAGCATGTGCCACCCGGCCCAGCTAATTTTGGTGTTTTTTGTAGAGATGAGGTCTCACTCTGTTGCCCAGGCTGGTCTTGAATTCCTGGGCTCAAGTAATCCTCCCACCTCGGCCTCCCAAAGTGCTGGGATTACAGGCTGAGCCACCAAGCCCGGCCCCAGATTAGTTTTAAGGGCTTTCAAGGCCTTTCCATAATTTGTTTTAGTCAGAGTCTCCTTCTGGAGTGCAGTGGCATGATCATAACCAACACAGCCTCAACCTGCTGGGCTCAGGTGATCCTTCCGCCTCAGCCTTCCAAGTAGCTGGAATTATAGGCATGTGCCACCATACCAGGCTAATTACTTGATTTATTGTAGAGACGAGGTCTTACCAAGTTGCCCAGGTTGCTCTAGGCTCAGATAATCTTTTTGCCTCTGCCTCCCAAAGTTCTGGGATTACAAGTTTAACGCACCACACCCAGCTTCCTATCCATAACTTCTTGTGTACACTCTGGCTTTAGTGAGCATGCTTGCTGGGTGATAAAATCCTGGTGGCATTATTTCCAGATGACACACAAAATACCAAGGACTTCTAAACCATGGTTAGCCAGCCCAGAGTTGCCCATGGAATTTTTCCCTGTACCTTGGAAGTTTCTTGCAAGTGTTTTAATAATTGAAGATATTAATCATCCCCACTCTGCCCAAGATTTATCCCTGAGTGATCTTGCCAAACTTTGTTCATGATTTGTATGGTTTGGCACATTACCTGGCCCAGCTTTGATTTTCCCAGGGGTAATCCTGGGAGAGATTCAAAAGCATTGCTGAAGACATTGTTAGGGTCAGGCTATTGTTTTTGTGCCCAGTTTCCTTTCTTTGGTAGACTTACCTTGAGGATGATCATTTTCCAGAGCTAGGGAGCTATCTGAAGAAGTGACCTGGAAAGACAAGAGAAATGAATTCAGCTTAACCCAGGCTCCATCCACTTTAGCTTAGCAACATTAGGGAAAGGGCTGGTGAACTGTAACAACTTCCTTTAAAGAACTATTAAGGCCCTTCAGAAATCAATTTAATCTACATGACAACCTGAAATAAATACTATTATTAGCCTTATTTTCACAGATCAGGTAACTGAGGACCAAGACACATTAAGCAACCTGTCCAAGGTCATGTGGCTGGTAAGGGATGGAGCAGGGATTTAAACATCTATCTGTTTGGTTCCAAACTTATGCACGTTCTTATATATTACACTGTCTAAAAAGTGAAGACCAAAAGCTCTAAGGATGGGGCTAACCCCTACAAAAGTCTTACAGATCTGCTTTATAAAACATGGATGCCAGAGAGATAGTGTTGTCTTCCCCCAAACACTCACTAGGCATAGTTGTGGACCCTAGAACTACAGACATACCCCTTACCATTGAGAGAGGCCCACAACTTGGGGGGATCCCAGTAGCTGACAGTAAGAGAGTTAAAGCTTGACTGAGGGGGTTGTTAAGAAGCCTGAATTTTCTGAAACTGGAGGCTTGAGTCCTCTCAGCACCCTTGTGAGTCAAAGGCTACTATATAGCCCAGGGAATACTTGGTTTTCCAAGTTTCCTTTCCCAAGATAGTCTGAGATTAAAGTGCTTTGAATAGACAAAACTTTAGAAACATCTCTGTGCTCCCTCCAGTGGAATCCTTTGGAAGTTTCACTGTTATCTAGGAACCCATGAGGGATGATGACAATTTTCATCCACTAGCATCAATAGTTTTGAATCTATTTGCTCTGGGTAATATCTCCAAACTAATTAAAGCCATACTTCACCTCCATAGCTTCTGTAGTAACATAAAGTTAAAAGGCCTTGGTTTGAACCTGGGAAGTTGGCTGGCAAACAGGGTCAAGCAGGCAAGACAGCCCTAAACTTGCCCCACCTAATGGACTAGGGAAGAAGGCAAGGGGAAGGGGGATAATCTCCCCCTGCTTCCCTCTGGATTGTATAAGACTCTTAGCTTGGTCTCACATTTTTGGCAAGGCTGTTGGAACAACAACCTCATCACTTATAAGTGGGAGACAGGGCTGTTTAGTGTGAAGATAGACACATGGTTGGTAATCATAGTCTCACAAAGATCTATTCAGAGGCACAAAAACAGCTACTTCCATAGAAGTTACTGTACCCATTATATGATACTTACACACTGTGGTGTGCTACAGTTATTTTGTTCATTATCTATCCAAACAGATTATGCATTCCTGGTAGCCTGTAACTATCTTATACGTTGTATCCCTCAAACCACCTAGCACAGGGTTTTGCATATAATTCATAATTTTAAAAAATTCTCTAATAATAATATGAACAGAGACCTAAGACTAAGTTACAGGGAGAGAAAAGAGACATGTAGTAAAACAGAGATACAGATACCAATATAAGAAAGCCAAATACAACTGAATATGTGACTTTCACTTTCTGCCTCTTTCACCATATGGAGAGGGAATTATGTCCACTCCTCTTTACTTTTAATAACATAAAGAACCTGAAAAAGTTCCACTGTACTACATAGGTAGAAAATATTACAGAGACACAGGCTACCTCTGACACATACACTCACAATTTCTTCCAAATTCCTGATCCACATTTCCAATTATTTGTTTGACAATCACAGACATCACACAGACTCCTTAAATGCTTCAATATAAAATGAAAAAACTTTGTCCCCCCAATCTTTTTACTCTTATTGTGGTTCCCATCTTGTTTTTGCATTGCTGCCTTCCCAGATGCCCAGAACTGCAGACTTGATTCCTCTACTCTTTTTTTTGAGTTGGAGTGTCTTACTCTGTCACCCAGATTGGAGTGCGGTGGCATGCTCCCGACTACCGCAGCCTTGATCTGCTGGGCTCCGGCGATCCTTCCACCTCAGCCTTCCAATTAGCCGGAACTACAGGTGTGCACTACCACACCTGGCTAATTTTTTAAAATTTATTGCAGAGACGAGGTCTCGCCAACTTGCCCGGTGGGTCTCAAACCCGTGGGCTCAGGTAATCCACTTGCCTTGGCCTCCCAAAGTGCTGGGATTACAGGCTGAATCACCGAGCCCGGCCGATTCCTCCATTCTTAACATGTAACAAGCCAGTTGAGTGGCTCACACCTGTAATCCTAGCACTTTGGGAGTTGGAGGCAAGAGGACTGCCTGAGTCCAGCCTGGGCAACATGGCGAGACATTGTCTCTACAATAAATAAAAAAAAAATTAAAAAAAAAATCCATCTCTCTTTCCACTTTCATAGCTTTCATTTAGGCTTTTACTTCTCACTTCTGCAATACTGTCTAAGCTGGTCTCTCTGTCCCAAATCTATTTCCTCTTCAGTTTATCTTTTATGCTTTCACCAAGTTTGCTCAGCAAAGTATGTAAGGTTTGGAAGGGACTTTCATCTCCAGCAACAAGAAACTGTACTTTCTGAAGTCCATGTACAGAAAGCTGTTATGAACATTCCTAAAGTCACTCCCTGCCTTGCTCATAAATCTTCCACGGGTCCCTATAAACAAAGTTCCAATTTAGCATGGTGTGCAATACTTTCAACCTGACCTTAGCCTACTTTTCCAGTCTTTTCTCCTACTGTGACCAAAATCCAAAGCTCCAGCAACATCAAACCACAGGTTCACTCCCAATTCTTCTCTACATACCCCAATTTCTATGCCCTTGTTCATACTGTTCTCTCAATCTGCAATGCCTCTCCTAGGTCCACAGTAATTTTTCCCTCCTCTATTCTGTCACAGCCTTTTGTTTGTATTTTGATGACAGCATTTATTACAGTCTACTAAATAACAGTTGACTTGTTGCTGGCTTGCCCTCACTCCCACTCCAGGCCCAGCATTTTCAAAGCAGGAGTTTTCGTCATCTTCTTTTTAAAACAATTTCTACTCCAGAACCTAATCCAGTACATAAAGTGCAATGGCTAGAACAGAAAATCTATATAAAATGGTTTGCAAACCATAATACATTTATAAGTAAGCAGAAAATGATACATTTTAAATTTAATGGAATTAGACACTTTATTCATTCTCAAAATTCTCTTATCCATAGGACTCTCTTGTCTGGGTGACTAACTGCAAATCACCTTACCACTTTGGTCTGTTTTCTTTTTTATAGCCTGAGGGACATAACCTCTGTGTCGGCAGACAGAGGGTTGTGACAAAGAATTACTCTGGGCATATCACTGATTCAAAGCAAAGTGAACCTGCATTCTTTTACAGACAGTAGCAGTAGATGATAAAAACCAAGATGGAGCCGGGCTAGGTGGCTCAGCCTGTAATCCCGCGCCTTTGGGAGGCTGAGGTGAGTGGAATGCCTGAGCCCGCAGGTTCGAGACCCGCCTGGGTAGGCGAGACCTCATCTCTACAACAAATCAAAAAATCAGCTGGGCGTGGTAGCGCATGCCTGTAATTCCGGCTACTCGGAAGGCTGAGGCGGAAGGATCGCCGGAGCCCAGCAGGTCGAGGCTGCGGTGGCCGGGAGCGGCCACTGCACTCCAGTCTGGGCGACAGAGTGAGACTCCAACTCAAAAAAAAAAAAAAAAAAAAACCAAGATGGGAGTTACTCTGCCGGATAAAGGATACACAGTTAAAACTGTAGAAAGAGAAAAGGATGGGAGAGATTCCAGAGTGCTAAAAAAGGCTCCTGAGAGTGAGAGTGGGTCCAAACATATAGCAGGCAAACTGCAGCATCTGTGAAAAGGTGACAGGGACCTACCAAAATTGGTCAATGCCTGCTCGCCAAGAATGAGCTACGCCAAAACGCCTGCTTAGGAGTCCCAGAGCAGGACATGACCTAAACTTGTCCAAGGGACACAGTGGCCTCTAGCACTGAAAAGATTTCTCCCTTCAGACAAATCCGGATTCTCGGTCTTATTAAGGGAATGTGACCTCGTTGAATGCAGTATGAAAGTCTTCAGATGTTCCTCCTGCCAGGGATCGCAGGGAGCACAGTCAGACCACCCGGGTGCAGGAGCTACCTGCAAGCGGGTATCCCTCCGGATCCCCTGCCTCACCCAGTAAATCCGGATCACAACCCCGCTCTCTCAAGCAAATCTCTGATAGGGCTTGAGGTACTAAGAGGAAAGGAGGCCCGAGATTGCCAGGGCTTAAGTGGGCTACAAGGAGGGGAGTCAGGAGTCACTGCTCGCTCGGGCTGAAGGTACCGCGGAAGGAAAGAAGGCAGGGGCGCGGCCCAGTCCTAGGAGATGCGACCAACGAAGAAGCGGGGAGCCAGGGTCACAGAATAGGACAGACACCCGGCCGCTTCTAGTTTTCTAGACACCGGCGCCAGCCCCTGCAGGCCCTCCCCGACTCCTAATGCGGGGGGGGGGGTCTCCGGCTCCACAGCGCCCCCGGCCGCCCTCCTGCTCTCCTCACCGTCTCCATCGCAAAAGGCGCCAGCTTGGTTCGCTTGCTTTAGGAAGCTCGCTTGGGGCAGACCCCACCCACATCCGGTGCCGCGACGCCACTTCCGCTCACGTCACAGCAGACGCAAAACATGAGCGGAAGGCGGGGAACCCACCCTTCCGGCGGTGGGCTGGCCTTGGTAACCGCCCTCCCCCGGGTCCTGGCGGACCTCACAGATCCGGGAGACGGCGAGGGTCACAGGACGGAGCCGCTTGTATTTAAAATGTTCTTTTTTTATTTATCGTTTAAAAACAAACTTGGAAGAAGCAAAATCCAAAACTTGCCCTTTGCCTCTCGCAACATAAATTATGTACAGTTCAGAATGACCGCTGATACAAAACATGCCAAGGACAGGGGCGCTGGGGGTGGAGGGAGAGGGCACTTTAAAAAAGGGAACCATTTCATCCGTTGTTACGAAGGACCAACCTTGCTGTACAGGATACACACAACACAAAATAAAGTCTTCACGGGATTCACACTTGTCAGCGATTTATTTTTTAAAAAGGGGGAGGGTCCCGGAGGTGAGGGGAGAAGACTGTAAAGGGGAAAACTGAAAATTGAATATGTGCGAGTGTAAACCAACCCAAAATACAAACATGGGGGAGGGGGATTTCTGATGCAATTATACAGGCAGGGTACTTAAAAAAACCAACAACCAAAATTCCAACCTTGTAGCTTGGGTCTGAGTTATAGTTTATATAAAAATTAAAAACTGTATAAGGTTTCTTCACTAAATTCTACAGGACTATCGGATACCTAGCATATGCTTACAAAGTCTGCCCCATCCCCTTTCCCAATCCCAGGGCCCAAGCCCCAACCAGAGCCTGACTCACAGGAGCCAATCTCCCCCTTCCTGTAGCCTAGACCTTTTACTCTCAGAAAAGGAACATCCAAGGGCTGTGGCTTTGGGGGCAGCAGCCCAGTTTCCCTACTGTCTGATTTAATTACAGCGGTTTCTGTGGGAGTGGGAGAGGTGTTATTCTCTTAAACATTTGCAGCTTGAAACAGTTGAGGAAGCAGCTTAAAAAAAAAAAAAATCTCCCTACCCCCAACAATCCACAACCCCCAAATTCAAAACAAAAACAAACCTAAAATCACAACAGCGACCGAGCTCCCCCTCCAGCAGGCCCGCCCATCCGCCACCACCAAGCCCACCCCTACACTTCAGACATTTGATTTTTGAAAATATTAATTACAAAATGCCCTTTGCCCACAGCCCCTAGGAGAGAACTGCATATAAGCTTCATCTTCACCCCCACGGTTCCCTACCAGAGAGGGGTTTGGGGCCTCACCCACCCCTACCTACCCCCACCCCCAGGAAGAGGTTCAACTGCAGCACAAGCTTGGGCAGAAAGGGGAAGGAAAGGGAGGCAGGGAACCCATCACCCTCTGGCTCCCCCTGGGGTCAGCTCACTTTTGTGCGTTATAACATAGTCCAACTATACAACAGGGGGTGGGAATCGCCCAGCTTCTATACCCCCATCTTACAGCAGTCACAGCCAGGGGGTGGGGAGTGGGGGGATAAGGAAAAAGGGCGGTAGGTTGGGTAATGGAGGGGGCCCCCCCACAAGGGGAGCTCCATGTGTCCGCCCCATGCCCCCCTACCATTTATAAACTGGTTTTGTAAAAAGAAAATAGATATATTTATATAGAATATATAAAGCACAAAAATTAGTAGTTTTACATTTGCTCTCCCCGGGGGTGGGGGGAGAGGGGAGGGTTCTCACCTCCAGCCGGCTCCCCCATGCCCCACAAGACTATGTACAATCCCATGTATAAATAGATAAATACCCCCCACCCTCCCCGCGCTGACACTAAGCTCCCCCACCCCCACATCACCACCCCTTCCCACCAGACCAGCAGCAGTTTGGTGACTGAGGGAAAGTGGGAGCTCCGGGCCACACCCTGCCTCACTAGGTATGGGCATGCCACTCAGGGATAGCCCTCACCCTACCCCCCAACCACCCCATCCAGGGGCTGGAGGGCAAATGAGCTTATGATGGGGTTGGAGAACAGGAGGGAGGTATCCTGGTCCTAGGTTTAGCATATCCCTCCTGCCGCCATGTCCAGATGGAGAAGGAAGTCCTAGAGCAACTAGGGGCCAGGCATCCCCAGTCTTCATCATCATTTGCCTCAACCACCATCCCATGCCCATAATGAAAAACAAAGATGGATTTTTTGTTGTTGTTTTTCTTCCTCCTCCTAGCCCCCTTCCACCCACTCAGAAGAGGGCAGTGAGGTGGGGGAGAGGGTTGGGGCAGTAGGGGGCTTGGAGAGGGTCTCACATTTCAAAACAGCAAAAAATCCAACACTTAAATGAGGTAGGTGTGGGTGCGGGGTCTCCTTGCCCGGCTTGCCTGGCTTGCCCTCCTGGGCAGCTGGGCGCCTCTTTCCCGTTCATGTTGCATTTGTCAAAGTGGAAAACAAGGAAACACAACCCATAGAGAGACAGAAACACAGAGGAGAAGAGGGAAACAGAGACAGATCAAGAGGGAAGGGGTTGGGGGTGAGGGTGGGGGCAGGACCCGGCAGGCAGGGCCAGGTGTGGGACCCGGCCTTTGGGATTGTCAAGCTTAGTCAAGTCTCTTTGCAGCCTTGAGTTGGGCCGGAGAGGTCAGTGGGAGCAGCAGGGCTGTGAGGCCCGGCCACACGTCCTCCTCCCCCCTCCCTGCTGCCTCCCAGATGCTTCTGGGTAGTTCCCGGCCCATATCCCCCTCAAACCTGAGATGCCCAATGGCTGCTTCTGTCTGGCCCCTCCTGGAGCTGGGGGCAGAGATGCCAGCCTGAGGGCCGGTGGCGGGGAAGAGGGTTGTCCCTGGTGCCCAGGGTGGGCTTGGCCTAGGGCCCTCTGCCCCAGCCTCCTGCTCCAGGGGCTCCGGTCAGCCGGCAGCCCCAGCCCTGGGTCCTGGCTCTGGCTGCTACCTCTCTTCCCCCTCATCCCTTTCAGGGAAGAGGTTGGGAGTGGGGGGACTCCCCTGCCTGGTAGCCTTAAAGCTTCTTAGTTCATCCACTTCCGACAATTCCAGGCTCCACAGTGGCAGGGGATCTTGTGCTGATCGTCCTCAAAATCAAACTGATAGTCATAGGTCAGCTGGAGAGAGAAGAGAGCAGAATCAGTGCTAGTCCCCCCAGAGGAAGGTCCGATCTGAGAGGAGTGGCCTTAGAGCCCGGTTCCTAGGGAATGGCAGAGAAGGGAAAGGGCTGCTTTGTCCCTCAGGCTACTCTCTTACCTCCTCTCCTTTGGGGATTCGCCGGCTGGAGATGATGATGATTTTGTCCTCTTTGTCAAATGTTACAACTTCCGCCACACAGTTAGGGGCACAGGAATGGTTAATGTACCTGGATAGTGGAACAGAGTCCGGGATGTCAGGCAACTACGTTGGAACAATTTTGGTTCCTTGTTGGCTTGTTCCCAAAGTGCCACCTTCGGGGACCCCTAAATCCCGCCTTCATTCCTCTCTCACCTGGCAGGGCCTCCAGTCAACGTAGCATCGATCACATGTTCATTGTTTATTCGGAACATGTAAATGCCTCGGTTCTAGAAAGGCAGAGGTTGCCCAAGAAACAAGAAGATCAGAGAATAGCAGTGGTGGTGGCGGAATCACGTAGAAGATTCAGGCAGTGGCTTTTCTTGTACTTTCTTCATTTCCTCTGCCTGTCTCCTCCCCACAACAGATTTCCACCTGTTCTCCTGAGTCCAACCTTGTCCCCTCGCTCCTTGGCCAAATGTGGACCAAGCACCACAACGGCCCCTCTACCAATCCATACCTGCTCCTCATAGATCTTCTCCCGCCGGTTGGCCACCTCGTTGCGGATGATGGTGCCAATGTACTCGATGACCATTGTGTGCTTTTCCAGGTCCTTGGCTGCATAGAGCCCCAGGCCCTGGATACGGGAGCGAGCCAGATACACATTGTTCTTCCACTCGGTGCGCAGTCGCCGGTACTGAGATGACTTGGAGTGCACAAACTGCTTGCTGTATGGGGTGTTGGTCTCGCCTGTGAAGGTGCTCTGATATGCCTTAGACATGCTGGTGCTGTTCAGGGTATGGGGCCTGGGAGGTGATACAGTCCATGACAACACAGCTCTCCCTCAGACCAAGTAGACACCACCCGCCTCCTCTGCCTCCTCCCTGGGATGTGCAACACGTGGTTAGAAGTGTGTGCTGCTGGCAAGCATCAGAAGTGCTGCCTTGGGAGTGGAGTGGAGGCAACTAGGTCATAGCTCTGGTGAGGCAGCAACTAGCTACAGGGACCCTTCTCACACCCTGGGTAGTACAGAGAGCCCAGGATGAGGGGTAGGGTGTGGGGGGGCACCAATTCCCCTACACTGAGCCTGCTCTCCCATCTCCCCCTTCCTACCACCCTTCTAACAAACCATACTCAAGGCTAGGCTCCTCTGGGAGATCTTCCCAAGCAGCCCAAGCCTAGAATTAAGCTGATGGTTTGCTTGAGTGTCCGAGACCTACCTCCTGCAAGCCCTGGAAGCCCTGAAAATGGGGGCCATGTCTACTAGCTGTGAAATCACAGCCTAAATGGTGGTATCCTTCCCTTTCTTCAGACTGTCCCCTTGTCTGACATAATATCAGGCTCTGTACAGACGGCTCAGTGCAGGGGAATGACTGCTGCCTGGTGGGATGCCTTTTCACCACCCTAGGGCACCAGTCAATTCTTGCCCATCCCAGAGCGGTGGTTTTCAAACGTTGTTGGTTCTTTTTGTTTTTATTTAGCAGAAATCTTTTCTTTTTCTTTAACAATATGGTGATTGAAACTCTAATACATAAACTAGATGACAATGGAGCTCTTCTGGCTGAATCCAATTTGGGGAAGGGGAGTTATGCATGGGAGGGCCAAGTTCTGCCCATCAGCTTATGTGTTCCGGGACTTTTTGGAACACATGCACTCATAGTTTGAAAACCACCGTTGTAGAGCATTAAGGATCAGGGCTGATGAGGGGTAGAGGAGTCTCTGATGCTCTACGATAGCCTTAGAGCCACCAGAGGCCTTCGAGAAAGCCCTACTACCATAGATTCTTCCTCCCTCTGCCCAGGGACCAAGGTCGGGCTACTGTGGTACACAGAAATAAGTGACCCACGAGTCAAGAGGTATGGATCTGGTCCCAGCTGTGTGACCTTTGTCTAGTCACTTAATCCTTCTGGGTCTCAGTTCTCTCAGCTGTAAAATGGGGGTCATACCACCTGCCCTACCTACCTCATAAGGTTGTTGTGAGGATCAAATGAGATAATGGATGTGAAAACGCTTTGAAAAAAAAAGTATAAAGTGCTATACAAATGTAAGGCTTTACTATTTTTCTATTATATCTCTATTTCTTTATTTTTGACACCAACTCATCCTGGGGAAGGGAAGGTGACCCTAGCACTCATGGGGTTTTATCTGAGGTTTGGGAGAAATCAGAGGCCTTTGTGGAAACAAAACAAGAGAGGGAAGAGGTCACCAGGTTCCTAACATAGTTCATAAAATTTCACCACTATCTACCCAGACCCTCCCCAGTAGCTGTTTCTCCAGGGTGCCTAACTCTGTTCTACTTTCCAGGTCAACCCAATACACCTGAGTGGGTTGGGAGAGGAGGAAAGGGACACTCCACTGATACCTGTGTACCCTCTAACCAGGAGGTCTAAGAGTGAATCCCCAGTCTTTCCAAGGGAACTCTGATCTGCATCCTCAAACCTCATCATGTGATCAGAGAATCTCTATTAACATCCATACCCACATCCCTTGGCCCCAACTCCACAAGCTCACCGTTTGTAGTGTGTGAGGATTTTAGGTTCCGATCGGGCGCAGCCAGTGGGATTGATCATGAGTGGCAGTTCCATGAGAGGGTGGCGCCCATAGCGGAATAAATAGTTTTGACAGCTCTCCACCCCGGGCAGCTGTGGGCACAGGTTGTACTCACCTTAGCCTGAGTTCTTGCGGGCAAGGTCAAAGTTCCCAGTATCCCCTTAGCCCCCAGCTCCCAGCCCCTTTCTTACTGATTCAGCTATGCGAAGCACAGCATGCACTGTCAGCCCGAAGAGTTCCTCGCCTTTCAGGTACTCAGGGAAGAGCCGCAGCATGTCAGCCTCTTTTCTCATGGCAGCCACAGGCTCAATAATGCGATTCCACACAGCTAAGAAGCAGGGAAAGAAAGTAGCCCTCAGAGACAACTTCTGTTCACTGACTCCCAGCCCCAACCCCAATCCAGAGCTGCAGCTGTTTTCTGTGGCCTTCACACCTCCCTGTCATGAAGGTGCATGGCTTTCAGGACTCCTTTTTGGCCTCCTAGTCCCACTGTCTCTCTTAAAAAGCCAGGAAGCTTTTAACCCTGGAGGGGTATTACAGAGTTGTAGGCCACAAACTCAGGGCCCAGGAGACCCAGCATAGGCCATGGACAGTCCTTGTAGAAAGAGCAGGCATGCTTTAGAGTTGGGAAGACTGGGTTCGGGTTCTAGTACTGGCTATGGGACCTTGAGACAAACACAGTCATGTGCCACGTAAAGATGCTTTGGTCAATGATGGACTGCAGATAAAATAGTGGTCCCATAAGATTGTAATACTGTACTTTTATTGTATCTATTCTATGTATGTCTATGTTTAGATACTCAAATACTTACCGTGGTGTTACAGTTGCCTACAGTACTCAGTACAGTAACATGCTGTACAGGTTTGTAGCCTAGGAGAAATAGGCTCTACCATATGGCCCAGGTGTATAATAGGCTGTATCATCCAGGTTTATTAAGTATACTCTATGAGGTTTACACAATAAAATCATCTAATGACACATCTCTCAGAACACATCATTAAGTGATACATGACTGTACTTAAATCTAAGATTCTGTTTCTTTATGTATAAACTGGACATAATCATAGTATTTACCTGATAGGGTTACATGAACACAATAACCTATACAAATCGCTGAACTTAGTTTGTGGCACACAGTACATGCTCAATAAAAGGTACGTGCTCTTATTGTTTTTATCATTAACACTACAACTAAGATGAAAAGAATTCTGTCTAGGGGAAAACCACCACGAGGACTCATGGTTAGGATCCGGTTGGATGATCCAGATGATAGGATCTCAGAACTGTTTCCGCTGAGGACAGAAAAAGGAGCTAGGCGATGTGTGGTTAGACAAGCAAAATACGTTCAATTACAAGGGAATTTAGGGTGGCTGGGAGAGCACAAAACACTTTCTCTGGGGATTTTCCAGAGACCCCTGCCTGCCTGAGGTGGAAGAAGGAGGAGCACTCACATGGAGGCTGCAGATCCTCTTACCAAATTGTAGCAGTGACCCTGGGAGAAACTTGCCCGATTCCATATCACCATTTCAAGGGCCCAGTGCTCACCCTGTGGGGAGGCGTCAGTGAAGACCAGGTCTTCCAGGCCCTGCTCGATAACTTTGATTACAAACTCTGGCCGCCCGTTGTTCTCGCCAATAGAGCAGCGATAGCAGCAGCGACGATTGTTGGTGCGGAGGCTCCAGTAGATGCGTGTGGCCTCATAGCCCACGGGATAGAGGGCAGTGGCGCTGTGGAAGTCGGCCATCTGGTGAGGGAGCAGCTGTCCAATAGCATGGAACACAAGGCCCCCCACACGGAACATGTGCAGCCGTTCTCCTCGCTGAATGATACTGGCAATTTGCTTCACCTCGTCCCGCTCAATGTAGACCCGCCGGAAGACAGCAAAAGAGCTCAGCTCCTGTTCACAGGGCCCCTTGATCTTATGCATTGGACATAGCATGGTCTTGTCCTTGAAGAACATGCACTTGGCGCGGATAGCACAGGCAAAATGGTAGACGTTGGGGCAACGCATGCGATTACAGCTGCTGGTGGCACCGGTTCGCTGGCACAGGGAGCACTTGGTTAGCAGCCCTCGGTGCAGGGCAACCTCCACATTCATCAGCGCCCCTCCCTGGGTCTCATACACCTCCGTGGACCACAGGGCACAGTTGAGGTGCACCCACAAGTCCAGGTCCAGGTTCAGCAGGCGGGCAGGCCCATCAGTGGCCCCATCACCCTCTTCATGACAGAAGCAGCAGCGCCGCATGTCCCGAGGCACCTTGT
The DNA here is from genome assembly GCA_027257055.1 of Cephalopachus bancanus. Lineage (NCBI taxonomy): Eukaryota > Metazoa > Chordata > Mammalia > Primates > Tarsiidae > Cephalopachus > Cephalopachus bancanus. The sequence continues at coordinate 1,408,297 of JAPVLO010000475.1, read as the reverse complement.
CAGGTCGCAAGGCTGTCCCAAGCTGTTCCATAAACTCTGCCACTTCCCGTTCATCCTCCTGTCGCCCGCTGCCCTTCTGGATGGTTAGCAGCAGCCGCAGCCTCTTCCAGCGTACTCCCTTCCATTTCTTGAGGCGAGGGGGACGGGAATCTTCACCCTCTTCAGGGGGCCGGGCTCGGGGCTTGGGCCGGGCTGATTCAGGGGATGAGGCCAGTGGCAGAGGTGAGGGGACTGATGGCTCAGCCGAGGGTTCGGCTGGAAGTTCAACCAGGGGTTCAGCAGGGGGGCTGGCAGGAGAGGGTGCCAAGGGGGATGGGGGTGGGGAGGGTTCTTCAGGAGGCGGGGCTGAGAGCTGTCGCACGTCCAGATTGGAGACATTGTAGGTGTAGCTGTGCCGTGTGGGCGGCTCTGGGGCGGGGCTCTCCTATAGGAGGGCACCCTGTATCATTAGTGCCAGATCCTCATTTAACTAGCCCTCTTCCTCCCCTCTCCCAGAGTCCATTCTCCCAAAAGCCCTCTGCGTTCTCTGCCCTAGGCAGCACCTCTTTTCTAAAATCCACTCCTTTTTCTCCTCCTGACCTACCTGTTTCAGGAGGCTCAAGATATCTAGCTGGCTCTTGAGGGTATAGCCAGGCAATACTGCATCAAACTGCTTCAGCCAATCCAGGCCAGCGTCTGGGCTCTTGCCTCCTAGACCCTTTTCTTTCCCACCTGCAGGAAAGAATAGGTCAAAGCCTCCCACCAGAATCATTCCTCTCAGGTCCCAAGGGGCTTTCTAGCCTCACTCACCAGGGCCCTCAGCTTCCCCCTTCTTAGGCTCAATGCCTGCCCGGGCAGGGCTCTCTGGGAACAGCACCTCATAGGAGTTAGGGATCTTCATGCTTAGCAGCTCTGCCACTGCCACCATCACACCATTCAGGTTCTGCCGGGGCCAGGAAAGGGATGGAAGAGACATGTCAGCAGAGTGTCTGAAGTTGGCACTACTACCAGCTGGATAGGGACAAGGACACTCAGAACCCACTCCCATGCCATCCAGCTCCTCTCGCACAATTTCTTCACAGCAGCCTTCCCTAAACTGCTGTGGGCATTGACAGATGCTCCACAAAAAAGGGAACCATGTCAACTAAGCTTAGGAAATGCTGTATGTTCTATCCACAGCTTAGAGAGTCACAAGGCACACCAGCAAATTAAAGGACCTGACGAGTCGTAAAGAAACCTATCATGTTGTCTTAACTGAGTTTTCCAATTTTCTTTGACCATAAGACCCTGTTAACATTTCCAAAAACTAAATGTGACTTGTGGCATCTGTCACATTACACACATGCTCCTTAGTTGTTGATTTGTCTTTACCACTGAATTGAGCCCCTTGAGGGCAGGGGTCAGGCTTTATTTACCCTAAACCCATTGCCTCTAGCCTAGGTTTTTACATACAGTAGGTACTAAATACATGTTTTTGAACAATCTGGACAAACTCCAGGACCACCCTCTGATCAAGGTCCCTTTGGCCTTGAGAAACCCTCAGGACATACCTTGGCTGCAGCAGCAGAGACCGTCAGCATGACGGACACCTCACTTCCTTTGCCCTTTTCCCAAGTTGTGGCAGGCAGCTTTCCAGGAACCTCCAGGTCGAGGGCTCCATAAGGTTTGGTATCTGGGAAGACTGAATGAGAGAGGGGGATTGTAGAGCACCCTGCTACCTGGCCTGGCCCAAACCCAGAGTAGCACATACCTGGGATGCTGACCCGGGGAATGAGGGGGATGACAGGGGAAAGGGCCCGGTCGTCCTGCTCCCACCGGCCTGAGCCCAGATGAGGGAAGCGAGGAGCCTCCTCCCCCAGGATGCTCTCAGGGGATGAAGCTGGCACAATGCTGTCAGGAGAATCACTATCCTCATCACTCTCCATCCTGTGGGCCAAAAGTAGATGTCTGTCATCACAGCCCTATGGATTCCCTCTCCCAAATCTAGAGATCAGTAGATATCATTATCTTACTTGAAATCTGCCATTGGCCAAAAAAAAAAAAAAAAAAAAAATAGAGCAATTTGTTCCCCAATCCCCTTCCTCATGCCCATATTTTCAACCCTACTCCCACCTGACATCCTCAGTCTGGTTGTGAGGAGGTGTAGGCAAGGCGGCCAGCAAGTCTAGACTCTTCACCTCTGATGCATCTGAGGGGTGGGGAGGGAGAAGAAAGGGTGAGGGTAGCCAGAGCGGATGGAGCCTTCTCCCCAATATATTAGGCCTAACTAGCATGAGCCCTTAGCTTTTTTTTTCTTTTGAGTCAGAGTCTCACTCTGTTGCCCAGGCTGGAGTGCCGTGGCATGCTCATGGCCACTGAACCCTCAACTGCTGGGCTCAGACAATCCTTCTGCCTCAGCCTTCCAAGTAGCTGGAACCACAGGCATGTGCCACCACGCCTAGTGAATTTTTTGATTTAGAGACAAGGTCTCAAATCGCTGGGCTCAAGCAATCCTCTCTGCTCTGCCTCCCAAAGTGCTGGGAATACAGCCACTTCACCTGGCCTAGCTTAGCTACCATGGTTAGCTGTCTTCCCACCTACCACAGTGGGGCAGACAAGCTATATTTACTGAGCCTTTCCTTCGTGCTAGGCACTAGATTTTAGATATACTATTTGTTTAATCTTTTAACAACTCCATTAGGTGAATACTGTAACATACATTTTACAGTGAGAAAACTGAGGCTCACACAAGTTAATCAAGTTACTTGGCTGAAGTAAATACAGTTAAATAAATGCAGGAACCAGAATTCAAATCCAGATCTGACTCTAGCTCTATACTCACTAAAGCTGGGCTGGTCCTTTCATGCAAAGCTTCATTGAGATGCTCCTGCCACCCATCTCCCTTGCTGCCTTTGCTCTAGACTCTAGAAGACCCATCTTTCTTTGCCCCCAGGAAGTCAGTCCTGAAGAGGCCTTTCCTATCTCAGGTGGCCTGTCATGTAAGCACACAGAGCAGCATGCAACCCACTCATTTCTTAAACTGCATGGCACACTAACTTGGACCCTGGCCACCAAACCCCACTGGGAGAGAAGTCTGCATCTGACTTACCCTTCAGTGCCCCTTCAGTATCCCGGGCAGAGGCTGCATCCTTGGGGTGCTCCCCCAGCTCTTCAGAGGGAGTGACACCATTCACCATCTTCTGCTGCACCGATGGGGGTGGGGTGGGGGGCAGCGACGAGGGTGGTGTCGGCGGGTTACTCAGGTTATTCTGGGGGGTGGGGGGTGGGGTGTTGTGTGCAAGATGGCATAGGGAGACTGGCATAATCTCCTGGCCCCACACTACATCAGCAATTTCCTCATGTCTTCTACTCCCACCCACCTTCCCAAGAGCTTCACTATTCCCAAAAGGTATCGCCATTTTTCTGACCTTGGTGAGCAGCTGGGAATAGTAGTCAGGGCCAGTGGGCAGCGCCCCACTTCCAAAAGCCCCCCTCAGCTGGTTCTGCCCACTGATCAGGCAGCCACTGCCAAAGGGAGCAAAGAGGCTAAAGTTCGCGGTGATAGCAGGTTCCGTCAGGGGCAGCAGAGATAGCTCCTAGGAAGGGCAAGATGACAAGAGTTGAATACCTGCAATGTCTACATCTCTGTCATTGCACAGCTGGGGGAGAGGGTGCCTGCCCCCTATCCTGGGATGGGACCAGGGGACTGGCTCCTGGGGGTCACCTGTTTCAGCTGTTTCAGCAAGGCCTCGCTGGCCCTGACCCCGTCCTCCTTCCGCAGCTTCTTTCGGGAGCTCACCAACCTGTCGCTTGCCTTCTGTACCCGCTTGGGCTTCGGTGTCAAAGGCTTCCTTGCTGCTGCATCCTAAGCCAGATAAGCCCAGTGAAGGCTGCTACCATCATCCTCATAGCCCTCATCTCTTCTGTCTGACCCAGACCTGTTCACTTTGCCGCCCACTGGCTCCAGGCCCCACTCTATATACTCCACTCTAGCCAGAGTACTCACCTCCTTGTTGCTGGGGGTACCCTGTAGTTTCTGCTCCAGCCCAGCCAGCTTGCTGTCAATGTGCCCGTTGATCTCAGCTCGCAGGCCCTCGGACCCCCGCCCAGTGCCGAGTTGCACATTCTTTGCCCGTAGTAGTTTCTGCAAGAGCAGATGCCCAGCCTCTGAACGGGGGCCTGCCAGCAAGAGGTGGTTGCTGGTACCTGGTGCCCCTATTGGCTCCCCATTGGCCTCCCTCTTGACTGCCTGGGCTCCCAGGGCACATGGCTCTTCCCGAGGCTCCTGCTTGATGCTGAGTTGGGGTGGCTCAGATGCCACCTGTCCGTTCACCTGGTCCAGATGCCCAGGTACCAGGCTGCTCTGCTCTGGCTTCTGGGCTTCTGCTAGGTTGTCTGGAGGGTCCCAGGGTCCCAGCCCCTTGCCAAACAAGGTATCTGCAAACTGGGCAGCAGCAGGTGAGACCCTCCCAGGAGGCAGCTCCAACGTTGGCCCCTGGGATTTTGGAGTCCCTGGATGGGTGGGGGCGAGCTGGGCCTCCGAGGGGAGCTGGGGGCTGGGGGAAGGTAACTGTGAAGGTCTCTTTGGCTCTTGGGGGCTGGATGATGGAGGTGTGGGATGGACAGGGCCAAGGACTGGTCCTGTGGATAAGGCTCCTTGTGGGGCAGAGAGCCGGGGTGGGCCCTGAGGTCGTGGCCCTGCCCCTAGCTCCTGGAGGGGGCCTGTCTGGGAACCAGGGAAGCCCCCAAGTTGGGGTTGGCAGCCCAGGAGGCCCTGCAGGGGAGAGGGCTGGGACCCAGGCTCCTGGTAGGGTGGAGTCTGGCGTACTGCCTGACTCTGTTGCAGCTGCCGCTGCATAAGGAGGGCCTGTAGCTGCTGCTGCTGCTGAGGACTCAGGTGCCGCAGCTGAGGGTTCTTGGCCAGGACCCCTTGGAGCTGCGCTCGAAGCTGACCCACTGTAGGCATGACTCCAACCCCAGGCAGACCCTGTCCAGACTGGGGAACAGGCCCTGGTTTGGGAGGTTGTGGCCCTGTATTGTTCTGCATGGGCCGCTCTAGCCCAAGGGGATGTTGGGGGCCCAGAAGGTTCTGGGTCATGGGCCCCGACTGCTCCCCTAAGGAAGCAGAGGGTTGGGCCAGCAGGTGGGGCATCGATGAGGCCTCAGAGGACGATGCGCTGCCTAGTTGCCCATGGCTTCCTCCACCCGCTGTGTGGAGCAAGTTAACTTGCTGCTGCTGTTGTCCTGGAAGCCTCAGAGGTGGCTGCAGCTGTAGAGAGCTGGGCTGAGGCTGGGCCTGGGGTTGGACAAGCAGGAGTTGCGAGTCACCAGAGAGGGAGGGTTTTACCTCCGCTGGTTCAGTGGCCATTGACTCAGGTGTAGCTCCTACTGCTAACGGCCCTCCCTGATGTGCTGAGGGCCCCTCGGTGACCTCCGAAGGAAGAGCCGTCTCTACAATGTTTTGTTCCTTGCCGGTCAGGAGGAGAGCTGGGCCCAGGGCTCCAGGGCTCGGAAAGTGTTGAAGAGGCTTGGCTGGCATGCCAGGGCCAAGTGCCACCTGCTGCTGTTGTTGCTGCGGAGGAGACAATAAAGTTCGACTCTGGTTCAAAAGGCCCATCTGCTGCTGCTGCTGCTGCTGCTGAAACTGCTGCTGCTGCTGCTGCTGCTGCTGCTGAAACTGCTGCTGCTGCTGCTGAAGCTGCTGCTGCTGAAGCTGTTGCTGCTGTTGTTGAAGCTGTTGCTGCTGCTGTTGAAGTTGCTGCTGCTGCTGAAGCTGCTGTTGCTGCTGAAGATGTTGCTGTTGTTGAAGCTGTTGCTGCTGTTGAAGTTGTTGCTGCTGTTGAAGCTGTTGTTGCTGCTGTTGTAGCTGCTGCTGCTGTACAGAGCCCATGGGCTGAGTGCTCAGTTTGGGCTGCCCACTGTGTGACATCAGACCCTGCTGGAGATGGGACACCCCTGCCATGGACCCCTGCTGTTGTTGGTGCTGCTGCTGCTGCTGGGCTGTAACCAGCCTGTGTCCCATAAGGCCCTGGCCCTGTTGTGCCAGCTGGGGGGAACTCAGCACCCGGGACTGGGTCATAAGCACCTGTCTGTGAGGGCCCTGGGGGCCCAAAGCTCCAGGGTGCTGCTGCTGCTGCTGCTGCAACACGGTCACCTGGGCAGGGCCCAGCATGCCCTGGGGCCCCTGGGGTGGTTGAGGGGAAAGCTGCTGGACCAGGATGCCCTGGTGACTGCTCGGAGGCAGAAGTCCCTGGGGCTTGGGACCCAGAGCCTGGTTTGCCTGTACCCCAGGACCCTGCTGCGGTTGCTGCTGGATTGCCACCTGTCCTAGGAGGTGCTGCTGCTGTTGCTGTTGCTGCAGTTTCTGGGCCAGCTGCATGCGCTGCTGCTGCAGCTGCAGCTGCCTTTCCTGTAAAAGCCTTGAATCAGGTCCAAGGCTTCGAAGAGCAAGGTTGCCAGGGAAGAAGCCCCCTGAGGGGCCGCCCAGGGATCCCGCTCCACCAGAATGTTGTTGTTGCTGCTGTTGGGCCAGAGCTGTGTTGAGGAAGGGGCCACCAGGCTGTCCAGGGAGTGCCATACCCCCAGGGGGCAGGCGAAGACCTCCAGCTTGCCCACCCGGAGGCCCCTGTGGTGGCTGCAGCCCATGGCCAGGGAGCAGCTGACCAGGGAGCTTGGTGAGTAGCCGAGGACTCTGGGAAGGGCTGAGAGCCAGCACAGCTGAGTGCTGTTGCTGTTGCTGTTGCTGCTGTTGTTGCTGTTGCTGCTGTTGTTGCTGCTTATTCCGATATTCTGCCATGAGATTAGTGTGCTCCTTCTGCTGTTTCCGGACCTAACATGGGAGGGTTGCAAAGGTCAGCTGGGGACATGCCCACCCATGCTATCCATCCCTCTTCCCTGGCTTCTGGGTGTTAGGCTGAAGTTTGCTTTCCCCACCTGATCCAGCTGTTTCTGGATCTTGCTCTGCTGCTCTGTCACCAGCTTGAGCTTCTCAGCATCAGCTTCTGGGAACTCACGGCCAGCCTTTTTGGCAGTGCGCTGCTTTGCACACAGAGCCTTCCGGGACTTGCGGTGTACTCCAATCTGCTCCTCTAGCACCTTCAGCTGCATCTGTAGGAGCTGCTGGGTATGGAACAGCCACTCTTCATACTGCCGTTGGTCAGCCTCATCTGGGAGAAAAAGTGGGACATCAGGACCTGCAAAACGGTGACCCCAATCCTTCTGTCTCTACATGTCCCAGACCACTTCCTTGTACCATCCTTCCATGCCCCATACTCACTGATCACTCCCTGGGCAAAAGTAGGCGGGTTGGGACGAGGTTGGGAGGGGTCACCGGCACTCCGCTCCTGTGATGAGAGAGGCTGCTAGAGAGTCAATGGTCCATGCCAGGCCCTAAGAAGGGTGACCTGATGGCACAGAAAACAAGTTCCCCCTCCTAACTGACCACTTACCTGGCCACTCCCAGCTGCCACATGGTTCTGCAGATCACTGCCAGGTCCCCCTGAGAGCCTCTGGGCTAGCAGAGACACTTGTTGCCTGGAGTCCACCAAAACAAAGAGGGTAAGGGTTGGCAATGGGAAAGTTGGACAGCAAAGACATGGGACAAGTAGGGACGGGGGCCAAGAAGAAAACGGGTGAGTGGGAAAGAAAAGGGTCAATCCCAACCCAGCTCCTGTCTCACCTGTTCATACCAGGTGCCACCCCAATGCTCCCCTGAGCCATCACTTTCTTGATGCCTTTCAAAGCCACCATTTTCGCTTTTGCAATGGGATCAATGATGTCTTCTGCAGCAAATTTGTCCAGATCTGGAGAGGGAAGAGCCAGTGAGCTGGACTGTGAGGTCAATGCTCCATTATATGTCTGCTATTCCTTTCAATACCCTGACCTCAACCAAGTCAAGCAGAACAATGGCATGGCATAGCAGAAAGACCTGAGTTAGAAGCCAGAACACCTGAGTGACTCAGCTCTGGTTATTCAAAGGACATGTGGTCCTGTTTTTACTGCACAGTGACAGGGAAAGGGACTCAGTAAATATTTGTTGAGTGTTATTTTACCTCTTTAAGCCTCAGTTTACCCCTCTAGTTGACAGAGTATGGAGCCGCTCAGAGTATCAAATATGACAAGAATATGAATACATTTTACAACTTGGAAAGCACTCTTCAAAAGTAGTGCAACTAGCATAGCCCAAGGACCCAAGACGTAGACACTGTGGCAAAGCCCTAGATGTCAGAGCCGTTTTGGGTACAACAGGCATCATCTGTAGTGCATTCTCTTGTTTTGCCTAGAATGCTGGGTATAAAAGGAGAAATAAGGCCAGGTGCAGTGGTTCATGTCTGTAATCTCAACACTTTGGGAAGCTGAGACAGAAGAATCGCTTGAGCCCAGGAGTTCAAGACCAGCCTATGCAATATAGCGAGATCTTGTCTCCAAAAAAACCTTCCTAAAACCCTGAAGTTTGTAACTTCTCATGCTGAGAAAACTTAACTGACTCCTCACTTTCTAGGGGACTAATCAAACTCCCTCTCCTGGAATTCAGAGGTAGTAAAACAGTCAAGACTTAGAGTTCAGATCTAGCTCTGCTAGTTGCTGTAATTTTGGACAAGTTACTTAATTTCCACATCTGTTTCCTCTTCTACAATAGAAAATAATAATAGTACCTATCTAATGAGTCTGTTGTAATGATTAAATTAGATATAAAACATAAAATGCTCAGCACATTGCTTGGCCAATAGTAATTATTCAAAAAATGCTTTTATAATTTGAGAACTTCCTCAATCTGGCCCCCTTCCTACCTCTCCAGAATCATGGTAGTGGTCCCTCTACACAGTCTACTCCAGTCTACCCATTCTACTCATAGTTCTTGAAAAGTTTTCCTGCCAATACACCCTCAATGAATATTTCCACTTATCTGGATTGCTTCTTTTGCACCACTTCTCTCCAACTCCTATTTTTCAGCCTCACCACAGCCACAAAGCCCCTGATAAATGAGGCTTCACTCATACATTCATTCAAACATCTGAATGCAAGCCTGCTATATGCCAGGAACTGCTCCCTACCTTCTTAAAAGTTACAGTGCTTCTGCCTACATAGTAGTATGGTATTCAATCAAAGTTCTTTGTGTCTCAACTTCCCTAACTAGAGATTTTTTTTTTTTTAATTGAGTTGGAGTCTCACTCTGTTGCCTAGACTAAAGTGCAGTGGCCGCTCCCGGCCACCACAGCCTCGACCTGCTGGGCTCCGGCGATCCTTCCGCCTCAGCCTTCAGAGTAGCCGGAACTACAGGCACACGCTACCACGCCCGGCTGATTTTTTGATTTATTGTAGAGATGAGGTCTCGCTGCCCAGTGGATCTCGAACCCACGGGTTCAGGCAATCCACTCACCTCAGCCTCCCAAAGGCACGGGATTACAGGCTGAGCCACCGAGCCCAGCGAGATTTTCTTAGGTATCTAGCCTCAGTGCCCATTGGGCAATAAAAATAACCACCCTGGGTAACTTAGCTAGGATACCAACTGAGGTTACCTGTATCAGGGAAGAAGCTGTTAGCCAGTTGCTGCTGCATCGCTAGTTGCTGAGGCTTCATGCACATGGAAGGAGGCATGGTGCCCATGGGCTTCTGTGATAGCACTGACTGTGGGCTCTGCTGAGGTACCAAGCCTGCCTGTCCCCCATGCTGTCCACTTAGCATGTGCCCTTGATTGGACACCATGGCCATAGACGGAGCCAGGCGCTGCTGGAGGGCATGAGCTGGTGGCTGGGTGGGCATCAGTGGTTGGGCCAAGCCTGCGTGTCGGGCACCTCCAAGACCTAGGGCAAGCTGCTGTTGGGGCCCAGCCAAACTGGGAGAAGAGCCCTCATGTTGCAAAGGCATGGCCTGGGCAGAGCCTGGTGTGGAGAGCAGGGAATGTTGTTGCTGTTGCTGCTGCTGCTGCTGCTGCTGTTGCTGTTGCTGCTGCTGCTGCTGCTGGGCAGGCTGCAGCTGGGCTGAAAGCTGCTGCTTCTTCTGCAGCTCCTTCTTCTCATGCTCTAACAGGTCCTCAATGAGCAAGGGCAACTCACTGGCGACCAGGGAGCTCTCCATCTTGTCCAGTTCATCCCCAGATGCTGCATGTCCACCAGGCAAGGTCAAGGACCCACCCTCTAGCTCAAACTTTTCCAATAGGGAGGATCCTGCGGGGCCACTCAGTGGGCTAGGGGTCAGGAGATGAGCCGTTGGTCCTCCTGTGGCCCCAAAGGAGCCCTTCTCAGCTGTATGCCCGCTGCTGGAAAATGGCCCTGTGCTCATCCTGGTGTCCCGGCTGCCCATGACACTCTGTCCTGGCTTCAGTCCCAGGCCAAGGGAAGTGGTAGCAGGTGCTGGCTCTACCTTGGGGGTGGTAATGGTGAACTGGCAAGGGGAAGGATGGCGCCCACCCTCCTCCACCTTGGGCTTCACCTCATGGACCACAGATGCCACGCGGGGCTCAGGGGCATCAGCAGCAGGGGGAGGGCGCTCCTCAGGGCCCAAGGGTCCTGGCTCCACCCCCCGCAGCAGGGCCTCCCGTTCAGCCTTCTCATTAGCCGACTCCACCAGCCTCAGGTGCTCATTGAAGATATCTTTCTTGTCCCCCGTGTCCAGCTCAGGGTCTGTATATGCCAGCAGGTCAAACTCGTCTCCATTAAGCAGGTCATCCAGGTGGGGGTCATTGGTCTCCAAGTTTTCCAGGGTGCCCAGTTCATCATCACCCTTGGCCACATCTACACCCAGACCCAAGTGAGCAAGTTCTTCATCATCTTCGAGGGCCTTGTGAGCATCAAAATCATCATCTAGCTCAGGATCCTCACAGGGCAGCTTCCCAGTTTCCAGGGCCAGAGGAGGGGGGCGGCCAAGCTCAGTACTCGAGGGAGGCCGGCTGACCAGCTCCAAGCCAGTTGGCAGGGTGGGACCCTTGGTATGGGGCGTTGGATGGAGGCTGTTGTTCAATTCAGGGGCTGGTGGGGCTGAGGGTTTCTGTGGGGGAAGGCCTGATACCGCCAGGCCCCGAAGCCCTTCCGGAGCTAGTCGATGGGGGTCCTCATTTACAGGGTAAAAGCGGGGTCTCTGAGGTGGGCCCTGACTAGGAAACGGAGTGCCCCCAGGTCCTAGTCCTTTCTGTACATTGTGCCGCAATTCAATGAACTGGGCAGGACCAGCTGGACCAGGCACAGGTTCACCAGGGCCTGACAGGCGGGTGGGAATGCCTGTCAAGGGGGAAGCTAGGGCTTGACGACCAAGTTCAGGTCCAGGAGTTGATGGAAAGCGAGTAGACATGGCAAGTCGCATGGAGGTTGCTGCTGTTGCCTGTTGCTGCTGCCACAGTTGTTGCTGCTGCTGCTGTAAGGGCAGGGACCCAGGGTAGGGTGCTCGTTGATAGAAAGCTTGGGAGCCTCCTACCAGTTGCCTAGAAGAATACATGAGAGTCAGTAAGATGAAATCAGGATGACAAAGAGCTAGACCAGGGGCTTAGACAGTGAAGAAGGATAGAATTAAAGCACTGAGGGGGAAGGAATGAGGAAGAAGAGTATATGATACAGGAAAAGGATTAGTGAGATAGGAAAATCCAAAGCGGCATCCAACAGTGGTAAAATCTGTCCCCCAAGTTTAGCCCCAGGGAGGCTCCTAGAGCCTCACCGGCTATTCACGTCCATAGAGGAAGGTGTGGCTGGTGGAGGTGGCCGGGAGAGTCGGTCATCACTAGGAAAGGCCCCTGGTCCCAGGATGGGGCCACTCAGCTTGCCTGGGGGCAGCCCAACAAGGCTACTCTTATCCTAGAAGAGACAGACAGAGATGAAAGTGGGGCAACCGTCAGTATCCTGCCCCACTACCCCCTTGCCACTCTACCTACCTGTGTCCCAGCAAAGGGAGTCTGGCCTCGACTCAGCTGTTCAAAGGCAGGGCTGCTGGGTTCAGCACCCCAGCTGCCTGGAGGCCCCACTGCTCCTGCAGCTGCCGCAGCTGTTTCCTTCTCCTGCCGCAGGGTGTTGCGCTGGATCTGCTGCCGAATCAGCAGCTCCCGTAGTCGCTGGCGCTGTGCAGAAAACAGAGAAGAGGAATAAGCCCATCCTAATCCTACCATGAAGCTGGCAGAGAAACAGCAGAGTTACAGAAGAACTCAGCTCCAGGATGTCAACTCACCTGTCGTTGCTTTTCCAGCTCTGTCTGGCTGAGGCTGGACATGACTGGGTCCTGGGTACCTGGGAGTTCAGGTGTCGCCAAAGAACTACCCATGCCAGCCCCTGGGTCTTCTCGCTTTTCGACAGGAGAGGTGATGCCTGATCGCTGTGAGGCTCCATGGGACAGGTAGGGGAGGGATCCGTCGGGTGCAGGTGGTGGCAGAACTGACGGGGGGCGTAGTGGGGACAGGCCATAGCTCTCCCCTGTGGACCCACTGCTGGGCCCTAGGGGGCTGCCTGATGGGTGGAAGTTCCCTGTGGCTACTGCGTAGTTTGTGCTTTGAGGCTTGCCCAAGGTGGGGCCAGGCCCAAAATGGCTGTTGATCCCATGGGGTGGAGGGAGACCAGGCTGAGGGACAGGGGGCTTTAAGGAAGGCTCCCCTACCACCTGAGGGAAAGTGAAACGCATGGGAGAGGGGGTGCCCACAAATGCACCTGTCCCAGGGGACCGGGCAAAACTGGGGGGCTGCCCACTTGGGACCTTGGCATGGAGCTCACCTGCCGGCCCTGAAGGCAGGGCTGCTGGGAAGCTCCCAGCCCCCAGTGGAGTGTGGGCTAGAGACCCAGCCTTAAAGGCAACTTCAGGGGGCTGGGGTCGAGGTGGCTTATGCAGTGGGGCAAAGGGGTCACGGGACTGAGGGCGTGAGGGTGGGCGAGAGTAAGGGTCAGGGGACTGGAAGCGAGGGGTAACAGGGGATGGGCAGAAAGCCTCGGCAGACAGAGGACGGGGTGTCAATGGGGACTGGGAGCTGGACTGGGACTGAGGACTGGCAGGCACTCGGGAGAAAGGGTCAGAGGGCAGTGATCGAGGGGGTGGGGCGCAGCAGCTCTCAGGGGGTGGGGGTTGGGGCCGAGGGGTCAATGGAGGTTGGGCATAGGGATCAGGGTAGGGGCCAGGACGAAAGATGTCTGGGTGGCTTGGGGGAGAAGGGGCCAAAGCCTGGGCAGGGGGTGGCTCCTGGGGCCGCAGGCCCAAGCCCGGGCTCTGGGGCTCTACCTGAGATGCCCGAGGGGTCAGGGGAGCTTTGAAGACATCAGGTGCCTTTAATTCCAGGCCACCCAGGTGGGGGCCTGAGGAGGGTGAGTCAACAAAGCCAAGGTTTGGGGGCCCATAGCTGGGAGAGGATGCTCCAAGCTCTTCCTTCTTCACTTCTAGGGCCTTCCGGGACTCCCCAAAAGGTGGAGGCGAGAGCAGGGGCTCAGAAGTCTTGCCTCCCCCCACCCCTGGGCTCTCAGGCACAGCCAGGTTGTCCAGCGAGGGGCAGCGGGGTTTGAGAAAGGGGTCAGGTGTGGAGGGCTGGTGTCCTGGGGTGCCAGGTGGGGTAGTGTGGAATTCCCCTGCCTGGCCAGTCCCAGGACGAGATGAGGTGCCCAGCACTGGGGGCTGCACAGGGGCCCCAGTCGGACTACGGTAGGGGGGATAGGTAGGTGGTGCCGTGGGGAAGCGGGGCTCCAGGGCGTAGGCGGGGGCCAGTCCAAAGGGGTCCTGCGAAGGCACTTGGGCAGGCACCTGGGGTGGGAGCTTGAGGAAGAGCTCACCAGGTGAGTCGGGGCCGGGTACCGTGCCCGCTGGCGGCTTCAGGAACCCGTCCGCAGAGGTAGACAAGCCGGCGGGGGTAGTGGGGCTGCCAATGAAAATGGTGGGGGCGGCAGCGGGGGGCGGGCTGCCCAGTGCCCCTGGCTGAGGGGGAATGCGGAGATGTAGGGCCGGTCGGTCAGTCTTACGGGCTATCTCGCCCACCTTGGTCTGCTTGTTGATTTGGCTCTCAGCCTGCTACAGGGAGAGAACAGACACAGAGTAGTCAGGCTGCTGTAGGCAGGCCTTATGTCCCCCCACCCACAGAGAGGCCACCAGCTAGAGGACTTCTTTGGCTCAGCTCAGCCCAGCCTGGCCCAGTCCAGCCCTCACTCACCTTCTGCACCTTGTTGATGCGGTGAGCTGCCCGGTTATCTTTGGCCTTTTGCTGAAGGATATAGGACACAGCCTTAAGGCCTGGTGTTGTCTCATGCCCAGCCTCCATCCCCCACAATGTCATTCATACTCCCTACCCAGAAGCTGATCCCTTCTGGCCCAGTGGGGTAGGGGGTAGAAAGAACTGAGGTGAATTACCCAAAAATGCCTCCCTCCCTCTCAGTTCTCATGCTGACCCATGCTCCTTTCTGTCTCACCAGGTAGGGGGCTTTGTCAGCAGCTGGAACCTTTCTCCAGAGCTTCATGATTTGTTTACAACGGCTAGACCAGTCTAGAGGGCAGAGTAATTGAGTTAGAGTAGAAAAGACTTGGCAGGTGACCCCTCCACCTGCCATGTTGCTAGGCTGTCTCCCTTGCCTTCGTCCCACAGGTACCTGGGTAATCTTGCTTGAGATTAGGAAAGTTAATGTTGGCATAGAGCACGGGCGAGATGGTGGAGAGCTGGCCCAACTCCTCGTCCTTCTCCCAGCGCTGAAGACTCCGCTGGTTATAGGAGAGCCCGTCGCCCTCACCCTCCGTGGTGGGGGTGGTGGGAGTGGAGGGCGTGGTGCCCCCTGAGCCTGTCCAGGGGCTGTCTGGCTCACCGGGTTCCGGGCTAAAGAAGCCCCCGCGCTCCCTGGGGCGCAGGGGCAGAGAGTCACAGGGGGCAGGGATGCCAAGTCCCATCCCAGACAAATTGCCAGGGTCCCAGGCTTCTGCCCTGCCCCAAGAAGGGCCACTGAAAAGGGAGGGAGGAGGAACAGGGGAAGTGTTGCTCCAGCAGCCCAGGCGTCCAAGGGAAGCAAAGCATGAGCCCAGATGCAGATGGAGGGAAGGGACAAGAGGGACTGCCCACAAACATTAAGCACAGATACCAACCTAGAATCCAGAAACGGGGACTGGCAGAGGCCTGGGTAGGAGTCCATTGGGCTGCTGGAGGGGAGATTGCCCAAAGGGAGTCCACCTACAAGAGGCACAGGATCAGAGAAAAGAGTGACTGGCCCATCATGAGAGCAAGTTTGGCTATGCCAGTCTTCAGACCACTCTCACCCGTATCACCTTGAAGAAAGGGCCTCTGCAGTGGTGTACGGCTGCCTTCTAGGCCAGGAGTTCCACAACCCAGATGTTGCTCTCTTTCAGAACCGAGGACATCCTTGAAGAGCTGCTGCAGGTCCTTGGATTCCATCTTGGGCAGTTCTGTGGGGCAATGATGAAGGTTACTGTTGGGGAAGACTAAGAAGTTCAGGTGAGCCGGGCTCAGTGGCTCAGCCTGTAATCCTGCGCCTTTGGGAGGCTAAGGTGAGGGGATTGCCTGAGCCCGGGGGTTCGAGACCCGCCTGGGCAGCGAGACCTCATCTCTACAATAAAGCAAAAAAAAAAAAAAAAAAAAATCAGCCGGGCGTGGTAGCGCGTGTCTGTAATTCCGGCTACTCGGAAGGCTGAGGCGGAAGGATCGCCAGAGCCCAGCAGGTCGAGGCTGCGGTGGCCGGGAGCGGCCACTGCACTCCAGTCTGGGCGACAGAGTGAGACTCCAACTCAAAAAAAAAAAAAAAAAAGAAGTTCAGGTGACACCACGGGTCTACAAATGGCAATTGTCAGGGAGGGTGCCCAGGACTCCCTACCAGAGAAGGTATATAGATACAGAACCTTCTCCTCCCATAGAAGACATTTACACACAAAGAGGTATGGGTCATAGCCTCACCTTCTGTGGAAATCCTGTCTAAGTCAGAGCTAAGCATCCCTTCACCCGGAGTGCCTGGCTTCTCAGAATCACTGGGCACTGGAGATGCCTTTACACCCCCGTCCTCAGGTCCTGCAAATGCCAGGAGAAACCCATCAGTCAAGGCCAGTATGGAAGTACTCTGTTCCCTACCCACTCTGAACCACAGGGGCACAGAACAGTTTCCAGCCTCCAACCCCTCAGCGGCAGAGCAGACCAATAGAGGCAAAGCCAAGATAGGACACAGTCCCCAGCAGCCCTCACCTGGTGTATCAGCTTTGCCTTCAAGGCCACGGGATTCTTCATCTGCACCATCTGGACCATCATCTCCTACGACCAATAGTCCCCACTCTAATCAGAGACGTCCTGTACTTGATGCCCAGAATGGGACCTCTCCAACTCCACAGGCCAGGGCCATTAGCCCTATCCTTAACTCCTGGAGACCAGTCCATTTCCCACCAAAATACGCTTGCCAGCTCCCAAGCAAGAAGGAAGGTGGAGTCCCTTAGACCACCTCGCTCCCACATAACTAACCTTTCTGCGAGGTAGGGGCTTCCTTCCTTTCTGAGCCTCCATCCCCCTTGGCTTTTGGGGTTCCTAGTCCAAAGCTTGGCCGGCCCACCCCAACTGCAAAAAGGGCCTTACGGCTCAGGTCCAGCAGCTCCTTCCCAAAGAAGGCTTCCTGTGGGTAGAGTCATGGAGAAATGGGCTTCCTCATGCCCTGCAGGGCACAGACACCTCCCTCACCCCTTGGAGCCTGAGACTCACTTGCAGGTAAGCAGGAAACATATCCTCCAGTTTGCTCTTCTTGCGCCCTCGCCGCTGCTGCTTCTTCTTCTCATCCCCATCAGCTAAGCTCTGTTCCACAGAGCCCTCTGCAGGCAAGTCAGCAGGCATCACTATGGGCAGAATGTAAGGTGTCAGACTCGAGTTGAAAGCATGCTGCTCCCAACTTGGTAGGCTGACACTTTCTGCCTACTTTCTCCCCCAGCATCACTGGGTCCTCCACCCCCATGGCCTTTGCAGTGAGTGCACCCCCTGGGGCTCCCTCACATTACTTCATGGGTACTGTGATCTCCCACCTTCTCCCAGGCCCCAATGGTGCCCTCACCCGTCTCACCCTCGTCGGGCTGCCCATCCCCACTCAACACCTCCGCCTGTGCAGCAGGCCCCTTTTTCAGGCGTGTGTGGGATTTTCGCTGTCGCACCATGAAACCACCAATACCTAGGAGGAGGCAGAGCTGAAGGTGAGAAGGCTCTGGGGGAGGCTAGTAAGCCACCCCTCACCACCCCCACCTCCTCATCCCAAGGCCTCACCAGGCCGATAGGGTTTGCGCTTGCGTTTTTTGCTTTCCTCAGTCTCCTCTTTGCCAGGCTCCACATCAGGGCTGACAGGGCCCTCCAGTTTAATTTCGCACTCCATGTGCTCCACACCACCTGTGTATGGTGGCAGAAGACATAGCGGCATGGGCCTTTTAGCCCTGTCATCCTGCCAGAGAGCTGAATACCTCGCCACAGAGCCACTTGGACAAGACCAACAGTTCCTGAGGGTGGCAATGCAGCCCCCACCCCACACCCCAACTCCCACAGGCACATTCATGCTACTTTGCCACTCCCTGAGATTCCCCAGCCCAACCTTCACCCTTGAGCAGCTCATCGGTGTCCAGGTCCCCATCCTTCTTGTCATCAGGACCAAGAGCATCTGAGGGCTCGGAACCCTCTAGCCCTGCCTCGCCTGGGAGGCCAGGCCGTCCTCGCCGCTGGCGCCGCTTGTGCAGTGGCGACATGGTCAGGTTACGCAGCACGGCCATGCCAGTTTCTGTCAGCCACACACCCTCGAAGCGAAAGTACTGGGGTTCTGCACGAGAGGGAAGAGCATGTAATCCCTGGATGGAGGCCCCAGGGAAACCAGAACTCCAAGCTTCGACCCATGTCCCTAGCTGAGACAAAGGCAATAACAGAAAGTCCAGACTGTGGCTTGAGGACTTGGGAAAACAGACCATCAAGGAGCACTGACTGAAGCCTGAGTTCTCTGTCAGTGATGTCAGAGGGGGATTCGGATAGATATTGCAACTGCAGAAGCCTGGCTTTGCTCATGGTTGTTCTCAGGTTCACCAAATAGATTCTCTTGCTGTCTGGGACTAGGAGGGCCCCAATTTGCTGAATGTCAGCACACAGTGCCTTCAATGCCAAAAGCAGGCCTGTATCATGATGAAGGAGATGGCCCTGGCCCCCTTCACTGAGGAAAAAGAGTTGTGTTCTCCAGAGATGAAATTCTGGCAGTAAAGAAGTCATGTTGTCTGATGAAAGGAACACTGCCTGGGAAGCTGGAGGCCTTAGTTCTAGTTGTAATTTTGCTAACTTACTAGGTGACCTTGGGCAGGCCACTCAAGCTCCCTGGGTCTTAGCTTCCTCCTCTTAAAATGAGGAGATAAAGTGGGGGAGGCAGAGGGAGGTGGTGGTTGGAGCTAGGTTAGATGGTATCTTAGGTCTCATCTGGTTTTGGCATTCAAAATTTCTGTGAATCACCTGGCTCTTTCACCTTCATAGGCACCAACTCTGGAGGCGCAACAGGTGCTACAGAGAGAAAGACAAACCAAGACAGCTTGAGGTCCCGTCCCATATCAAGGCCTGAGTCCTGCCCTGACTCCTCCCCCTACCCAAAAGTTGGTACTCACCCACAGGCTTTACCACGTAGGGCTGGCAGGAGATACAGTCAAAGCCCTCATCAGCTGCCTGCTCCACATCATCCTCTGTGAAGAGGCTCTCACAGCCAGCATGCATCCACCTAGAGAACAGAGTCCAGAGGAGATAAGCTCAGGCAACAAGAGGCTGACAACAGGGAAGTGGGGGCCAATGTAAGGAGAAAGGGATGCTCTCACCGTTCACAGTGGCGGCACTGGATTAGTAGGTCCTCTTCCACGTATGGGGCATGACAGATAGGGCAGGTCACCAGGCTGGCGCAGGGCCCACAGTGTGTGTAACTATTCTGCCATTCACAGTGGAAGCCAGGGGAGGCGGCCCCACACTGCATACAAGACACACACCTGGGAGGGGCAGAACACAGATCCTCAGCACCTAACCTATCCAAGGCACTCAGTGGTACCCTCACTGAGAACCAAACCATAGTCTGGTCTCCTAAACCCAGCCTCTGTCACATACTCAACATCACATCCACTTCAACACCTCAGGCCCCAATCCCCTCTGAAGACTCCAGGTCTTCTTACCACTTGCACTTCCAGCCGCCTTTGGGCACGGTGAGCAGCGGGGGGTCCAGGCAGTATGTGTGGTAGCTAATGTCACAGTCATCACAGAGTAGCAGGCGTGAGGGGTCGGAGGCCTGGCCACACACCTCACACACGATACACTCCACGCAACGCCAGCCCTTTAGCAACATCACCTTGGTGATCTGGTGCAGAAGACGGGAATCTCTCAGGATGTGAGATGGAGGGGATGGGGAATTTCTATGGATGGGGCTGGAGGAACCCCAATGCATAGGCCAGACCTCCACCTCAGAATAGGGAGGCTAATGCAAAGTACCTTCACCCCCAAAAAGTGGCTCTAAATTGAGGCTCCCAAGGATCTCTGCTGACCAGGGACTAGCTGCACCAGTCAGTGCCTTATTATGAATGGAGTAGCAATTTCACTAGCCAAGCCCCCAAAAGGACCAAATTAGGCAGTGCTTCCCTAAATTTTTCTTGAACAGTTAGAACTTGCTATTGCTGCTAGTTAGTGAATGTTAGCAGTGGACAAGTCATAAATTAATGAAAATCCTGAAACAAGTGATCATACTTAGGCCAAAAACACTGCTTTCTCTTTGTGGACATGTACTCAGGTTGTCGATTTTATATTTTATCTCCAGACTATACCATATTTTCTGCTGGTAAAGTTATCAGTTTATGTGATGGGTTGAATTATACCAGGAAGTCATGGTCTACCACAAAGAAGCTATAAAGTCTACTTAAAGGCCGGGCCCAGTGGTTCAGGCTGTACTCCTAGCACTTTGGGAGGCCAAGGCAAGTGGATTGCCTGAGCTCATGGGTTCGAAACCAACCCAGGCAACTTGGCGAGACCTCATCTCTACAATAGATAAAAAATTAGCTGGGCGTGGTAGCATACTACTTGGAAGGCTGAGGCGGAAGGATCTCCGGAGCCCAGCAGATCGACACTGGGGTGGCAGTGAGCATGCCACTGCACTGTAGCCTGGGCAACAGAGTAAGATTCCAACTCAAAAAAAAAAAGAAAAAGAAAAATAGGCAACCCCCTCAGGTTCCTTCCCACTATGGGAGCTTTTCTGTCCTCTCAATAAATCCTGCTTTAAAAAAAATGATTCAAGACCCGCCTGGGCAACTTGGCAAGACCGCATCTCTACAATAAATCAAAAAATCAGCCGGGCGTGGTAGCACGCGCCTGTAGTTCCAGCTACTTGGAAGGCTGAGGCGGAAGGATCATCGGAGCCCAGCAGGTTGAGGCTGCAGTGGCCGGGAGCGGCCACTGCATTCCAGTCTGGGTTACAGAGTGAGACTCCAACTCAAAAAAAGAAAGAAAGAAAGAAAGAAAGAAAATAAAATCCACTTAAATTCCAAAGTACTTGTCCCCAAGATGAGTTGATAACCACTGGTAACTAATCGATGACATCTAGGCCCAGTGGCCACTTTAATAGGTAGTATGGCCAGGACAAGGAACTAGGATAAAAAATAACCAACCCTATTCCCCAGCCCATGCCTCTATGCCACTGAACTCACCTTGCTGTTGACACAGTAAGGGTGATAGCACTGAGAGCACTGTGAACAGGCAAGAAGATGGCCCTCTGCCCCACGGCCAAAGCTGCCACACACCACACACATGTCCTGGGGAAACACAAAGAAACCCGGATGCCCAACTGGGTCTCCTCATCCTATTCAGGGCCAATCTACTGACCACAATACTAATCAGAGACCAGGGAGTCCATCCCAAAGGGCTGGGACACCATAAGCTACCAGGGACCCTGCTCCTCCTACTCACCATTCCTAGGATATTTTGCTTACCTTATCAGGTAACCTGAATTTATAAAGTCTGACATGGATAAAGGTAAGGAAAAACTAAAGGAAGACAGGATGGAGCAAAGACTGGTCAGGTGAGAATTCCCTTTATGACAAAATTCTACTAGCTTCAAGATTACTCAGGTGAGAACATATGTAAGCTCAGAGGAGACACTCAAGAGAAATCTGACAGATGGATAAACAAATGAATACCGTGATTCGGATTCACTGTCTGTTTTCTCATTAGCTAGGTATCCCCAGAAACAGGTGCCCGGTTTTCCGCATCTATCCTCTCACCAAAACACACACATACACAATCTATCCTCTCACCAAAACACTCACATACACGGTGTTCAGTCCAGCAGGTCTCACTACTGGGACTGCACCAGTTAAGTATCGTACCTGCATTAGGACAAATTTGTCTGTGTTGGAAAAGAGAACCACGGTATTCTGCATGGTGTCATCATCTTCTTCTTCTTCTTCCTTGCTAGGAGAGCTATCAATATCAGCAACCTTACAGAAAGAGAGTTGTGGAAAGTGAACTAAGCTACTTTCCTCTTTAGTGTTGGAGGAAGGAGGTGTGAGCCCCTGGCTAAGAAGAAGGCCAGAAGACAGGACTAAGAGGCAAAAAGGAAAAAAAAGCTCAGCTCCCAAATTGGGCGTCAACTTGATAGCAGAGATTTCAGAAAAGCCTCAACAACAAATGGACAGGAACACAGACATAGATATAGAACACAGTCATAGATAGGTCCTAGACTAGCAGGCAGGCAGGCAAACGTGTGAGGGGCTGGCAGGACTTAAAAGGTATTCAATTTTGAAGCATGCTTGGGGGATGGGAGGCCTCTCCTTACTACCAGAGTCTCAATGGAAGAAGCAGTTGATTTTAGCCGGGCTCGTCCTCTCCCACGTCCGCCATGTGCTCCTCCACGAGGCCGGCGTCTTCCTGGAAAACTACTGCTGCGACCCTGAGTGAGGGAAGGGGATGATTACAGGAGCATGTCAAGGGCTAGCGTGTTGGGTTCACAGGCTTGAAAAAGAGACGAATGGACAGAATATGACAGGTAAGAAGCCCAGGAGTCCCACTTAGGGTAGGGGAAAAAGCCAAGCTCCTAGTTTTCAACAAGTAGGTAGCTCTGGCCCAAACCCTCCCAAGAAGAGAGTGAATAACATGGTATAAGGATAAAAAATAGTGGCTTGAAAGAACCAAGTTTCTGGTACTGATTCGACTACTGAACCATGAACCTGGGCAAGTCATTTGTCCCCTCTATGTATTAGTATTCTCCTTAATAAAATAGTTGGAATAAAGGATCTCCGAGAGTTTAGGACTAAAAAAGCCAGTTGCAAAAGTATCAGTGACACAGGCTGTACCTCTGACAGTGGCATAATTCTGGCCACATCCCATGGCCCCTCACCTGTTTGATACGAGAGCGTGCTGGGGAGCTGCGTCGCCTGCCTTTCTCCCCCTCGGCTTTGCCTCCACCGATAGTTGTCCCAGCATCACACAAAAGTGAGTCATCAGTCTCTGGCAGCGAGTCGGTACAGAGCCGTAGGGAGCCCTCATCTCGGGCTGGACTAACATCTGTTGAGACCCCCAGCTCCATGGACAGGGAGCCACCTCCTTCAGGGTCAGGAGAGCCCAGCAGGGGCTCTGAGCCAGGAAAACTGGCACTGGCATCGCCCTGGCTCAGATTAGAGATCTCATTAACGATGTCAGATTTAATAAGAGTGGGTG
Source organism: Cephalopachus bancanus (assembly GCA_027257055.1). NCBI lineage: Eukaryota > Metazoa > Chordata > Mammalia > Primates > Tarsiidae > Cephalopachus > Cephalopachus bancanus. The sequence continues at coordinate 1,385,727 of JAPVLO010000475.1, read as the reverse complement.
GTGTGGGGGCCACTGGTGCACGTGGCTCCTCCTGTTCTTCACATGGTGAGTCCTGCCCTGCTACCTGCTTGCATTCAGGGCCATAGACCTCCATAGGGGTCACAGGGGCCAGCTCCTCGGGGTCCAGGAGCACAGGGGAACCTTTAAGTTCACGAGTCAAACTGCCAGGAGTCTGTCCAGCCTCTGGCTGTGAACCAGGAGCGTCAATCCCATCCAGAGGGGCTGGGTCTTCCCCAAGGCCAGAGAAGTCATCCAGGGCTGGGGCGGGGCTGGGGGCAGGGCAGGAAAGGTCTCCCATGGGAGAGGGGAGAGGACTGGTGGCACTGGGTTCCAAGGCTGGGCACTCAGGCTCTGGGATTTTCTCAGTCTCCATCTCATGTGTCTCAGCCTCATCTGAGACCCTCACTGCCTTCCCTATGGGACTCAACGGGGAGGGAATGGACAGTGGCAGAGCAGGAGGGAAGCACTGGGAAGGCGGGGAGTTCTGGGGAGGAAGGGGATGCTGAAGGAGTGGAGAACACCGAGGAGGAAGGGGTTCTATCAAGATGGGAAAAGCCGGTCCCACTGGGGAGCCTGGAGATGGGGGAAGGATCATAGGGGGCACAGGCTCAGGGTCAGTGCAGTTAGCTTCTGGTGGTGGGCTGATCGGTGTCTCTAGGATGGGGGCAGCCAGTGGTGACTCAGGGTCACTGTCCCCTTTGGCACCAAAGGGGTACTCTAACTCCCCCAAAGGAGACAGGGCTGGAGGGGCCACAGCTGTGATAATGGGCGAGAGCGGAGGAGGAAGAGGATCTGGAAGGAAAGCGAAAAAGAGGTTCTTTGATTAAACATGCCATAAGGAGTTAAGACCGTCCCAGAGTAAAGGGACAGAGTAATATCCCCTTACCTGGTGGCATCAGCTGAGGCGACAAAGGTGGCTCCCCAGATGGGGACAAGGGCAACTCCTCAGGCAGAGGGGATAGACGTGGCTCCCCAGGCTCAGACAGGGCCGGCTCTCCAAGCAAAGGGGATAAGGGTGGCTCCCCAGGTGGGGGGAACAAGGGCAACTCCTCAGGTGCGGGGCATTGGCCTGGTTCCTGAGGGGGCTCTTCAGGCTGAGGGGACAGGCATGGCTCCTCAGGTTGGGGGGACAAGCATGGCTCCTCAGGCACAGGAGACGGGTGAGGTTCCTCAGTCCGGGGAGATAGGCGCAATTCTTTAGGCTGAGGGGACAGATGTGGTCCCTCAGGCTTGGGGGACAAGCATGGCTCCTCAGGCATAGAGGACAGATGTGGCTCCTCAGGCTGGGGGGACAGGCATGGCTCCTCAGGCCGCGAGGACAAGCGCGGCTCCTCAGGCCGGGGAGACAGGCGCGGCTCTTCAGGTCGGGGAGACAGGCACGGCTCTTCAGGCCGGGGGGACAAACGTGGCCCCTCAGGTTGCGGGGACAGGCGTGGCTCCTCAGGCCGTGGGGACAGGCGTGGGTCCTCAGGTCCGGGGCAGAGTCGCAGCTCCTCAGGCCGGGGGGACACGTGCGGCCCCTCAGGCAGGGGGCAGAGAAGTGGCTCTGCAGGCTGGGGGCAGCATCGTGGCTCCTCAGGCCGGGGACAGAGATGTGGCTCTGCAGGCTGGGCGCAGAGTCGTGGCTCCTCTGGCAGTGGCGACTGGGGTGACTCCTCCAGCGGCAGGGACATGAACGAATCTTCCGGTGGTGGGGAAGCAGGCAAGTCTTCAGGTGGTGGAGATGTGGGTGAGTCCTCAGGTGGTGGGAATAGGCGTGAAGCCTCAGGTGGAGGGGATGTGGGAGACTCCTCAGGCGGTGGGGACAAGGGAGATTCTTCAGGTGGGGAGGACAGGCGTGATACCTCAGGTGGGGGGGACATAGGTGATTCTTCAGGTGGCGGGGACATAGGTGAGTCCTCAGGTGGGGGAGACAGACGTGATGCCTCAGGTGGTGGGGAGAGGGGAGACTCCTCAGGTGGAGGGGACAGAGGAGACTCTTCAAATGGTGGGAACAGACGAGAAGCCTCAGGTGGCGGAGACATTGGTGACTCTTCCGGTGGAGGAGACATAGGTGACTCCTCAGGTGGTGGAGACAGGCGAGATGCTTCGGGCGGTGGGGAAGTAGGCAATTCCTCCGGTGGGGGAGACAAGGGAGACTCCTCAAATGGTGGGGACAGGGGTGATGCTTCAGGTGGTGGGGACAGGGGTGTCTCAAGTGCAGGAGATGGGGGCGACTCTTCTGGTGGAGAGAAGGGTGATTCCTCCAGTGGAGAAAAAGGTGATGATTCAGGTGGAGGAGACAAAGGAGACTCCTCAGGTGGCGGAGAGAGGGGTGACTCTTCTGACGGCCGGGATAGCTGCAATGCCTCAGGCGGTGGAGATGCGGGAGATTCCTCAGGTGGCGGGGACAGGCGTGATGCCTCAGGCGGTGGGGACGTGGGTGATTCCTCAGGTGGTGGGGACAGGGGTGACTCCTCAGGTGGGGGCAGCAGTGGCATCTCCTCGCTTAGGGGGGCCTCCAACTGGGGCTCAAGTTGAACCCCTGCTCTCCCTGCAGACACAACACACTATGCTCCTATCTAGCTCACATCTACTCCACAGAAAGTACGGGGTCTGAGGCAAAGCAGAAACTGTCTTTTACCACAGAATAAAAGGGGATTAATTTCCCTACTCACCTAGTGGTTTGGCTTCACATTGCAGGGGCCCCGGTTCCTTGAGTTGCATAGAGGTCACGTGCCCACCCTTTGGCTGCCCTTGGCATGCAACGTACAGGGCATCGGGCTCATCAGCGGGGGTATCGCCAGGCTCTGGGGGTGAAAATCTGCAGAGGGTACAGGGGAGCAGGCACTGTGGCTCTAGTCAGCTAACAGCTTCTAGAGAGCACACTGGGGCAAGGCATGAGCGCTGTGGACTGTACTGCCCACCCAAGGGCTCTCCTCTCAAAGTATTTGATTTCCCATGACCCCTACCAACCTCAGTCCTTCCAACCCGCCATCCCAATTTCATCCAACCCACACCACTTACCTGCTACAGAGAGGGGGATGCTGATCAGCAACAGAACTCATAGGCTGACCTCCCTGGGCTTTGTGACAGCGATGACAGAGTGAGTAGTTCTCAAACCACTCACAGTTGGGATTCAGCTCTGCAGAGCCTGCCCCACAGGCCCGGCATACTCGGCACGCCTAGGGGAAGGAAGTGGGCCAAACAGGACCTGGTCAGACATGCAGCAAAGACTGCAGGAGAGTACAGGACCTATTATGACAGAGAAACTCTGGGAATTTCATAGGAGGCAGAATTAGGGAGAGTAAGGCAGAATCGGAGTCCACTCACCTTGCACTTCCAAGAGTGAGCAGGCAGTTCCTCCATGGGTGGTTTTAGGCAGAAGGTATGGTATCCCTTGTCACATGTCTCACAGACCAACATCTTAGAGTCATTCCCAGGTTTCCTGCAGGGGCACAGGGAACATTAGTGTTCTCCCTGCCCCCATTTTCTTTCTTTTTTCATGGTAATGGGCCTTCTCCAACTGCCATCATTTTTAACCCCAACCTGTACTTTGCTAAGGGTTCCCTCTACTCTCCCATTCTTACCTGCAGGCTTGGCACACTTTGCATTCAGGGCACTGCCAGCCAGCACGCTTGCGGGCAGTCAGAGCAGTATCCAGGCAGGCCCCATGATAGTGATGCCCACAGCTGGTACAGAAGAACAGGTCACACAATTCCCCCGGCCCCTCACATACTGCACAGCGAGCCTCCTCTGCAGAGGAAAGAGACAGCACAAATCAGTTACAGATTCCTTGCAAGATTCAGCACAGTGCAGTATACATAACAGGCACACTGTGGACACAGAATAAGGAACAAAGTTTCTGAATGCCTGCCCAATATTTGTGAGGTACTGTTCTAGGCACTGTGGACACCACAGTAAACAAGACATGCAAAGCCCTTGTGTTCATAAAGTTCACACCTATTTTAGTGGGGCAGACTGACAGTATATAATTACAGACTTTGATGAGAGCTTTGTAGAGTACAAAAATCCAAGGCACATTTGGTCTCTTATTTGTCCTATGTCCAAAGGGCAGGACTTCTTACCCAGATGTGCAGCCCCCTCACTGTGCTCCGGGCATAGCAGTTGCAGTGTTTTCATGGATAGGAAGGAACCGCTGGCAGTCGCGCAGGGGAAGTGGTAAAGTCGTGGACACCCAGGTGAGCGGCAAGGGATGGAGGCACCGAGCCTGGTGCAGTGGGAGCAGCGCTGCCAGGATGGAGACAATGCCTCAGTGCCAGCCAGCACTCTCCAGAGAAACAGCTCAAGTTAGCTCTGCCCTAGTATGCCCACTGCCCTCCTTATTCTACCTTGACTCTCAGAAACCCACCAGTCCTGCCTACCCTTAGCAAGCCCAGTCCTGCCCTTCTCCTATGCAATCCGCTGGCGCCAACCCCACCTGTGAGATCCCTGAGAAGATGGCCTTGTCCACACCACATAGTTCTGGGCCCTCCTGCCCCCATACGCCTGCCGACCACGCAGCACACCAATGGTGAGCCCAGCAGGACCCTTTACAGGTGGGAAGAGGTAAACAGAAAGGAAAGCATTAACAAAAAGGTGATTGCTGGTTCAGGACTACACAGTCCCTACCCCACTTCCCTTCACTTACCTCCAGGTTCTCCCAGGTGGGCAGGTGTAAGACCCTCAGGGAAACCAATCTGTGATAGGTCCTCACTGGGTCGCACTGCTTCATTGGGTCCTGGGGTCCCCCCAGGGGGCACCACCGGACACCGGGGCCAATCAAATGGCAACTCAAAGCGCCGTAGCTCCCGCTGCCCATGCAGACTGGGCTCCCCGCAGTTGCAGAGAGCACAACGCCGCACTGGACCCCCACTGTGGACACACAAGCGTCAGCACCATGCCAGGCCCCTGCCAACCCCATGATTTTGCATGTCCAGTCTTCCCCAACATTCATCTTCCTAAGTCCTCTTCCTCAAAAGCCCCAGACTCTCAATCAAATCCTCGTGTACTTTTATATCCTCATTTTCCTCAAACAAGTTACCTGCAGTCCTGGGGAGGCTCCTGAAGCTTGGGGCTCCCAGAACTGGGGACAGAGACCTCCCCCACTTGTGGGTTGGGAAGGTCTGGCTCAGTGGCACCTGGGTCCTCAGAGGCTGCAGGTCCATCGGCTGAATGACAAGACAGAGCAGCACATGTCAGCCATCATTCCCTACTTAATACTGAGTCCACTTATCAGACCCATGAGATTATCCAAAACCCTGGACCACAGTGATGGCATTTTGACTTCTGTCTCAAAGAACAAAGTCCTTCAATTACTTACCTATTTCAAAGACTTAACTCGTGTCCTTGTGCCAGGACCAGAAATTTAAGGTTGCCCATGAAGAGCAGAAATCTAAAAGCAAACCCAGAATTTGTTCTACTCACCTGCCGGTTCTGAATCTTTATCCTCACCAGGCGACTTCTGGCTGTCCATCCCTCTCTCCGACTGGGCAGGGCCCTCTCGGGGAGACCTGTTAGTGACGAGAGATAGCTATATGTCTAATAAGTCTCCCCAATAAGCGCTTTTCCCAGAATCCCAGGAGGAAAGTATTCAGACCTTACAAACATCAAAGCAAAGCCATACCTATAAACTCCAGTACAAGGAAAGGCATTCTCTTTAAACCTTATCCCACTGCCTACTTCCCCCCCCAGATAAATACATACCCTCTTCTCCCACTCTTATCAGGGCATCTATTCTACCTTCCCACTTCCAGTCTCCTCTGTAAGAGCTCCCAGGGCAATAACGTCCAACTGGAATCCAATTTACAGCTAGTGCTGCCCTTTGCCTCATCTCTGAGTTCTTGGCCTCCGGTGGGACTATTCCCTGGCCTTTTCCCTCAGGTTTCAAGTTAGCTACCATTCTAAGGACCTGTCAGTGCCAACCCATGGGTAGTTATGACCCAGAAAGTCTGAGGCCAGCCAAAATCCCTCTTTCAGAAGCAGAGTCTGAGGTTTTACAAAAGATAGAACAAACTACTGGAACTAAAGCCTAGCTGTGGCTGGATCTCCCCCACCTCCACTTATTTCAACCATGACATTCCCACTACAACAGAAGAAACGCCCCGATTTCTAACCACTTCCAACTGAAACCTAGCTCAGGCCCATCCATGATCCTGCCCTAACTGAGCTCAGAGCCTCACCTAGCCTGAAGGCCTCAGGTCGTTGCCCTTAGCAACGCCAACTGCCCTTCCTCTTCAGATATCCCTAGAAGTTAAGCGAAGTGGGCCTTAAGAGTTACTGAGCATGTGTAACCCAGGCCTGAAGCTAAGCATGCTGGGAGTTGTAGTCCCAGGAAGCACACTGCCACTTGGAGTTCTAAACGGGGCAGGACATAGCGTAGTACAGCAGAGCAGAGCAGCTTCCTTCCTCTTCCGTCAAGCAGGGTTTCCACACACATTGGGTGGGGGGTGGGGGAGAATAACGGTCCCCTGTCCTTTCTTCTAAGAAATACATAACGATACCAAATGAAACACACTAAAGTTATACCTTAAAAAGTTTAGTCCCACACCTTTGGCATATTTTCCTAGATGTAAGAGGGAACTAAGTATAGTGCAAAAAAAATAGTAAAGAACAAGGATTACAGAGGTGAGGAATGGGAAAGGGATTCTATAGAAGAAGGGGAAAAGGGATATGTGCCAGCAGCTCACAGTGAGAAATGAAGACCCTTTCTCTTAATCATAGAAAGTCTAGTGTTCCTAGAGAAGGTGGCAGTGAGGTGGCGGAAATCCCTAAAACACAACTCTAAATAATAAAAGTTTGAGAAACTCACCTTTCCCACTCCTCTTTAACCAGAGAGACCACACTAACCTTAATAAGGACAACCCCCTCCTTCCAAACTGGAAGGCAAATACCCTAGTCAGTCACATAGGGTTAAATGACTGGGACAAATGAGTGAAAAATCAGTAAATCAACTCCCCAAGAACCACAGTTCTCTCCTGAACTCACACTCCATTTCCAGATACTGGCTATGTCTCTCCTGAGACATATCACAGGAAAGGAAATTACTTTACTTTCCCCCTTAACACTCAGAGTCTGCTGGATAAGTAAAGTATCACTTGATATCTGTTATCTTCATTCCCAAACCATCTCTTTCCCAATCCTGCCATATAACCGTACCTGAAAGGAAAGCAGAGTGGGTCATCTGGCTGGCTCACAGAAAAGCTGCTCTGGAACTTTGTGAAGCCCTCAGAAGTGACCCATGGAAAGTAGGAGTCGGAGGAAAGGGCACTAGCCAGGCCCCTCTTCCTATTCAGTCACACCCAGAAAGTCCAAGGGGGCCCTCAAAGTTTTCTAGTTGTTTGCATCTCATTATATCTTAATACCACATGCCCCCAAAGATTATCTACCCGTTCTGCTCTCAAAGTTGAGGCCAAGGGAGTAACAAACAACAAGAAATAAAAAGCAACAAAGATAATACAGTGGGTAGGAGGAGGACTGCCACACACAAGGCCAGAGGGACAAATTCCTCAGCCCTCCCCCGAGCGCAGCCCTCTCAGGCTGGTAATGCTCAAGAAGATACAGAAACCACCTTCATCTGGCCTTGAGAGACAGAGTACCAACATCCTCCAAAGCCAGAGGATCCCATTTATGGGGCCACGGAAGATGAGAGATTAAGAAGCAAAGAGAAGAGTGTCCTCCAACCTACACCAAAAAGAATCTAAGGGCACCTAGAAGAAGCCTAAGCCTATTTCCCAGTCCCTGCCGTCCCACACCTGCACTCCAGTGCTGAGTCCCACAGTTATCAGGCCCCTGAACATATCTAAACAAACTAAGACCAGAGATTCTCCCATTATTCACAGCCAGTAAACACATACACATATATACCAAGGGTTTTTCCTTGGATCTAAAGTGAGTTAGTGTCTGGCCAGGCCTCCTCTAGGGCAGAGAGCAAGTACACATCTAGGGAGTAAAACTGTGCTGGCACCCCTTAGTCCTATGCCTAAGGGGCCCTCTAAAAAAAGCAAGGAAGAAGACAGGGATTTATCTCAACCTGCTCTCCTCCCTGCCAGTACTTTTCACTCCATTTTCCTAGCCGGGGGGAAACAGAAGCTTGGAGAGGAAAAGGGCTAAAGCAGGCCCTTGAGTGAGCAGCTCTTCAGTAGGACTCAGGACTTCCTGGTTCCCAGCCTGAGAATCAAACCACACCTCTCTCCACCCCCATTTTGGGTCAGCCCTCCAGGATGGATCCAAATGGCAACACTAGCTCTGCAGACCCTCGGCACTGTCTCTGGGACATCCTGGGGGCACCCACAGCTACCGAGGTGTGGTCCTACCTAGAAAAGTTATTTGGTGATAGATAACAGAAGGGACCCTCCATAGAATGTAGGCACGGAGAGCACTGTTGACAGCTTACCTTACTCCACCACCTCTGTGCCACTTCTTACCTCCCAGAAATCTTTCAAGGGCAAAAGCCCTATTTCCCCCTCTCCAAGACCAGAATCAAACAGATCTAGCACATGTATGTTGGAGGGGGTGGAGTGAGGGAGCAAAATGCATCAGCCAAATCCCTGCTGGGGAGCATGACAGGTGTGAGAAGGGCTGTCCTAGCCCAGGGCCCAGAGGCATGAGACATGAGGCTCATGCTGCCCACTTCGTGCAGGCACATAAGCTCCTCCTTTCTCCCCCCTGTACCTCCTGCCAAGGCTGGAAACACTGGCTTCCAGCAGAAAAGAGCTCTGATCAAGTCATTTATCCTCCAAAGAGATACAGGTCACCCTATTCTGCAGGGTTGGGACAGATCAGAGGACCAGTTAACATTCTCTGGTCAAAAAAGGGTTGGAGAGGTCTGGGAGGGGCTTGCAGGATTGGCCAAAGGACTCATGGGCAGCCAGCTCTCCACATCAGGCCCGGAGAAAGCAGGAGACAAAAGCCATTTTTTTGCAGCCTACATTCGCAGGGAGCAAATCTCAACGGCCTCCTCTATAATCCCCTGGAGATTAGGTCCATCCCGAGAGGAGGGGAGGCAAAGCAGGCTAAGACAGCACTAGGCCTCACTAGGGTCACTTTGCCAGGCAGGGGTAGTTTAAAGTTGAATAGCAGGGCCAGAGTTGCCCCCAGCCCCGCCTCCTTCTTGCCCCAGCCACCCCCCTCATCACAACTAGTCAGTTTCCACACACTCTTCCCTTTGCCCAGTGAAAGAGGGCCTGGTGAAGGATCTAGGGATCCTTGAGTTTCCCAGGGACTGCTTTGGGTGCCTAACTCGGGAGGAACAACCTTAAAGTCCAACTGGCAGTCAGTCCAACCTGGCAGTGGCACCCTCCCCCGCCAACCCAAGTTGTTCCGTCCCAAGGCCCACAAGGAACCCTGGGGGAAGCAACAGCAGCCTGGGATTGGTGCTGGCATCAGGGCCTGGGTCCTAGTTTAGTCAAGCTTCCCCCCAACACAAAAATAAACAGGCAGAGAAGCTTTCTGGCTAGGTTCCCAAACTCCCGTGGTTCCATGAACCCCCATTCTTTAAAGAGGCACACCCCAAGACACCAGGCCGCAGTTCTGCTCTGGTGACTGGCTCAGGTTCCCTTGACAGACCCTGCCAAAGGAACCCTCCCCAGCTCTGGCACCCCTTTCTCCAACCTGAAGGCCAGCTCCGGCCAAGATAGTCCATCTGGCTGTGCCCCCAGTCCAACCCTTTCTGGGCCCTGGCCGGGCGGACTTCACTCACCTCTTCACAGGGCGATCCAGAAATCCTCATCCGAGAACATGGCCAGAGCCCGGGCCGCTCCCCGACCTCGAACCGCCAGAGCGATCACAGCCGCCCCCCGCACGGGGGGGGTTAGGGGGGCCAAGAACGGTAAATCCAGGTCGGAGTGGCCACCCTTCCCCCCCCAAAAAAAGCAAGAAGCCAAAGAGGGGCTCTCTGCCTCGGGTTCCAGCAGTTTAGGTTTCCATGGACAGCCCCAGGGCGGCGAATCCCGAGCGGACACAAAGAGAGCACCGGTGGCTTTGATCTTGGGCGAGCAGGCTCTGCATTCGCGTCGCCGGGCGGCCTCTCAGTCCCAGGGCCGGGCCAGCGCCCCGGCCGCCCGCGCCGGGCTCGGGCGGAACGTCGAGGCTCTCCAGATGGAACGTCGAGGCGCCTCCCCAGCAGCCCGGAAGGAATGCCGCGCCGCCCCGCGCCGGGCCCGGATGGAACGTGAGACCCTCACAGGAGCGCCGAGACCCTCTCCCCGCCCGGCCGGCGCCCCGGGGCCGCGCGAGCTACGGCGACGCGGGGCCGGCGGGGCCGCAGGGCTGAACCTGACACACACCCAGCGCCGGGCTTCGCGACCCCGAGCGCTCACCCTCGGCGGCTTCGAGCCCCCCACCTCCGGCTCCCCCCGGGGAAGGGAGGAGGCTAGGTGGGCGAGGAAGAGGAAGGGGCGGGCGGTGCGAGCCCTCTGCCCGCTCCCCTCCGGCCGCTCCAGGCCCAGCGCTCGCCTCCCTTCCCCTCTGGCCTCGGGAGCTGCCCCGCCCCCGGCCTGGCCGGCTCTGGTCGGTGGCACCCCCTCGACCCCCGGCTGGCTGTGATCGCGGGGGGCCTAGAGGTGCATGGCCCAGCCCCGGCTCCCGGCACCGGGGGGTCAGGAAACTGAGCGGAAAGTGGGGAACGAGGCAGCCATTTGCAACCGGAGAGGAAAGTAGTGCAGCGCGGCGCCGCTCCGCCTCCCCCCCTCCGCCTCCTGTTCGGCCGGTAGGGTGGTTCCTGCGAAGGGGCTATTTTCTGGCCCGAGATCCGGGCAGCGGTCGTGGAGATTCGTGAAGCCTCCGGCGCGAGATCCAGGGGGGCCTTTTGCCCGGGGAACCCCACTCAAGAAGGGGAGAAAGGAGAAGATGCGGCCCTATTTTGTGTTGGAGCGGAGCGGCGGAGGGATACTGCCCTCTCGGAGGAAAGGCTGTGACTCTGCAGTTCTACGCACACGCTGCGGGATCCTTCCGCCGCGGGTTAACCCCGACAGCGCCGGGCCGGTCGCTGTGCAGACACGTGGGAATGAAGCCCCCCTCCTCCTCACCCCGGCCCTGGAACTGCCTCCTTTACTGCCCGGGCCGTGAAAGTAGGACTCCGGCCACTTTCTAATTCCGTCCCCTTGCAGTCATTGGTCTCTGAAACTCCAGCTGCCCCCTTGCTTTGGCTAGGGGCAATCTTTCCCGGGAGGGGGATGGAAGAAGAGCCAGGAGATTGGCCGCTGCTCTGCATCCTGGGAACTGGAGTCCGCAAATGGAGAAAGTGAGGCACGGCGCCTGGCGCCGCAAAGGGTGGGTTCTCGCCACGTTCGGGGACCCGAAGGATACCGGCGAGTCCTTAGTCGTTCCTTCTGGCTTCCAGACCCCCTCGTGAGGAAGAACTGTCGGTGCCCACACAATCACCACACACACCTTCCCATCAAAACATAAATGTAGAGCCTCCCGTCCTTCTCAGGGTCCCCCACCCCCACCCCCACCCCCACCCCCAGTCTTTCCGGATCTTCAGGACCTGTGCCCCTTTTTTAGTAAACTGAGGTAGCCTCGCCGCTACCTGGCCGGAATATTGTTACTCTGGACAAGATCCCGAAACACACTCCTTGCAGACAACCCTCCCCCATAAGTCTGGGTGAGAGGAAGGGATTGGAATGCCTTTTCTGCATTCGCTGGTACACATGTGGTGGACAGGAGGAGACAAATTAACTATGTGCTAGATACTTTTTATATTCTTATTCTCACTCCCATTATGAATTACGTGGAATTATATCCATATTAGAGAAGCAATTGAGGCTAAAATAGGTAAAAATTACCTACAGAACTACATCTACTGAGAGCCGTGATTCAAACCAAAGGCCATGTTTTTCCTAGGGTTAAAAAATATACATATATTCAAAAAAGAAAACATGGAGAAAGAGGCCGGTCCAGAGATAGTTTTGTGGGAAAGGGTTTACAGCACTAATATAGCTTTCTGCAATGAGGAAAATAAATGCATTATATCTACACTGTCTACTTGGTAGCCATTAGCCACATGTAGCCACGGCGCACTTTGAAATGTAGGTATTACAACTGAGGAAATAACTTTTTATTTTAACTAAACTAAACTTAAATAGTCACATATGACTTGTTTCTTCCACACTGGACGGTGCAGGAGGCCTTAATCCGTTCTGGTCAGGGTCATAGGAGGGATCTGGACTAGGCATGTCCTCTGCTGGCCACAGGCTTGCATCACGTTCTCTGCACTAACTACTTAGGTCTGTCTGAGCAAAAAACTCCAGCAGTGACCCCACGCCTGTTTCAGTTATAGAATAAATTAACCAAGAGACAGTTGAAAATGGAAGGCCCCTCCCTACTCTGCACCCAGAGGCAGGGAGAGGCAGGCCCTCACCAGAAAGACCTCCAGTAATAACACAGATAATCACCATTTCTTAAAAGCTTATTACATACGAGGAACTGTGCTATATTACCTCGTTTAATTTTCACTTCAACCCTGTGAAGCACATCTAGCCACACTTTAGAAATGAGAAACTGAGGCTCAGAGAGGTTAAATGACTGCCCAAGGTCACATAGCTAAGAGGAGGAGCTATTAAGCAGCCACTAACTACCATTCTTTACTGTCCCCAGGCCTTGAGATTACTTGATAAACTAGAAAACTTCAAATATTTGTAAGTCTATCCCCAGACCTCATGAAAATGGCAATGGGAAAGCAGGCCCTGTAATGAGTATCCCAGGTCAGATGTGCAAAAGGACTTAATTTTAATATAAGGGGAGAGGGTGTTGGCCACCCTGAAGTATGTTTGGAGTATGTTTCTTCCAACAGCCCTCATTTCTTTTTAGACTCTGGATCAGAAAAGCAAAAGCAGCTGTCAGAACTTCTGAAAATCAACATCACAAACCATATCCCCAATTGTAAGTCTGAAACAAGCATTGACAAAGTCACAGCCCCAAATCACACCTAGATTTTATCTATTCTTCCCAAGTAAGTACATTGACAGGGTACGTCAGGCTCCCCTAGATGGCAACTGTACTATCCCTGTGAAGATATGATACCATTCAGATAATCCTTACAAGTCCTTGGAAGATATATTAGACCAGTTAGGCTCTCATACTGTTATGGACAGGAGGGGAGGTGGTGTCAAGAAAAGTACAAGCCGGATGCAGTGGCTCACACTTGTAATCCCAACACTTTGGGAGGCGGAGGTGAGGATTTCCTGAGCCCACGGGTTTGGGACCAGCCTGGGCAACTTGACGAGACCTTGTCTCTACAATAGATCAAAAAATTAGTCAGGTGTGATGGTGCACACCTGTAGTTCCCATTCCTTGGAAGACTAAGGCAGAAGGATCACCTGAGTCCAGCAGGTCAAGGCTGCGGTGGCCATGAGCCTGCCGCTGCATTCCAGCCTGGGCAACAGAGTGATACTCCTACTCCAAAAAAAAAAAAGTACAGGCAAACAGGACCAAACCTTTCTAGCCAAAATACCAATCCTACTGAGGTGTTAGGTCAATACGTGGGGGGGGCAGGGTGATTGATACACACCGGGAAAATTCTTTCTTACTTTACACTTCAACTCTCTTGGCAAGTCGAAATCTTCACGGCACTTCAGTGTCTCCCTCTACATTCCTTCTCAATTCATACATCATTAGGAATGAGGGGCTTCCTTCCTCCTCCCCTTTTGAGTCTCTACAAATGCCAAGGGCCCCAGGAAGACAGCTAGGTCAGCATGTTGCAGCTGGCCACTAGAGGGTGGTGTTTCTGTGGCTAAGGGGCTCCTCAGAGGCTACAGACTTGGATGGGAGTGGCAGCCAACTGGACTCAGCATAGGGGGAACCCAGCAGAGTAGAGGATAGGAAAGGCAAGTAATAAACCTTAGGATCATGGCCCTTAAGAAGTGAGGAGCAAGAAGTAGAAACAAGGTAGGAAAAATTCCCCACCAAAGACCACAGCCATCACTCCTTGGAAAAGGAGATACTGGCCCTGAGTTCGCTCTCCACAGATACAGAGAAGTCAACAACAGATTTCTCAGTTTATTTGCATATTTACATTGTCACTCCAGGGAGCCAGCTCTACTTCAGGAGACTCCAGCTCCCTTTGCCCAGCCAACACCCAAAACCTACACAGGTACATGGGTCCTGTAAAAACAATGCCCAGAATTCATGTCCCAACCTCACAGCATAACTCATTCATCTGAAACTGACTAGAGGCCAGTGCCCATGAAACATCTTGCCCCTTTGTAAACATTGACAACCAGGCCACTGGAACCTGGGGAAAGTGTGCAAACATGAGGATACAACACTGCGTACCCAGAGGGCCAGGGACACAGCTGGTAACCATACCCGTGAAGTCCTGAGGGCCTGCTCCCCACTGGAGCCTGGCAAGTACCAGGGGCAGAAACAAGGCAGGTACCCCATGTCCAAGGGCTCACATGAGATGGCAGCGATGCTCTTGCCCATAGGAATTCTCCACACGGGTAATCTCATGGATGACTTTGATGAAGATGCCTTGAGTCAACTACAAGGAGTTCAGGGCAAAAGTCAGTACAGTGCCAATGCCAATCAGCTCTGAGGTGAACACCCTACTCCCCACCAAGCCCACCACCAAGCAGTGCTATAAGAAAAACACTGCTACCCCCACCACCTTCCTAATCTTTAGGCTTGGCACCTGATTCTCTCGAGCAGAAGACTCCATAAACGTTGCACCCCAGGATTCTGCCAGCTTCTTTCCTTCGACTGCCTGTACTTCTCTGGAATCAAATTTGGGACATAAAGATGGAGAACAGAAATGTCTCCCCAAATCTTTAGAAACAAGGTTTCCTCTGATCCATCCCACTTCCCTAAAAATTGAGAGGAGAGTTGAGGAAAGAGAAAAAATATAGGTATACAAAGGAATAATGGATAAATCTAGGACTGAGGCTTGAAATATGAAATTGTGGCTTTTGAGATAGAAGCATATCTTGTTTTAAGCCTCAAGTTAGAGACAGAGGCAAAATGACTTGTTTGAGTCAGTGGTACAGCCAGGTTGAGAGCCCGACTGATTTCTAGTCAAGCTCACTTTCCTTCACTCTGTGTGGCAGAGATTTACATACCTGTTTGGAGAAAGGTCTGCCTTGTTCCCCACTAGCACCACTGGCAGCCTGTGAGGAAACAGCAGTTACTACAGGATCCCCTCTCATTCCCTCACGTTCCCCAACTCCTTCACTCAAGGCTGGACAACTCCTCATCAGCCCGGACAGGATCTATATCCCAGCCTCCTCTCTAACTTGAACAGTTCTCCCTTCTGCTCTCTCCCACTCCCTTGTGCCCAGGCCAACTTACCGGGTTTTCCCATGGCCTTCATATAGCTTTTGGTATAGACTTTCAATGACTCTGAAGCTTTAAACATAAGAAATGGAGTTATAACCTTAGTTCTGGGACAGTCCTTAGGTCCTTCCAAGTCCCCCCACTCACAACCTTGGTCACTTACCTATGCAGAGAGGTGACAGAATACACAAGCACATAACCATGGACCCCAATGATGAATGAATAGGGCAGAATGCTGTACTCATCCTGACAAGAGATAGAAGCATCAATATCTAGATTCAAACCACTCAGATGGTAAAGGTTGGTGGGAAAACATCCAGGTAACCCTCCCTGGGCTGCTCCCTAATACAATCACTTCTATTCAACAAGTATTTATGAAGCAGCTCCAATGAGCCCTGCACACTGTTAGCAGCTAGAATGTTTTGAATGCTACTTTACAGATGAGCCACAGAGACTACCAGGCTTCATTTCCTAGGGCTGCACTGCCACATTTGGATACCCTACCCCAACTGGTACCTGCCCTGCTGTGTCCACCAGGTGTAGGTGAAACTCATCTTTGCCAAGAGTCACTATCTTGCTGTAAGCTGAAAAGGAAAGAAAACTTGACTGTGAGGTGCCTTGTAAGGCCAGTAATGTGTGCCCCCTTACTTTTATTTTTTTAATTTTTAATTTTTTAGAGACAGGGTCTCATTTTGTTGCCCAGGCTGGAATGCAGTGGTGTGATCATACAGCACTATAGCCTCAAATTTCTGGGTTCAACCAATCCTCTTGCCTCAACCTTCCAAGTAGCTGGAACTACAGATGCACCTGGCTGCCCACTTGCCTTCTTTTTTATTTTTTTGCAACATTTTTAAAAAGTGAATTCTTTTTTTTAAGTTGATGCATAATACACAAAGTTTCCAAGTACATATGATAATTTAATACATTCATATAATTTGTAAAGATCAAATCAGTGTACTTGGAATATCCACTACCTTAAATATTTGTCTTTTCTTTGTTAGAATCATTCGAGTTCTTCTCTTTTAGCTATCTTGAAATGCACAATAGATAATTATAAACCATAATCGCCCTACTGAGCTAACACTAGGTCTTATTCTTCTATCAAATGGTATATCTGTCCCCATTCATCAACTTCTCTTCATTCCCCCTTCCTTCCTTATATGCTTAACCCTGGGGATGGCACAGATAGACCAGCTCCAGGGAGTTCTCCAGGTAACTGGAGAGACATACTAAGAAGGTTCATAATTGTTTGCATCTACACTCTCCTGGACTCCATATCAGAACTTCCCCCCTAGCTACTTATAAAACATAAACAGGATTACTAAAGGAGAAATTAGATCTAATGTCTAAGTAAATCAGTCCCTCAGCTCTAGGGAAATACAAATTATGGAATTGGATGGGGCACCCAGGTCCTCTGGATCACATCCTAACTCAGTAGGAGATAATTCTACTCACTATTCTCCACTGTAGGATCATAGCCTTCCAAGAACTCGCCTTCCACAAACTGATGTGCCAAAGATGTCTTCCCTGTGGGGAGCAGTGGTAGTTGTATCCAAATCATCCATCCACATTCACATCCTCTGTCCTTTTGGATTGTGGCCCAGGACCAAAGGGTACCCCAAATTAGCACCCCAGTCTGTGAGTGCCTCAAGTAGTGCCTTCCCTTAGCCTATCCTCTCCCTCTTTTCGCCCACGGTCTCCGCACTTTGGCTACCGGATGCATTCAGAAGCGCCGCAGGAAGGCTTTCCCGCCGCCTTTCCCCACCCTAGCCGATCCCCCAGGAAGATCCAGGATTCCCCAGAATCAAGTCCGCCCCACCCCAGGACACCGGCGACTATTTGCCCACGCACACTGCGCCCCCACCCTCAAATCCTGACCCCACCCCTACCCTCAAAGGAACGCTTGGAGACCATTCTGAGATTCCGGAGCCAACTTTACATTAACCCTTAAGTGGTCCCGCTTCCTGAAGCCCTTCTCATACCACCACCTTTGCTGCAGCCCTCCACATCACCAGCCTTTTCTTCTTCCACCCTTCTGATCCTCGCTCTACAACCCCCTTCTTACTATGGCACCATTCCTCCCTGGGTCGCGTTCCCGTGGCAGCGCGCCTCTTCTGGACACAAAGCCGCTGTGCGAAAGAGCTCACCTACAGAGCGGTATCCGAGGATGACCACCTTCCTGTAGCGGACCAGCGGCATGGCAGGAGCCCGCCCCAGGGCCTGCAAAACTGCGGGCTGAGAGAGCCCGAACAAGTGCAGGTCAGCGTGTAAGCAGGCGCGGCAACCGGTGCAGGAAAGTCGCTCACCCTGAAGCTGCCAGGGCAAGCTAGAGGGAAACCAAAACAAGCGCCGCGCCCGGAGTTGGCCACGTGATCACAACACAGCACGTCTAACGCGAGGGAGCCGGGCGCCGGGGGAACTACAGTGCCGCGCCGCTCTGGGCTCCGCCCCCCAGGCCGCTCGTCATTGGTCCTTTAGAATGAATTAGGGCGGGGCCGCCAGCGGAGGGAAGGGAGTGCCTCACGTGGAGCAGAAGAACAGGAAGCTGCGCGTGCGCAAATTCGAGCCGGTTCATTCATAAAGAAACAGAAAGGAACCCGGGTCCTAGAGGTGTTTGCGCATTTGCTGCCTAGCAGAAGTGGCTGCGAAGAATCGTGGAGGGAAAATACCCCGTATGGTTTCTGGTCA
Organism: Cephalopachus bancanus; assembly: GCA_027257055.1. NCBI lineage: Eukaryota > Metazoa > Chordata > Mammalia > Primates > Tarsiidae > Cephalopachus > Cephalopachus bancanus. Next base: position 1,367,790 of record JAPVLO010000475.1, on the reverse strand, counting down.
AAATATTCTAGGCCTAATTTTGCAAGGTCTCTGGAGCCCTTGGATAGGAAAAGAAAAGGCCAAAATTTCAATATATTTCCTCTGCTTCTCCAGGCTTCAGCCCCAGACCTTTTTTTTTTTGTTGTTGTTGTTGGAGTCTCACTCTGTCGCCCAGACTGGAGTGCAGTGGCCGCTACCGGCCACCGCAGCCTCGACCTGCTGGGCTCCGGCGATCCTTCCCCCTCAGCCTTCCAAGTAGCCGGAATTACAGGCACGCGCTACTACGCCCGGCTGATTTTTTGATTTATTGTAGAGATGAGGTCTCGCTGCCCAGGCGGGTCTCGAACCCACGGGCTCAGGCAATCCACTCACCTCAGCCTCCCAAAGGCGCGGGATTACAGGTTGAGCCACCGAGCCCGGCTAGCCCCAGACCTTTTTAACAGTCTTTCAGTATCTAACTTCGGAACTGCAATTCTTGTTCTTGCAAAAATTGCTAGAATCTGTGTCTGAGGTTTCGTCGTCATCATCATTAATGCACTCATTTTTTTCAACAAATATTTATTGAGGCTGGGCACAGTGGCACATGCTTGTAATCCCAGCACTCTGGGAGGCCAAGACGGGAGGATTGCTTGAGGACAGGAGTTTGAAACCAGCCTGACCAACATACTGAAACCTCACCTTTACAAAGAGCCAGGCTCGGTGGCTCAGCCTGTAATCCCGTGCCTTTGGGAGGCTGAGGTGAGTGGATTGCCTGAGCCTGCGGGTTCGAGATCCGCCTGGGCAGCGAGACCTCATCTCTACAATCAAAAATGAGCCAGGTGTGGTAGCGCGCGCCTGTAGTTCCAGCTCCTTGGAAGGCTGAGGTGGAAGGATCGCCGGAGCCCAGCAGGTCGAGGCTGCGGTGGCCGGGAGCAGCCACCACACTCCAGTCTGGGCGACAGAGTGAGACTCCAACTCAAAAAAAAAAAAATCAAGAGTTAGTCGGGTGTGGTGGCACGGGCCTGTAGTCTCAGCTGCTTGGGAGGCTAGATGGAAGGATTGCCTGAGCCCAAGTGATCAAGGTTGGGGTGAGCTGTGATCATCCCACTGCACCACTGCATTCCAGCCTGGGCAACATAGTGAGACATTCAACTAAAAAAAAAAAAAAATCCCATTGGCTTGGTGGCTCAGCCTGTAATCCTGCGCCTTTGGGAGGCTGAGGTGAGTGGATTGCCTGAGCCCACGGGTTTGAGACCCGCCTGGGCAGCGAGACCTTATCTCTACAATAAATAAAAAAATCAGCCGGGTTGGTGGCGCATGCCTGTAATTCCGGCTACTTGGAAGGCTGAGGCGGAAGGATCGCCGGAGCCCAGCAGGTTGAGGCTGCGGTGGCCGGGAGCGGCCACTGCACTACAGTCTGGACGACAGAGTGAGACTCCAACTCAAAAAAAAAAAAAAAAATACCTTTGGCCAGGCATGGTAGCTCACACCTATAATCCCAGCACTTTGGGAGGCGGAGGCAAGAGGATTGCCTGAGGCTAAGGATTCGAGACCAGCCTGGGCAACTTGATGAGACCTCACCTCTACAATAAATCAAAAAATTAACCAGGCGTGGTGGCACGTGCCTGTGGTTCCAGCTACCTGGAAGGCTGAGGCAGAAGGATTGCCTGAGCCCAGCAGGTCATGGCTGCAGTGGCCGTGAGCTTGCACTCCAGCCCGGGCAACAGAGGGGCCATGAGCTTGCACTCCAGCCTGGGCGACAGAGTGAGACTCTTACTAAAAAAAAAAAAATATTGCGCATATACTACATGTTTCAGGTTTTGCTTCAGATTTAGAGAGAGAGTGACAAACATGACAGACAAGGTCTACTGCTCTTATGAAGCTTCAAATCTATTGTGGGAGAAACAAACATATAGACAAGGAAACATTAGATAGTGTTAAATGCTATAAAAGGTGGTGTGATAAGAGATTACCACTTTAGATTAGTGATACTTTCTCTCAGAGGAAGTCCCATTTAAACTGAGATCGGAATGATGACAAAGAGCCAACTAGTGGAAGATTCCAAAAAGAAGAATCCATCAATGATGAGGCACTAAGATGGAAATCAATTTGGTAAATTTCAGGAAGAGGGGAAGAAAAAATAAAAAGAGATGGTCTAAAACAGATGAAGTTTAGGAGGATGGCAGAGGCCAGGCCACATGAAGGAGTCTCAACTAATTCTAAATACCTGATGATGTTTAAGCTGGGGGATGACATGTTCTGAATCGTGTTTCTAAAATATCTCCCATGGTGGCTCATGCCTGTAATGCCAGCTTTTTGGGAGGCTGAGACAGGAGGATTACTTGAGCCCAGGAATTCAAGATCAGCCTGGGCAATATGGCAAGATCTTGTCTCTACAAAAAAACAAACAGACATAAAAGATCTTTCTGGCTGTGGAGAATGGGCTGAGGGTCGAGGAGCAAAAGGAGGCAGGCAGCAGGGAGATCAGTTAGGAGACTGTTACTTCTAGCCCAGGTAAGACATGAGAGTGGCTTGAAATAGAGCAGTAGTGATGAATGAAGTAGAGAATTCAGGATATGTTTCCAAGTTGAGGTCAAGCTGACTTGCTGGAGGACTGGTATAGATGAGGTAAGGAAGGGGAAAGAGGGAAGGAAAACACCTGGATTTATAAAGAGTGCTACTATGTGCCAGGTGCATTTCATTGCTATCTAATTTAATATTCACAACAGCCCTAAGGTTAATAATTGGTATTCTGCATTCATCTGTCAAATATTTATTAAACAACTACCACATCCTAAGTACCCTTCTAGGTGCTGGCATTAGAGCAGCAAACAATACATAGAAGGTCTCTGATCACAAGGAGCAAGGATTCTTCTGGACAAATACCAACCATTTACAAATAAACAATAAGTAAGTTACAATAAAAAGTAATAACTGCAATGGAAAGGAAAAACAGGATTTCATGGGTTAGAGAGTAACTTGGGGTGTGTTACTCTCTAAATGGGGTGTGTTACTCCTTTTTTGTACAACATTGTAGAAAGTCTGACAAGGTGATACTTGTGACTGGAACCTGAAAGAAAGGCAACTATTTGCACTCTGAAACTGAGACTTAGTTGTACAAATAGTTTAGAGTTTATGTCTTTTGGAAGGCCTCGATGAGATGGGTATCTAAGAATTAGATTGAGTCGGGTACGATGGCTCACACCTGAGGAGAGAGGATTGCTTGAGCCCAGGAGTTTGAGACCAGCCTGGGCAATGTAATAAGACCGCATCCCTACAAAAATAAAATAAAATTGTCCATGGTGAACAGCTAAAAGAAAGACAATAAAGAAATAAATATAAAAAATATGAGCCAAGCATGGTGGTCCATACCTATAATACCAGCTACTCGGGAGACTGAGGCAGGAGGATCACCTGAGCCCAGGAGTTGAAGGCTGCTGTGAGCCATGACCATGCCATTACACTCCAGCCTGGGTGACACGGTGAGATCCAAACTCAAAAGAGAGAGAGAGAGAGAGAGAGAGAGAGAGAGAGAGAGAGAGAGAGAGAGAGAGAGAGAGAGAGAAGAGAGAGAGAGAGATCGTACTGAAGAACAGGGTGTGTGAAATTGTAGAACCACCTCTAATGCTTTGAAGAAAAAAAAGCCCAAGTCTACAAAAGTTGTTTTAAAAACTACGTCCTAATCTGGCCTCAAGAAGGGAACCAAATACCTTTTTTTAAGGTAGAAGTTCCTTGCAGATCAGCAATTTTCTGCTGGATTATTAGGACTGAGTGAGATTGGTGGTGATTCCAGACTTTATTTTATCTTTTATTTTTATTTTTTGAGTTGGAGTCTCACTCTGTCACCCAGGTTGGAGGGCAGTGGCATGCTCCTGGCCACTGCAGCCTCAACCTGCTGGTCTCCGCGATCCTTCCGCCTCAGCCTGCCAAGTAGCCGGAACTACAGGCACACACTACCACGCCCAGCTAGTTTTTGATTTATTGTAGAGACGAAGTCTCACCAAGTTGCCCGGGCGGGTCTCAAACCCGCAGGCTCAGACAATTCACTCACCTCAGCCTCCCAAAGCACTGGGATTATAGGCTGAGCCACTGAGCCAGGCCCCAATTGGATTTTAAGCACTGTGAGATAGAACAGAGAATGAGATTTGATTAAATTCAGTAAAAATGTTTTCTCCTAGCCGGGCTCGGTGGCTCAGCCTGTAATCCCGAGCCTTTGGGAGGCTGAGGTGAGTGGATTGCCGGGTTCGAGACCCGCCTGGGCAATTTAGTGAGACCTCATCTCTACAATAAATCAAAATGAGCTGGGTGTGGTAGCGCGCACCTGTAGTTCCAGCTACTTGGAAGGCTGAGGTGGAAGGATTGCCAGAGCCCAGCAAGTTAAGGCTGCGGTGGCCGGGAACGGCCACTGCACTCCAGTCTGGGCGACAGAGTGAGACTCCAACTCAAAAAAAAAAAAAATTATTTTCTCCTTTGTACCAGGCACTCTTACTCTGTGTTGCACACTAGGGATATAGAGATAAATAAGAGATGCCTTTTATATTGTTTGTACCCTCCAGATGAACTCTTAATTCTCTTCTACCTGGATTTGTGTCCAGGAAGCAAACCTTGTCCCCAGCTCCCAGTGGGGCTCAACCCAAAGGGAAACACTCATAGGTGATTAAATGGAGGGAGGAAAGTGACAATGTCCCCCACTGAAGGTCACAGCACTTCTCAAGCCAGCCCCCTCTTCCAACACACACACAAGCACACAGCTGTCTCCCAGGTTTTGTTTTTGTTATTGTTTTTTGAGTCTCACTCTATCGCCCACACTGGAGTGCAGTGGCACGCTCCTGGCCACCGCAGCCTCAACCTGCTGGGCTCTGGCTATCCTTCCGCCTCAGCCTTCCGGGTAGCCAGAATTACAGGCGCGCCCTACCATGCCCTGCTAATTTTTTAATTATTGTAGAGATGAGGTCTCACCAAGTTGCCCAGGCAGGTCTCGAACCCGCGGGCTCAGGCAATCCACTCACCTCAGCCTCCCAAGGCACGGGATTACAGGCTGAGCCACCGAGCAGGCTCCCAGTTTTCATTGACTCCCTCCCCTCACCCTTCAGGCCTACAGTGGTAACAATCTCTTTGTCACTCACCTGGGCTACTGCTGTACCCTTGTGTCTTCCCTATACCCTACCCACATTTTTGTAAATAGTCTCTGTGTTAAAGCATCTTCATACTCTTGTTTTGGATCAGGGAGAAATCGAAAGGGCTAAGACAAAGGACTTTGTCCTTCTTTGGCTTCTTCGTTTTACACAGCAAAGAAAGATCTCACAGCAGATTTTCACCAACATCGCCTTGAACAAAACTGCTTCATATAGCTGTAAGAGAACCTGGAAATTTGAATATTTTCTTTTCCAATCTCTATAGTAAAGGAAAGCAAAAAACAAGGTGATTGGAAATGAACGTTTAATAAGCCAATCTATAAAACCTGCACATTGTAGGACCAAGATATTTGTTGATTATACATTTGTTCATTAGGTATCAATTACTTTGAAAAGTAATACATAAATGGTTACTTTGTAAAGATTACGGATATACTAAGATCACAAATATAGGATTAAATAAAAGAAGCAAACTGGCTAGGCACAGTGGCTCATGTCTATAATCCTAGCACTTTGGGAAGCCAAGGTTGCCTTCAACCTTGAGCCTAGGAGTACAAGACCAGCGTGGGCAACATAGCGAGACCTCATCTCTACAAAAGATTAGCCAGGCATGGTGGTGCATGCCAACTACTTAGGAGGCTGAAGTGAAGGAATCATCTGAGTCCAGGAGGCAGAGGCTGTGGTGAGCTAATGCCACTGCACTCCAGCCTGGACAACAGAGTAAGTCTCCAACTCAAAACAAAACGAAACAAAACTTTTCTAGTGACAGTATCATACATTGCTATGTCTCAAACAACTGAGACAAAATAAAGATAAAATGTTCCCAGAAAGCCATTTTAAGTATCTCTGGGAGAAAGTGAAACATCTTTACTGTGTCTGCATCAGAATTACATTGCATGTCCTTTCTAACGAATTCATTGCACAGGTCTTCAGAATGTCTTGGTTTTCCACAGTTATGGGTTCACCTCCCTGCTGATGTGTCAGTTACCAATTGTTTGCATAACAAACTTCATCAAAACTTGGTGGCTTAAAACAACAACAGTGTATTTTTCTCAAGATTGTGTGGAATAAACTGGTGATTCTTCTGCTACCCCTTCTGGACTCACTCATGTGGCTACAGTCATTGAAGCTCCCCTGAGAATGGAAGGTCTAAATGACCTCACTCATGGCTGGGAAGGGAGTCACTGAAACTGGGAGACAGCTGTGTGCTTGTGTGTGTGTTGCAGTGGCTCACACCTATAATCTCTTCACAATTCTCTCATCATTTCGTAGTCCAGTCCCAACTAGTTTATATGGTGGCAGAAGCATCCAAAAGGGCAAAGACAGAAGATGTATGGCCTCTTGAGTCCTCAGGCTCCAAAACTCATCCAACATGACTTCTCCCACGTGTTATTAGCCTCAGCCAGTCACAGAGTCAAGGCACAGGGAAATAGACTGATGAACTGCAAAATAATTTTGACTATAATTTTCTTTTTCTTTTTTTCTTTCTTTTTTTGACTATATTTTTCAATTTACCATAGTGTAGATTGATTATGACAAAAAGTCCAAGCTGAAGTTCTCCATTTACCCAGCCACCCAGGTTTCCACAGCTGTGGTTGAGCCCTATAATTTCATCCTCACCACCCACACCAACCTGGAGCACTCTGATTGTGCCTTTTTGGTAGACAAGAGGCCATTTATGGTATCTGTCATTGAAAACTCAATATTGAGGTCCGGACCTACACTAACCTGAACTTCTTGTACTCACTTGAATGTTAAGAACATATTTGGGACCGGCACAGTGGCTCAAGCCTGTAATTCCAGCACTTTGGGAGGCCGAGGTGAGAGGATTGACTGAGCCCACAGGTTCAAGACCAGCCTGGCCAACTTGGTGAGACCTCATCTCTACAATAAATCCAAAAATTAGCCAGGTATGTTAGCATGCTCCTGCAGTTCCAGCTACTTGGAAGGCTGACGTGGAAGGATTGCCTGAACCCAGCAGGTCGACACTGGGGTGGCCATGAGCGTGCCACTGCACTCCAGCCTGATTGATGGAGTGAGACTCCAACTCAAAAAAAAAAAAAAAAAAAAAAAAGAACATATTTGGCTACAGTAACAGAAAAACCAAGTTGCAGTAGCTTAAACAAATAGGGATTTGTTTTCTTCATGTAACAAAGCTGGAGGTAAGCAATAATTAGTTCAATTGCTCCACAACGTCCAGTCTGGCATCTCTGCAGTTCTCTTGACCCTTTCCTCACGCTTGTCGCCTCATGGTCAAGAGATGATTTTGCCGGGTTCAGTGGCTCAGCCTGTAATCCCACGCCTTTGGGAGGCTGAGGTGAGTGGATTGCCTGAGCCCGCGGGTTCGAGACCCGCCTGGGCAGCGAGACCTCATCTCTACAATAAATCAAAAAAATCAGCCGGGCGTGGTAGTGCATGCCTGTAATTCCGGCTACTTGGAAGGCTGAGGTGGAAGGATCACCGGAGCCCAGCAGGTCGAGGTTGCGGTGGCCGGGAGCGGCCACTGCACTCCAGTCTGGGCGACAGAGTGAGACTCCAACTCAAAAAAAAAAAAAAAAGAGATGATTTCACCTTCAGGCATCACATCCAAATTATAAAAGAGGCTCTAGTGACCACAAAGGCACTAATATTGAAAATGAATATTTTCAGACAGGTGCAGTGGCTCATGCCTGTAATCCCAGTACTTTGGGAGACTGAGGCAAGAAGATTGCCTGAGCCCATGGGTTCAAAACCAGCCTGGGCAAAAAAAGAAAAAGAAAGAAAGTCAGGTGCAGTGGCTCACACCTATAATCCCAGCACTTTGGGAGGCCGAGGTGAGAGGATTGCCTGAGCCCACAGGTTCGAGACCAGCCTGGGCAACTTGGTGAGACCTCATCTCTACAATAAATGAAAAAATTAGGTGGGTGTGGTGGCATGTGCCTGTAGTTCCAGCTACTTGGAAGGCTGAGGCAGAAGGATTGCCTGAGTCCAGGAGGTCGAGGCCCCAGTGACCATGAGCGTGCCATTACACTCCAGCCTGCGTGGCAGAGTGAGACTCCAATTTCAAAAAAAAAAAAGAAAAAGAAAACGAATATTTTCATATCAGTAAAAAAGTTTTGAATACAACTATTCTTGAGATGCAAGAATGGAAAAGCAACAAAGCAACATTACTCTATTATTTTATAGGATGTATACTTTTTTTTAACCAATATTTTTTATTATGATTTTGTGGGGTACAGTTAAGGGTTAGGTGTACAATTATGTTTCATTCAGGCACCTATTGATAAGAGGTGTTTCCCCATCCCCAGACAGATATTTGCGACTGTTAATCCCATCCCCCTCCCCCCCAAGGATGTATACTTTTAAATATGTGCAACATATGTAAATTAATACATTAAATATTATAAATGAAGCATTTGATTAATTCCTAAAAGTTTGCTCAAGTTAGCCAAACAACACCTTTTATCTTGGATCTTCTAATTAAAAAAATAAATCTTTTTTTTTTTTTTTTGAGTTGGAGTCTCACTCTGTCATCCAGACTGGAGTGCAGTGGCCGCTCCTGGCCACCGCAGCCTCGACCTGCTGGGCTCCAGCGATCCTTCCGCCTCAGCCTTCCAAGTACCGGAATTACAGGCATGTGCTACCACGCCCGGCTGATATTTTGATTTATTGTAGAGATGAGGTCTCGCTGCCCAGGCGGGTCTCGAACCCGCGGACTCAGGCAACCCACTCACCTCAGCCTCCCAAAGGTGCGGGATTACAGGCTGAGCCACCGAGCCCAGCTTAAAATAAATCTATTTTGACATCTAATTTTGACATCAACTTTTTTTGTTGTCGTTGTTGGAGCCTCACTCTGTTGCCAAGGCTGGAGTGCAGTAGCACACTCACGGCCACCACAGCCTCAACCTACTGAGCTCAGGCAATCCTTCCACCTCAGCCTTCCAAGTAGCTGGAGCTACAGGCTTGCACTATCACACCCAGCTAATTTTTTGATTTATTGTAGAGACAAGATCTTGCCATGTTGCCCAGGCTGGTCTTGAACCCACAGGCTCAGGCAATCCTCTCGTCTCCGTCTACCAAAGTGCTGGGATTATAGGCATGAGCCACTGTAACCAGTTGACATCAACTTTTAAAATTCATATGCACATAGTTAAGATAAAATGCAAACATGCATCTAAAAAAATTTTTTTAATGCAAATATGCTGTTTCTTAGATTTGCATGCTCACAGCCACTGCAGGCTTGACCTGCCAGGCTCAGGTGATTTTTCTGCCTCAGCTTCCAAGTAGCTGAAACCACAGGTGTGTGCCACCACACCCGGCTAATTTTTTTTTTTAATTTATTGTAAAAACAAGGTCTTGCCAAGTTGCCCAGGCTGGTCTCGAATCCCTGGACTCGGGCAATCCTCTCGCCTCTGCCTCCTGAAGTGTTGGGATTACAGGCATGAGCCACTGTGCCTGGCTGTTTCTTTGATTTAAATTAAATAAAAAATTATTTTCAGGTGCTCCTATCACTTTCCTTTCTAATCCGAAGACCTTTCTTTGAAGGATCAGAGGGGTTTTCACATGGCACTAGAGTGAGGCCTTCAAGCCTGAAAAGACCTGAAAATTCTAAGGGAAGAGTGAAAACACAGTGCACCTGGCAATACAGAGTAGACCCTGTACCTGAACCACTCCATGTGTGGGTAATGTGTGGAAACTACGGCTGCGAACTAGACTGGAATCAGAACAGGGAGGGTTTTGAAAACCAGTTTTAAGAACTTGAACTTTATGATTCTGAGAGTTCTTAAAATATACCATTAGTGGTATGCAAGGTCACTTAAGTAATATATATAGGGCCGGGCGTGGTGGCCCAAGCCTGTAATCCCAGCACTTTGGGAGGCCGAGGCGAGAGGATTGCCTGAGCCCAGGGGTTCAAGACCAGCCTGGGCAACTTGGTGAGACCTCGTCTTTGCAATATATCAAAAAATTAGCCAGGGGTAATGGCATGTGCCTGTAGTCCCAGCTACTTGGAAGGCTGAGGCGGAAGGATCGCCTGAGCCCAGGAAGCTGAAGCTGCTGTGAGGCATAAGTGTGCCACTGCACTCAAACCTGGGTGACAGAGTGAGATTCCAACTCAAAAAAAGAAAAGTTATTATATACTTTTTAACATGTGGTAGGAAAAAATAAAAACACAATAGTTATAATGCCAAAATGATAACTTCACATATATTCTTGCTTAGAAAGTATATTCTTGCTTAGAAAGTCTAAAGTTGGTTGTAAGAAAACCCAAGTCGAATTTGGGAACAATCTTACATCAATAATTACATGGGTGGTGAGAGCATAGGACATAATCATGAAAATAGTACAAGGTTTGGGAAACACTGCAATAAGCAATGGCATTTTTGCTGTTTCTTTTGTGGGTAGGGCAGTCCCACGAGGAGTGCTGTGCTCTGTAAGCATCCTGCTCACCAATGGAGGAGGACATCCTGAGAGAGGGGCTTGGCTGAAGCAAGGAACATGAAAAGAAGAGCAAGGGTGGATGGGTGCAGTGGCTCAAGCCTGTAATCCCAGCACTTTGGGAGGCCAAGGCAAGAGGATCGCCTAAGATCAGGGTCCGAGACCAGCCTGAGATACTTGGTGAGACCTCGTCTCTACAATAAATCAAAAAATTAGCTGGGCGTGGTAGCAGGCACCGGTAGTTCCAGCTACTTGGAAGGCTGGGGGGAAGGATCGCCTGAGCCAGCAGGTCAAGGCTGTGGTGACCATGAGTATGCCACTGCACTCCAGCCAGGGCAACAAAGTGAGACTCCGACTAAAAAATAAAAAAATTAAAAAAAAGAAGAGCAAGGGTGTCGCTCTTTTGTGGGTGTTGAATAATTGCATCCAGTTGTTGGGGAAAGGGGTTTGAGACAAGGTTTCACTCTATCACCCAGGCTAGAATGTAGCCTTGACCTCCTGGGCTCAAACAGTTCTCTCACCTCAGCCTCCTGAGTAGCCGGGACTACAGATGTGCATCACTATATCCAGCTAATTTTTGTTTGTTTGTTTGTTTGTTCATTTTGTAGACATGGGTCCCATTGTGTTGCCCAGGCTGGTCTTGAACTTCTGACCTCAAGTGATCCTCCTACCTCAGTCTCCCAAGGTGTTGAGATTATAGGTGTCAGCCACTGCACCCAGTCTAGAGTGAACTTTTTATTTATTTATGTTATTATTATTATTGTTTTTAATTGGAGGCTCACTCTTGTCACCCAGACTGGAGTGCAGTGGCATGCTCATGTAGCCTCGACCTGCTGGGCTCAGGTGATCCTTCTGCCTCAGTCTTCCAAGTAGCTGGAACCACAGGCATGTGCCACCACACCTGGCTAGTTTTTTTTTTTTGTTTGTTTGTTTTTAATTTATTGTAGAGATGAAGTCTCTCCTTGTTGCTCAGGCGGCTTGTGAACCCCTGTGCAATCCTCTCACCTCTGCCTCCCAAAGTGCTGGGATTACATACTTGAGCCACCGCACCTGGCTGTATCCCACATTAAAAAAAAAAAAATATATATATATATAATACAAATTTTATCAGACACTCCTCTAAGCTAAAACCTAATTAAGTTAATTTAATCTACTGAAATGGTTGCTTGTGTCTCTAAAAAAAACATCAAAACCCATAACATAATACAATGCCTATCAGTATTTGCAGAACTTAATAAATATTTGTGGACAAGAGGGAGTCAAGGGAGGAACTGTCTTGTTCTTCATGTGTTCATTCACTTGTTTAAATCTCAAAGCACTTCCACATTTCCAACCTCTTGGAAGGGACTAATTGTATAGCCTCTGGCATCTCATACAGTGATTTACTTGAGGCCACACAGCTCGTGAATAAGAACCAACCCTATTGTTTTTAACTGCAAAATCATCGTTAAATGAGAAGCAATCAGTTTAAAAGTGACAACCATTCAAGACCAACCTGGGCAACTTGGCGAGACCTCATCTCTACAATAAATCAAAAAATTAGCTGGGTGTGGTGGTGAGTGCCTATAGTTCCAGCTACTTGGAGGGCTGAGGCAGAAGGATCACCTGAGCCCAGCAGGTTGAGGCTGCAGTGGCCATGAGCGTGCCATTGCACTCCAGCCTGGGCAACAGAGTGAGACTCTGACTCAAAAAAATAAAAGTGACAACCACTGGTATTATGCCTGATCCTCCCCAGACACTCCCAGAAATAATTCCCAGGCCTTGGTAGAGTCTTTTAGAGATAAAGGAAATTCACTTCTCCGCCCAACAAAAAGCCCCTTCATCTTTAGACAACTCTAACAGTTGCTAAAAATCAGACAATTAAAAAAGTACTCCATCCTAGTCATCTTATTGAAAGGTAGAGAGAGTGATGAAAAGGAGGCTGTGTGTGAGACAGAGACACTTTGGGTTGCCTCCAAGAGAAGAAGAAGGTGGGTGACTTGGGTTCCAGCTTAGTTAAGGAAGAGATCTGCAATATCTATTCTCAAAGATTCTACGAGCTACCATGGACTAGCCAGGAACTAGAACAAGGATGGGACGTGTGTGGAGGAAATGGGATTAATCCCAGCTCGAATGTTGGGTGGAATCCCAGCTGCTGCAGCTGCTGAGGGCTTAACCAGCTGTTCCCTGGGCAGCTGCAATGTTCACCCCAGGCCTGAGTCTCAGGGTGACAGCTCTTGTGGCCATCAGCACCAAGCTAAGCCAAGGCTCTGCTGAAAAGATCACTGGAAAGCAAAAGAGAATAGCAGAGAAAGAGTCCCCAGTTCTAAGGACTTCTGTTTGGACACCATGTGGTTTGAAATCAGACAACTGTGTTCTCAGGTTATGTGGTCCCAAGGAGAGACACTGAGAGAGAGTTTAGGTTTAGGTTTCTGAAAGAAGCAAAACCAGGGCTGACGGTATCACCTTCAATTCTGTTCCTATCTTACAGCAATTTCCCTACACGGTCCCCCATCATCTGCTCCCATAACATGTTCCATATGTGAGCAAGAGTATTTCCTACTTGTGATTTAAACTAGAGCGGGGAAACTTGGATGCTCGGATGAGGCCCAATCTATATAGAGACAAAGACTATCTAAAAAGCCCTGCCCAGGCTGCACGGGCTGGTGGCACAGCCAGGTTCGCAGGTTGAGGGCAGGTGATGGCGTGGCTCAGGCTAGTGCTGACTCCAGGATCCCCCTGAGGAGGTGGTGGTCCTGTCATATGAGGAGGCCCCATCTGATGAGCTGGTGATCCCAGAAGTTCACCATAAAGACCATTGACCATGGGCAACTGAAACTGCAGGAAGCAAAACTGCAGGACATGATGAGAAGGGAGCCATCTGCAAGCCAAGAAGAGAACCCTCACAAGCAAACTGAAACTGTTGGCATCACGTCTTAACTTTGTATGCTCAGCCTATAAATAGTTGAAAATTAAACTCCTGTTATTTGAAAAAAACTAAAAATAAAAAAGCCCTGCCCAGTTGCCAATTTCCTTTTTATTGAATTGTACTGTATTATTTATTTATTATTTTTTGAGTCAGAGTCTCATTGTTTCAATTTGTCGCCCAGGTTGGAGTGCAGTGGCACGATCATGGCTCTCTGAAGCCTCAACTTCCTAGGTTCAGGCAATCCTTCCACCTAAGCCTCCCGAGTAGCAGAGACTACAGGTGCACACCACCATGCACCATTAACAATTTCCTTGTTAAATTCTTTCCCTCAGCAGGATTATTCCCTGGCTTGAAATCCTGCAATTGTTGTTGTTGTTCTTCTTCTCCTCCTCTTCCTCCTCCTCTTCTTCTTCTTATCAGAATCTCTGTTGTCCAGGCTGCAGTGCACTGCCACACTCACAGTCACTGCAGCCTCGACCTACTGGTCTCAGGTGATCCTTCCACCTCAGCCTTCCAAGTAGCTGGAACCATAGGTGCACAGCACTATGCCCAGCTACTTTTTTAAATTTATTTGTTGTAGAGACGAGGTCTTGCCAAGTTGCCCAGGCTGGTCTCAAATCCGTGGGCTCAGGCTACAATTGCTTTTCAACTTTAAGACAAAATTCAAAATCCTTTAAGCAGACCAGTGCTCCCCTCGCTCTATTGAACTTGTTGGTGCTCCTGAGATTCATGTTACTCTTGCTCCCTGCTCCAGGCCTTTGCACATGCTGTTCCTTTTGCTTGTACAACTCATACCCATTTTTTAGGTCTCAGCTGAAATGTCACTTGCCATCTCTTTCCCCATTTTCCCAACACTCAGCAACCTTCTAACCACTTGTGCCCATCTTTCCAGATGAACTGTGAGGAACTATGCCCACATCTGCCTTTATTGTCTTGTCTCCACCACACAGCACAATACTTGACACATAGTAGGCACTCAGTAAAACCTTATTGAATGTCTGGGTGCAGTAGCTCACACCTGCAATCCCAGCACTTTGGGAGGCTGAGGCAGGAGGATTGCTTGAGATCAGGAATTTGAGACCAGCCTGGACAACATAGCAAGATCTTGTCTCTATAAAAAATAAACAAAAATTAGCCGGGTGTGGTGGCGCATATCCGTAGTCCCAGCTACCCCAGAGGCTGAGATGGAAGGATTGCCTGAGTCCAGGAGGTCGAGGCTGCAGTGAGCTGTGATCACTGCCACTGTACTCCAGCCTGGGCGACATAGTGAGACCCTGACTAAAAACAAAAAAAACAAAAAAAACAAAAAAACAAAAACAAAAAACTTATTGAATTGAAGATAATCCACTTCTTGGGGAGACACTCATTTTTATACATCAACCAAGGCACATGCAGAGACAATAACAGGGAGAGGAGAGTTAGAGTGTGCTAATTGGCCACAAAATCCCTCGCAGGGAAACAGACCCTGACTACCCAGGGCCTTCTTTCCTATGACAGCTGCCTCAGTCTACCAGCCAGAGAGGAAAGCGTCCTCCACTATAGTATAGATCACACAAGCACGTTAAAAAATAAACATGTGAGCCAAGCATGGTGGCTCATGTCTGGAGTCCCAGCTACTCAGAAGGCTGAGGCAGGACGATCACTTGAACTCAGAAGGTCAAGGCTGCAGTGAACTATGATTGCGCCACTACACTCCAGCCTGGATGACAGAGTGAGACCCCATCTCAAAAAGTAATAAAAATAAAAATAAATAAACATGTCAAGTTTCTAGGTCAGCATTGCTCATTTTTCAATATCTCATTATTTTTACAAAGTAATGACCTTGTCTCAGAACTGGCCTTATTCACTTCAAACATTTCTGAACATTAGTCTGCAAGGGCTGCCATAACAAAACTACAGACCGGGTGGCTTAAACAACAGAAATTCGCTTTCTCACAGTTCTGAAAGCAAGAAGTCCAAGATCAAGGTTCTAGCTGCTTTGGCTTCTGGCGAGGGCCCTCTCCCTGTCTTGTCACTATGTCCTCCCATGGCCTTTCCTCGGTGCATAATACCATCTCGGAGGGTTAGTACAGTGAGTGGGTGTGGGGAGGGAGCAGAGCACTCTGGCGTCTGTTCTTGAAAGGGCATAAATCCTGTAGGGTCAAGGCCCTACCCTTATGACCTCACATAACATCAATTACTTCCTTAGAGGTCTCATCTCCAAACAAAGCCACGCTGGGGTTTGGGCTTCAATATATATGAATTTGGGGTGGGGGTACATTCAGTTCATAACAAAGCTCAACCTTCCCTCTCCTTCTCTAGCCCAAAAAGAGCTAAGGATCTTCTTAAGCTTTCTGTGTTGGTACACCAGCCTGCCGTGGATTCCTGTCAGAAACCTGTATCAATATAGGTATGTGTTTCTTTAACTGGATGACTAGAGAGTTTTATTTAGGAAGGCCAGTCATTCAGTCAGGAAGAAGGATCAATAAAAAGGAGAGAAGTCGGGTGGTGCCTCATGCCTGTAATTCCAGCACTTTGGGAGGCTGAGGTGAGAGGATTGCCTGAGCTCAGGGGTTCGAGACTAGCCTGGGCAAATTGGTGAGCCCGCATCTCTACAATAAATTTAAAAATTAGCCAGGCATGGTAGCTCACACCTGTAGTTCCAGCTACTTGGAAGGCTGAGCCAGAAGGATTGCCTGAGCCCAGCAGGTCAAGGCTACAGTAGCTGTGAGCTTGCCACTGCACTCCAACCTGGGTGACGGAGTGAGACTCCAACTCAAAAAAAAAAAAAAAAATTAAAGAAAAAAGAAAATGAGAGAGAAATAACTGTCGGAAAGCTAGGGGACATTATAGTGACTCAGTGAAGGGAATGAGCAAGAGTGAAAACCAGCTTCAGGCCCCACATGATGTGGCCCCATCCATCCAAGCAGTCATATTTCTTGTTCCTGCGGCTCCATTTCATCATATACTGGCTTGGAACTTTGGAAAGTGATTTAAGCCTCTCTTCACCTCAGTTTCCTCATCTGTAACACCATCTCAGAGGGTCATTGTGAGGATTAAAAGGATGTACATGAAGTGCAAGAACAAGGCCAGGCACTTAACTAAATTCTCAGTAATCAAGCTGGGTGCGGTGGCTCACGCCTGCAATCCCAGCACTCTGGGAGGCAGAGGCAAGAGGATGATCTGAGCTCAGGAGTTCGAGACCAGCCTGAGTAACAAGGCAAGACCTCATCTTTACAATGAATCTGAAAATCAGCCGGGCATGGTGGTGCTTGTTTGTAGTTCCAGCTAGTTGGAAGGCTGAGGCAAAAGGATCGCCTGAGCCCAGCAGGTCAAGGCTCCAGTGGCCGTGAGCGTGCCACTGCACTCCAGCCTGGGTGACAGAGTGAGACTTCGACTCGAAATAAATAAATAAAAATAAGTTCACAGTAACCATTAGCTACATATTGTTACACCCCCCAGTCTCCTGCTGTAAATATGCTGCATATTTTTGGCCAGGTGCGGTGGCCCAAATCTGTAATCCCAGCACTTTGGGAGACTGAAGCGAGAGGATTACCCAAACTCAGCGGTTTGAGACCGGTCTGGGCAACTTGGCGAGACCTCGTCTATAATAAATCAAAAAATAAGCTGGACATGGTAGCGTGAGCCTGTAGTTCTTAGCTACTTGGAAGGCTGAGGCGGAAGGATCTCCTGAGCCCCGCGGGTCGAGGTGGCGGTGGCCGTGAGGGTGCCACTACACTCCAGCCTGGGCGACAGAATGAGACTCCAACTCAAAAAAAACGTTCTGCACATCTTCAACCCAGATGCCAAGCCCTTGCTCATGATGTCCCTTTTGCCTGGAATGCCCTTTCCAGCCTCCTCCGCCTACACATGCTTCAACATCCTAGTCCTTTCTCCTTTCTCCACAAGGCCTTCTCTGTACTAACATGGCATTTACTGCCAGTTCGACTCATCCCCATTAAGTAACAATGTTGCTTTGGTAGTTAAACATTTTATGCATTTATGTCCACTTCTCCAGGGAAGAGACTGTTTCTTACCCTTTTATGTTTTTCAGTGCCTAATACAGTGCTACACTGTAGATGTTCAGTAAATCCTGCTTGAAGAAAGGAAGGAGGAATAAAAGAAAGACAGGATTCTGGGCAGATGAACAGGTCACCGGACCCTCTAATCAGTGTTTCCCAACTCTGATTTCACAGCATGCAGAGAGGTCTTGCTAGGGTGATCATAAATTCTCAAAACAAGATTACATTTAATGATACTTTAGTTCTAAAACAAACCCAAGTCTGTCACATAGCACTTTCTGAAAAAAAGGAGCACTATGAAATCAAACAATCGTAGGTATGGCACAACCCTAGAAAGTTTGCACTGAAAATGCTTTTAGTGGAGTGGCAAGGAGAGAAGCGGTCAGAGAGCAGAAAACAGCAAAGCCAGCGAGGAAAAGCCAAAGAAAAGAAAACATTTCCTGAGTGCCCATTCCACATTGGGTACAGTCCCTGCTAACCATTCTGTCAGGGAGTATCATTATTCCCAGGTTTAGCTGATTTCCAAGCCATGTTCTTTCTCTAATTCTTACTGCCCACCTTGTTGATAAGAGATGTTGCTGTTAGAAGGTGTTGCACAGCCAAGTTAATATGCCAACCTGCTGTACCCAGATGGTGCACTTTGCTGCTTGAGGGAAGGTGAAGGATTTTTTAAAAATAGAGTTGCCTGGTGAGGTGGCTCACACCTGTAATCCCAGCACTTTGAGATGTGGAGGTGAGAGGATTACCTGATTGGCAAGACCTCATCTCTACCATAAATCAAAAAATTAGCCGGGTGCGGTGGTGCCCGCCTGTAGTTCTAGCTACTAGGAAGACTGAGGCGGAAGGATTGCCTGAGCCCAGCAGATGGCAGCTGCAGTGGCTATAAGCGTGCCACTGCACTCCAGCTTGGGTAGTAGAGTGAGACCCCATACTCAAAAAAAAAAAAAAAAAAAAAAGAGCTAGAAGAGGCCTCAAGGGAACAAGATAATAAAGGATGCAACTGTGTGGGGAGGATGGGAAGTGTGAGAGGTAACCCTCAATCCTCAGCAGTTACCTACAGGTTGCAGTTCAAAGGAACTAACGAGTTATCTTTGTCCCCAATTTATCAAGATGCTAGGAATCAGCATCACCAGGCCTTTAAGATATATGCATTAGCTGGGAAGGGTGGTAAAACCATAGAGTCCACCAACATAAGAAAACCAATTAGTTTATCAGATTAGTCATCACCTGGGGTGACATGACAGGAAGTCACCTGGATCTGATAGGAGACAAGGGTTAGGTTTAGAAAGAATGTAGGAATGATCCACAGCTTGGGTGTGTTTCTGAGACAAGGACAAAGGGGGCGTGGCAACAGGCACCTGGTGCAGACTGAGGGCAATGGTGGCTGGAGGAATATGAAATATTGCCTTTATTTTATTTTGTTTTTGAGTTGGAGTCTCAATCTGTCACCCAGGCTGGAGGGCAGTGGCACACTCATGACCACTGCAACCTCGACAATCCCTCTGCCTCAGCCTTCCAAGTAGCTGGAACTACAGGCAGGCACCACCTCACCCAGCTAGTTTTTTGATTTATTGTGGAGATGAGATCTCACCAAGTTGCCCAGGCTGATCTCAAACCTGTGGGGTCAGACAATCCTCTCATCTCGACCCCCCCAAAGTGCTGGGATTGTAGGTGTGAGCCACCACACTCAGCCAATGTTGCCTTTATAAAGCACTATCTGGAACCCTATTATGCTTTCACCTACTTGACCAATGAACTCAAGGGCTACAAGGGTGATGGACATGAGGAGATGACTTCGGTGTGGAAGTCTGGACTACTACAGATATACTCCTACTACACCTCCAGCTTCCTTAAATTAGGCACCAGGGTGTAAACTGCCATGGTTTGGAAGTGCTTTCCCAAAGAGAGGCAGGCGGGCTCCTTGCCTGCTCCTGGCACATGTGTGAGCACTGGCGGCTTAACATGGTCCACCTATCATCTCTCCCCTCCTGAGAGAGGGCTCCTTTGTACCAGTTCAGTATGGAGAACCAGATGTATAAGCCCAGAATTTTCCTGAAGGCCACCAGAGGGCGGTATATAGCAGGGGCCCCGTGCTCTGGGAGCGCACCGCGCTAGGGCTCCTGGCAATACCAACAACCCCTGACTCTCCCCCATCCCCATCCCCACCCCCGACTCTAGACACTCCCCTTCTGGAGCAGCCGTACCTCCTTCGAGCTTGAACGCAGGCACCTGCTGCCTGGATTCCAGGTGTTTACTGCGTTGGAACCCAAAGGTTCCGAAAACACCCAGGTTGGGGAAGCAGAGCTGCTGATAATGGGAGAGGGAGGAGGGGCGGCGGTAGAAGAAGCTAGAAACAACAACGAGGACACGTAATCAGGAGCGGAGCTCGGGCTGTAATACTGATATGTCCTTGCTTAGGGAGCCTATTTCCCCCACATACACCAAGGCTGAACCCGTTCTTTCTGTGCAGCCCTTTAGTAAGAACGGGTTCCAGCCCGCCCCGCCCCCCCTTCTTTTCTTAGGCCACGAGTTTGTGGGGACTGTAACTGATTAGCCACAGTTCCCATGGGTCATCCGTTAGCCCAGTAACATCCCAGAAAAAACATCCGCCCCATCCGGACCCTACCACCAGGGTCTGATTCAGAGCCTTGAGGGTGGGGCCAGAACTGCTGGTTAACAATAGGGGGCTGAGATATGTAGAGTATCAGTACCCATAGGGGCCTGAGCCCCTATAAAGAAACGTGCACAGGCTTTCCCGCTGCCTGGACAACGCTGGGCCCTCCAGCTGGTGTGCCACGCGCGGCAGAAAGCTAGTCCTCTCTGGGTGGGAGGTGGAAACAGCAGACTAGAAAAGGGCAGGACTCTTCCGGTCCCTGTCATTGAAGGATTGGGAGACCCCCTCTGAAGGGAGGAAAAGGGTCCGGAAGACCCTGCTGTGGAAGGAAAGGGGAGCCAGAAGTAAGGTGTTAACTCAGGTTGGTCTCCTTTCTCCCACTCTCTGAATGGAGGTGCTTTCCAGTCAGCTTCTGGAAGCCTTTCCTATATTAGCCTACCTGTAGGAAAATGTCAGACGTCAGATCGGCTGATTGTGTCAGACGGTGCTAACGACGTGCCCCAGCTCCTCACCTTGGCAGGCTGGGCAAGCAGATCATTATATTACAATTTATAAATAGAAAATAAAATAAAATTATCGAGAGGGGCTGAAGCACGGGGGGAAAGGCTAAACAGTCTTCGTCACGGAGTGCGCACCATCAGCCCCGCCTACCTAGGACCCGGGATCACCTCCCTGAATTCGGTTCGAAGTTGCCCCTAAACCAGGCAGTTTCCATATAGCCCCATGTGTCTCCCTATCCTTCCCTCCCTCCCTCCCAGTCGGCACCGCCTGCTTCCCCAGATTTCAGCCAGCATGCCCCCGTTTCGTCGGGCCCCTCGAGACTTCCATGCTTGGGCCGGTTAGCCCAGCAACTCCTCCGCCAAGCGGTAGAGAAGCCGAGAGTACCAGTGCATGCCAGTAGGCTGGACCGCCCCGCCCGGGAGCAGCGCCCCCAGCGCGTGCAGCAGACGCAAAGGAGCAAAGGCGCGGTGCGCCCACTGGTGACTCTCCAGAACCGCGTAGCACGAGGCCAGGACATCGTTGACCAGCAGCGTCCCGTGTGCGGTGAGCGGCGCGAACACGCCCACAGCTTCTTCCCGCGCCACGCGGGCCACGCGCGCCGGCCGCAGCGCGTCCCCGCCGGGCGCCAGCACCGAGTCCCCGGCGCGCAGCCGGCGCGCGAACACCGGTGCAAAGTCGCCTGGCGCGGGCGCCGGCCCCCGAGCGGCGAACACCAGGTGCCAGGGCGTGAGCAACAGTTTGCGCGGGGGCCGCTCGGTCTCCACAGCCACAAAGGAGGCGCGGCGCTGCAAGTCCCGGTCCAGGAAGAGCAGCACCGGCGTGGGCACCACCCGGCCCGCCGCATCCGCCGCCAGCACCCAGTCTCCTCCGTGCAGTTCCCGCAGCCCCTTCCGCTCGCCGCTCCGCAGGCGCACGGTGGCATTTCCCGGAAAGCAGCCGCCCGCCCGGACCGCCAGTGAGTTATCTGCAGGGAACAACCATACGGAGGACTGAGTCAAGACCAGCGGCTCCAGGATGTTGGTACAGATTCTCCAAGATACGGGAAAGCCCAGTGCAGACCTCACCAGTCCTGGACAACGCAATTTCCCATTAATCTAGCCCCAACCTTGGCAGAAATGGAAGGGTGGTGTACAACACTAACGCCCGCTTGGTCTCCCCTAGGGGAATAAAAGAACTACTGCAGACTCAGTTTCCCGGAGGGAGCCCCCTTTGGGCGAAACTTGCCACCCGCCCCTTACTGTACCAGCTTTGACCGACACGTGGACGTGGTTGCGGGACTCGTAGTAGACCCAGTCGAAGCCAGCTTCCACTGCCAGGCGCGCCAGCAACCCATACTTATTGCGGTCGCGGTCGGACGTGGTGATGTCCAAAGCGCGGCCTTCGTAGTGGAGAGAGTCCTGAGCGTGGTGGCCGTCCTCGTCCCAGCCCTCGGTCACCCGCAGGCGCACTCCAGGCCACATGTTCATCACGGCAATGGCCAGCGCGTTCACCCGCTCCTTACAGCGCTGGTGGGGAATAAAGGAGTCAGTCTCACCACCACCACCACCACTAGCGGGGCAAAAGGGACCCAGATAGGAGGGCTGATTCCTGATTGGTATCTAGGCCCCTCTCTCTCCCAGCTTTTTTAGTGCCCTGGGGAAGTGAGAATCTGGATGGGGTAGTCACCAATCTTCACTACCTTCCCAGGGTGTCGTTGGAGAACTGTGGGGTCGTCTTTGAGGCTGAGAGAGGGCCCGTACCTAGCTCTTTCCCCGTTTCAATGCCCACCCCTCACTCCTACTCGGCCTGGGTCTTCGGCTCAACGTGGGAGAGGGCAAATGGCAGCAGTGGTCAGGGAGGGCCTGGCTCCTCCAGAGGGGCCCCTGTTTGAGGCTGGCCCCCGCCCCAGGCCCCAGCTGCCCTCCCTCCGCCTGATTCATCTTTTGTTTCGTTGCCTTCCCTGGCACCGGGCATCGCTTCCTTCCTTCCTTCCTCCTCCTCCTTTTGGCCCCTAGCATTAACCCCTTCGTGGTCTGGGTGCCCCCCACAGAGGTGCCCAAGAAGAACCGTGCGGGACCGAGGCTGTTGGAAAAAGAGTTGGGGCGGCGGGGGCTGCGCAAAGTACAATGGCCATTCTCCGGAATGACTTAACCGAGCGAGAATCCCGGGCTGAGGCCGGGGACGCGCTGGGAGAAGCGGACTCAGCAGCTCCAGCCACAAAGGCGCTTTTCAGCCGCCCCGGCTCAGGGAGAGGAAAGGGCAGAAAGCCGCGCCCCTCATCCCAGCTCCGGCCCGCTAGGTCCCCTCCCCCAGCGCGGCCAGTCCTCCCGGTTCCAGCTAAGGCGCTGCCAGCCCGGAGAGCCCCCATCTCTCCATCTCGGTTCCAGATGCTGCCCGGAACGGCGTGGGAGTAGCACCTGAGAATACGGGAGCTGCCCTTGCGCGGATCTGGGGGGCCCCCTGCAGGGTGGGAGTGGAGAGGAGGAGAAGAAACAGCTTCTGGAAGCCTGCACTGGGGGAGTGAGACCACAGTTATCTTGGCGGCTCCAGACTGGGGAGCTGGAGACCTTGGCGCACACCATAGCACAGACACCGCGGGAGGAGGCACAGAGAGGACAGCTTCCTTTTCTTCTTCCCCTTGGACTTCTCACCTTGGACTTGGTTTTCTCCTAACTGTCAGAGGCACACTTTTCCCCTGTCCTTCTTCTCTAGTCATCTGAACCTCCACAGAGTTGGGGGAGTGGACAGGAAAAGTGGTAGCTCCTTCCAACTTCTTGTCGTTTTGTCCCCTAAGGAGGCCTTGAGGCCCTGACCTGCGGGGGCAGCAGCCCAGTGCAGAGCCAACTCAATGGAGGCCTTTTGCAGCCAGGGTGTGGGAGATAAGCAGGACTGAGGGGGCTCCCAGGCCTGTCGGCCCCTCCTGAGCCTGTCTCTTGTTCTGCCCCCTCTGCTGCAGGTGGCTGCCAGAGGAAAGGGCCATGATGTTCCACAGCCATGGATGAAAGAAGGAATGTCCCCTTCCCAATCTCTGGGTAGGAGGAAAGCCTCAGGGCAAGAGCAAAAAGGAATTCTTTCTCCCCTGGACAGGTTTTCCTAACAAAGTAACCTGGAAAACTAAGGCAGTTAATCAGAGGAAATCCGTACCCCTCCCTCTCCCCCACCTCCCCACTCCATACACAATTAGGTGGTGTAAT
This sequence comes from Cephalopachus bancanus, assembly GCA_027257055.1. Taxonomy (NCBI): domain Eukaryota; kingdom Metazoa; phylum Chordata; class Mammalia; order Primates; family Tarsiidae; genus Cephalopachus; species Cephalopachus bancanus. The sequence continues at coordinate 1,344,085 of JAPVLO010000475.1, read as the reverse complement.
GGAAAGTATATAGGGCTTAGAAACAGGAGTTCTGAATTCTAGTCCCAGCCGTGCCACTCATTAGTCGTGACACTTTGATTAAATTGCTTTTCCTCCTGGGAAAAGTCCATTCTCAGATGTAAAGTGGGGGCGGGGTGGAGGAATGTGACCTCCAAGTTTTCTCTCAGTTTGCACACTCAACATCACTGGCCAGAGGTGGTCCTTTTCTTCCAAGGCACTGGCCACCTCACCCTTAGTTGGTTCAGTTCCAGTCTGCAATAGATGCTCATGGTGGGAGTTGAATTTGTTTTAATTAAAAAAAAAAAAGTCCTTGAGCTAAGCTGAGCTTGGGGGACCCAGGAGCCCTTTGATTCTCAGGTGGCCTCACCTGTTATCACTGAGGGCTGCTTTTGTACCCCAAGATTGTCCTTTAGACCTAAGCATAGTCCTGTCCCAGTTCTAGGTCACCTTCCTCATGCCAAAGCCTATTCCTGCCCAGCCCCTCCTCAGGTGGAAAGCCTGGTGACCTGCCCCTAGGCCAACCCTTTCCCAGCCCCCTTCAATCTCTTCCCTTGGGCTCACAAAGCTTTTTCATGTCAGGACCCAGGCTAAGGGTAGAACCTTCTGTCTGCTGCCTAGCCAGCTCCTGGCCCCCAGCTCACCCCAGCCCTTCCTGCCTGGCTGGGTGGCTGACCCCCGGTCCACGCCTCAGCCATTTCCCGTCTCGCCTGCCGCCATCCTCCTTTCCCCGCCCTCGATGCCTCTCCCAGCTTCACTCTCACTAGTCAGTTCCTCCTCCCCCTCCCCATCTCAGCCTCTCCCCTTGATCCTTCCTAACCACCCCCTCCTGCCCTTAGGGAACGTTTTTTGGGATGGGGTGTCGGGGAGGAGAGGTCTTTAAGCCTAAGGAGTCTGTAGATGGAGCCTGGCTCACTTTCCTGGGCTGCGATTGGAAAACGCAGAGGTGGCGGTGCCCTGGCGCAGGTGGAGACAGGCCCCCTCTTACCTCGGTCATCATGCGGTCGGCGCCACTGTTCTCCTCATCCTTGAAGATGATGTCTGGGTTGTAGTTGGGCACGAGGTCCCGGAAGCGCTCGGAGCCCCTTGCCACCCTCCCCTCGGCCGGCCCACTGGCTCCCAGGGTCCGCTCGGGCACGCTGGGTACAAATTGTTTGTAGAGCAGCGGCACTAGCTGCTTGCGCACGTAGCGGCGCCTACCCACAGGTCCCCGGCCCGGCCCACAGCTCTGGGCTGGCAGTGCCAGCAGTGCCAAGCAGCACAGGAGTAGCAGACTGGACAGCAGCGCCATGGATACAGCGGGCTTGGGCCAAGAGGGAACGTTCCTGTCCCCACGAACTCGCCTGTCAGTTGGGCATCTCCACAGGCACCAGAGCGCGCAGCAGGCAGAGCTGTCCCCACAGTGCCCTAAGACGCTCGTGTCTCCGCGCACCTGGCTGGGGCTCGCTCTGCCCACGTGCCCCGGGGGCTCTGGAACCTGCTACTGACGGACCATTATAGCGGGGAAGGGGGGTCGTGGGTGAGTGCCAGCCCAGCCCGTCTCTGCTGCCCGGCACTGGTGCTGCCAGAACGCCCGGACTCCGCCTTAAGTGGCCCCTGGCCCCGCCCCCCGCCCTTCTCCCGGGACCGTCCCGCCCCTTACCACCCGGGCGGGGGACCTAGCCGGTCACCGCTGGTCCATTTAGCGATTGAAGTGTGTCCCATCCTGGAAACCAGGCAGGCACCTGCCTAGGAAATCCTAGCAGCTTTACAGTCCTTGGCTGCCTGTATAAGCATCCTTCTACCTCCAAGCCTAAACTTGGAACCAAACCACCCTCCTCTGATACTTGAATTGGATCTTTGCTTTCCCAAAGCCTACCCTGGCAGGCCGTGCCCTCCGCTGTCATCCAGGAAGTATGGGTTCTAATTTCTGCCCAAGGCCAGCCAAGCCTTTGGGCATACCACCAGAGCCTCCCTGTTCTGTGGTCCTCCCCCAACCTTCTCCCCACTTCCACCTCTCTTCACCCTCAACAGTAACCAGGGCTGGGAGGTGTGGATACCAGGGGTCCCTTTTCCCTGGTAACTACCATCCTTTACTAGGAACTTCCCCAGAACCAGAAACAGAGCTTAGTACTTATTGGCTGGTTTACGACTTTTGTCCCTTCTCTTCTCTGCCAGGCATCCAACAGCTGTTTCTCTTAAAATGAATAACTTGTCAGTTGGAAGCTGCTGAAGGGCAACACTTAGTCTTCGTCTGCAAGAGGTGGGGCTCACTGCTTTTCACCTTCCATGGAGGCACATCTCCAGCTTCCTCTCCCTGGACTCCTGGGACTCTACTTTCAGCCATTCACCTCAGAGGCAAGTCACCCACCAATTCCTATCGTTTAGAAATCACTTCCTCTAAGAAGCCTTCCCTGATGTCCCAACACTGCCCACCTGTGTTTCCTTGAGAACCGTAATTCACTGCTGTGCTGTATTATAATTGTCTGGCACCCTTGCTAGACAAAGCAATTCTTAAGCACAAGCTTGTTTATCACGTATCTCCAAGGTTAACCCAAGTGCCTAGCCTACAGCAGGGTGCTCGGCAAGTATTTGTGGAATCTATGCTTTTTTGTATCCCACTCACCCTCCTCTCACCCAGCTCCATGGCTAGCACTCACAGCAACGTGTGCACGTTAGAAAGCAAGCACCCCTTCTTCCTCAAGTTGCCTGATTGCCATTGATGAGAAAACTGTTATCGTAACTATCCACACAATGACTATGAGGTGAATGGTGCCCCTGGAAGTTGTGCAGTACACAATCTGTATAACCCTAAGGATAAACTTGTCTACCCTCAACATAGCAAGGGGACTATTTGAGGAACTGATAGCATCTGGGGAAAAAATTAAGTTCTTCTCTAAGAATCAAAAACCCTTGCCAGCCAGATACTTCTTCTACTCTATGTTCAATAGTCAAGTCAGAGGTGACAGGGCTGAAGGTGCAAGTGCAGGGAGGTTATCCTACTCCTATGCCCATGTCCTACTGCCAAAACTCAAGGTGCAGAAACAAGGCCACGGGCATAAGGAAGAGTCAGGGGAACAGCCAGCTTCAAGCAAGGCTAAGGGAGGATAAGCTTCTCACTGCCCAATTGTATGGCCTAGCACCTGATCCAAGTCCCCAAAGGAAACTAAGAACGCAGATGAAGGAGAAGGAAAAATATGGTGCGCAGGGCCCCTCTGTTTCTCTCTTGGCAGATTCAGGACTGGTAGGAGCAAGGCTCTTCAAACAGACACAGAGACAGGCTCTTTTAAAAAAACCAAAGCAAACCCTGGGATCGACTTTATTGCTGATGGGTAAACCCTCTTCCTTCTCCCTATGCCCTTGGTCTTTCTGGTGGTCTAAAGCCCCTCCTCCAGGAAAGCACAGTGCTTAGGCTCTGCTGCACCGGAGGCAAGGCTGACAACCTGCCTCCTAAGCCTGTCCCTGTCCCCACCCCACCCTATTGCACATCAAATCATGTAAACATGGCGACGGGCATGGCCCGGAACAGCAGTGAGGCAGATTGATGTGTAAACAGATTTGGGACCAGGATCCAGATCCAGTTACCCAGCCCTACCCCATCCATGCTGAGGCCACAGTTAAGTCTGGAAAAGCAGGGGCCCTGGTCCCAAACTCTGGCTCAGATTATGCAACAGTGCAGATGGCTCAGCTCCCCTCTGCCACCCACCCTCTCAGATTCCAGGTCCTGAGGCCCAACTGCCCTTGGGCTTTCCTCCAGGCCTAGGCAGCAGATGGCAGTGTCCAGTTTTCTCCCTCCCACCCCCAGCTGGAGGTCACTGGTGCTGGGTCTTCCTATATGCCCGGGGGAAACCGGAGACAGGCAGCGGCAGTCTGTCCAGCCCTGGAGAAAAGAGGAGGTGTGCAGTCAGAAGTGGGGCACAGGCCCAGTCCCTTAGAGATAAGACAACCAAGCCACAGAATGGGTGAATGGGGTATGATACACAGAAAGCAGAAAGCACACCCACTCCCCTGCTGGGATGACCAGTGATCCAGAGTGACTCATATGACCACCCACCAGCGGGCACGCCCCCCCTCACCAAATGCCTGGATCAGCTCTGCCCGCACAGCTGCAGTGAAGGTCTTCACCAGACAGAGTGTGGTGAGGCCAGCAAAGACTGTATTGTAGAGGAACACGATGTAGAAATTGCCCAGCCAGTTGAAGCGTCCAAAGTCACCCAGCAGGTCAAAGCGAGTGAGCCCTGAAGTACAAAGACCAGGGTGAGAGGTGGGCTCCCCAAGGCCCTCTCCTGCTAGGAGCCCAACTTTCTGCTGCCTCCTGGTGGCCACATCTCAACACTGCAACTGATAGGTTAGCCTCTCCTATGCAAAGTCTCCTAGCTCCCAAGCTCTGTCTCAAGGACAGTTCAGGACTATGAAAATGGTGTCGGTGTGTGGTAGTGAGACTCCAACTCAAACAAAACAAAACAAAAAAAGGTGTCAGCAACTTCCTTTCCAGAGTCTGGCATCTTATTTTCCAATGAGGTCCCTCTGGCTCCAGATGTCCCTAGGAACTCCCTGGGCCTGCTACATGTTCCTAGGCCAGGAATCTACAAACTGGTCGTTAGTTTTTTGTTTTTTTAGTAGAAAGAGCAGTGTGGTAGCTAAGAGCTCAGACTATGATCAGGCGGGCTGCTTTGGTTCATATCGTAACTCCACTCCTAACTAGTTGTGTGATCTGGGGAAAGCTCCTTAAATGCTCTGTGCCTCAGTTTCCTCAACTGTAAAGAATGGGGACAGAGCATAGTGGCTCATGTCTGTAATCCCAGTACATTGGGAGGCTGAGGTGGAAAGATTGCCTGAGGCCAGGAGTTCAAGACCAGCTTAGGAAACAGAGCAAGACCCTGTCTCTATAAAACACAAATTACTTATTTTATCTTTTTTTTTTCTTTTGAGTTGGAATCTCACTCCGTCACCCAGGCTGGGGTACAGTAGCACACTCATGGCCACTCCAGTGTCGACCCGCTGGGCTCCGGCGATCCTTTCACCTCAGCCTTCCAAGTAGCCAGATCTATAGGTGTGTGCTACCACTCCCAACTCATTTTTGATTTATTGTAGAGACGAGGTCACGCCAAGTTGGCCAGGCTGGTCTTGAACCCGCGGGCTCAGTAATCCACTCATCTTGGCCTCCCAAAGTGCTGGGATTACAGGCTGAGCCACCGAGACTGGCCTAAAATACAAATTTTTTAAATTAAAAAAAAAAAGTGCCAAGCGTGGTGGCTCAAGCCTGCAATCCCAGTACTTTGGGAGGCAGAGGCAAGAGGACTGCCTGAATCCAGGGATTTGAGACCCGCCTGGGCAACTTGGCAAGACCTCATCTCTACAATAAATCAAAAAGTTAGTCAGGCATGGTGGCATGTGTCTGTAATTCCAGCTATTTGGGAGGCTGAGGCAGAAGGATCCTCTGAGCCTAGCAGGTCAAGGCTGCAGTAGCTGTGAGTATACCCTTCAGCCTGGGCAACAGAATGAGACTCCGAGTCAAAAAAATTAAAATAAGTAAATTTTTAAAAACAGGACTGTGAGAATTAAATGAGACAACATATATAAAGCATCATATGTGCCAGGCACTATTCTAACATTTACTGGGCCCTTAATGATAATAAAACTGCCCTTTCCCTTTATTTTGATTATTTTATTTTATTTATTTATTTATTTTGAGTTGGAGTCTCATTCTGTCGCCCAGACTGGAGTGCAGTGGCCGCTCCCTAAGGATCCGGCGATCCTTCCGCCTCAGCCTTCCGAGTAGCCGGAATTACAGGCATGCGCTACCATGCCTGGCTGATTTTTTGATTTACTGTAGAGATGAGGTCTCGCCAAGTTGCCCAGGCGGGTCTCGAACCCGCAGGCTCAGGCAATCCACTCACCTCAGCCTCCCAAAGGCGCGGGATTATAGGCTGAGCCACTGAGCCCGGCTTATTTTATTTTTTTTGAGTTGGAGTCTCACTCTGTCACCCAGACTGGAGTGCAGTGGCACGTTCCTGGCCACCGCAGCCTCGACCTGCTGGACTCCAGAGACCCTTCCGCCTCAGCCTTCCAAGTAACTGGAACTACAGGCGCATGCTACCACGCCCGGCTAATTTTTTTGATTTATTGTAGAGATGAGGTCTTGCCAAGTTGCCCAGGCATGTCTCAAACCCGCAAGCTCGCAATTCATTCACCTCGGCCTCCCAAAGCATGAGATTACAGGCTGAGCCACCGAACCCAGCCTTGTTTCTCATCTTTCAAATGATATATTTAGATAATGCACCTAGAGAGAAGATTTGGAAAAAAGTGGTGCTCCCCCACCAAAAAGTGGAAGTGGGAGATGCAATGGCATGTGGCAAATGTAAAAAGTATGGAAGCTCAGTGTCAGCACTCAGAGCCCCGTGTTCCCCATTTGTGTAATGAGGATAATACCTACTCATAAGTTTGTTGTGGGAATTAGAGAAAGCATGTATATAAACTGCCTGTTCATTAGCAGTAGGTATTCAAAAAAAGTCACTCACCAGGCATGGTGGCTCATGCCTCTAATCCCAGCACTTTGGGAGGCTGAGGCATGAGGACTGCTTGAACCCAGGAGTTTGATCAAGACCAGCTTGGCAGCTAGACGTGGTGACTCACATCTGTAATCCCAGCCACCTTGGAGGCAGAGCCAAGAAGATTGCCTGAGCCCAAGGGTTCAAAAACCAACCTGGGCAACTTGGCAAGATCTCGTCTCTACAATAAATAAAAAAAATTAGCTAGGCATGGTGGCACACACCTGGAGTTCCAGTTATGTGGAAGGCTGGAAGGACCACCTGAGCCTAGCCAGTTGAGGCTGGAGTGCAATGGCTGTGGTGGCAGTAAGCGTGCCACTGCACTCCAGCCTGGGTGACAGAGTGAGACTCTGACTCAAAATAAATAAATAAAAATAAAAAGACCAGTCTGAGTAACATAGCGAGACCTTGTCTTTCCAAAAAATTAAAAAAAGCACACAAAAAAAATCAGCCAAGCGGTATGCGCCTGTAGTCCCAGCTACTTGGGAGGCTGAGGCAGAAGGATCACCTAAGCCCAGGAAATTGAGGTGGCGGTGAGCTGTGATGGTGCCACTGCACTCCAGCCTAAGCAACAGAGCAGGATCTCAACTCAAAAATAAAAATAAAAATTTAAAAAGTCACTTCCCTTACCTCTTCTTTTTGCTACTTACCCAGGGTTCGAGAGAAGACAGGAAGTGCTGAGCTTAGGACCAGGAGACAGACACAATTCCCAATTATCTGGGTGGAAGTAGGGAAAGAAATAGTGAGGGTAGCAGAGGTTCCAGCACGTAGTACCCATTCATGGCCCCGGTAGGCTTCTCCTACCCCCTCCCAGCTACCTGCGTCATGGCTGTGTCATGCCATCTGGGCCGCAGGCTCCGGAAGAGTGGAGAGCTGTAGAAGCCCACGACCGAGGACACCATCAGGTAACTGTCACTGAGTTAGGGAAGAACTGGGCAGCTCCCAAGGATTAATACTTCAGCTCAAAGGGAACAGACCTCCCTCCCAGCCCTTCTTTCAAAATCAAGTCTTTTCCTTCCTTCTGAACCCAAGGTTGTATGAAGACTTGCCCCCTTTCCCGCCACTCCCCCACAGTGTCCCAAAGGAGACAAAATCCAAGAGGAGCTCTGTCCAGAAACCCAGGAGGCAGGTATGATGATCAGAGGCACTGATGGGTTTCCAGAAGGATACAAGATGAGTACAACCTGAATGACGGCACCAAAGGAGCCCAGCTTGGAGAAGGAGACCTGGCCCAGGGAGGCACCCTGAGGAGTGGAATAGCATCACCGTGGAGCACTCCCACATCAGCACCACCCAGCCACCAGCTTTCCCCCTGTCCTCAGCTTCTGCCCCTTCTCTCCAGCCTTCCTTAGGCCCTCCAAAGGCTATGGTGGAAGGGCAGTCCAGTACCTGCATGCCTCGAGGCATGGCAGCCTCATCGATGAGCAGCTCCAGGATGTGGATGGCCACGATGAGCACAGACAGGCCCTGTGTGAGGCAAGGTCACAGGCTTCCAACCCTGCCCCAGCCCACAGCTGGACCCAGAGTCAAATGTTATAAGAGCAGAGCCTCTGGTCCAGCATTTTCAGTTTCCAAGCCTAGTTCTGCCTCTAATGAGCTGTGTGACACCTCAAGGTCATTATTAGCAACAGAGTACCTTTGCAGATATTATGAGATATAGTCCCTCTAGATGGAAGGATTACAAAAAGGCTGAATAGAAAAAGGTACCTCTTCACCCAACTGATAAGACCTATTCCTAAGTCCATGGGGGGATAGACTGAATTTCAATGCTTATTCTTTTTTTTGAGTTGGAGTCTCACTCTGTCACCCAGACTAGAGTGCAGTGGCTGCTCCCGGCCACTGCAGCCTCAACCTGCTGGGCTCCAGCGATCCTTCCACCTCAGCCTTCCAAGTTTCCAAGTAGCTGGAACTATAGGTGCGCGCTACCACGCCTGGCTCATTTTGATTGATTGTAGAGATGAGGTCTCGCCAAGTTGCCCAGGCAGGTCTCGAACCCATGGGCTCAGGCAATCCACTCACCTCAGCCTCCCCAAGGTGCGAGATTACAGGCTGAGCCACTGAGCCCGGCTTCAATGCTTATTCTTATCCCAGGGTAAACCTGTCTAACTATACTCAATGGTCTTGTGTGACCTTGGACAAGCTGCTTAACTTTTCTGTTTCTTCATCTACAAAACAGCGAGTGGTGTGCTCAGCACAGGGCAGGACACAATGTAGGCATTCAGTGAGAGGCAACTATTATTATAGATGATCATCAGGTCCCAGCCTCTCCTCCCTCTTCCCTGAAAAGACTAACGTACTCCAGGGCCTACTCACAACCCCCAAGGCTTGTGTACCCACCGTGAGCACCAGCAAGCATAGCATGGCCAGGGGGTAGCCCAGGTTCCGCTGCCAGGCTGAAGCCTTCCGTCGCTTCTCTGTGCAGGGATGGGAGGCTGTTAGCAAGAACAAGGAGCTACTCTCCTTGGGGAAACCCAGGTGTCCCGTGCCCTACCAGCTCACATACCCAGCAGGACCCTCTGTGTCTGCAAAGCCAGGACCTGTCTATGCAGCAGCTCCATGTCTATAGGCAGCCAGCAGGAGGTGGGATCTGAGGGCAGAGAAGACGGTGGTGTTGCCCCCAAGCAACGCAGTCTCTGGCCAGGCCAAGCCCACACCCTAGCTGGGAAGAACTGCAACTCACTACAGATCCTGCGGGTCAGAGCTGCCTCCTCAAAGGCTGAGCAGTAAAGCTGCTCCTCCAGGTCTTCCAGCAGCTGGGGGCAGAGGAAAGGGAGGGACGAACTGTCAGAGGCTCCCTGACTCAAGGGCCCCAGGAGAACCCTGTTCATCCAGTTGCCATAGGCCCAGGCCTGCCCTAGCCCTCATTCGCCACCCCATGGCCAGCAGCCTTGTTCAATCCCTCCCAACTGCCTTGTGTTCTGCCTTGCATGTCCTGCGACCAGCTCCAGATGACAAGGGTAGGGGATGCAGGAGCCAACAAAGGCTGCGCCCCCCTGCAAGTTGTACACTATCCCACCCTAGGGTTGCCTCGTTGTTCAGTCCCAGCTTTGCAGGAAGCTCACCTTGCAGGATCAAGGGCATGGAACACTACATACCCGGGGCTTAACCAGCAGCTTCCCAGTGACCGAGAACATGCGGGCGAGACCTAACGGAGTACACACTGTGGGGAGAAGAGCCAGTCATCTGCTAGACCTTTCTCACTTCTCCTTCCCTTGCCCACCCCTCCATTCTCTCCCCTTCTAGCCTGGTTACTCTGGCCCGAGGACCCTACCCATTCCCTCCCAGACCCTGCAAACTCACCCAGGAGCAGCAGGACCCCGAGGAAAGAGATGCATGAGTACAGGTAGGGGAGGTAGTACTCCCAGAAGTCTGAGGGTAAAAAAAGAGGCATGTCAGCATGTCTCTCTCCTCTTGCTTACTGAGGGCTTACAGACCTCAGTCAGACAAGGACATAACACAACACAAAAAGCCCACAGGGGCTAAGCAGGTAAAGCAAATAAGGAAAGCTGGTCAGCATTCACAGAAGAGGGAGTGGCAGAGACTACAGTAAACTGGAGATCCTAACTAAGGGGCATTGCTATTTGGCCCCAGTCACCAGGGGCTAGCGTAGCCAGATCCTCCTCCTTGTCAAGCAAAGCCACATATCTGGATACTTAATGTGAAACCTCCTAATTTAAAATTAGCAACTAGGCCTGACGCGGTGGCTCAAGCCTGTAATCCCAGCACTTTGGGAGGCTGAGGCAAAAGGACTGCCTGAGCTCATAGGTTTGAGACCAGCCTGGGCAACTTGGTGACGATCTCATCTCTACAATAAATCAAAAAATTAGCCAGGCATGGTAGCGCGCGCCTGAGCCCAGCAGGCTGATGCTGGAATGGCCATGAGTGTGCCACTGCACTCTAGCCTGGGCGACGGAGTGAGACTCCAACTAAAAAAAAAAAAAAAAAATAGTAACTGAATCATATTCTTTTAAATCATTGTATGGGCCAGGCGCAGTGGCTCATGCCTGTAATCCTAGCACTTTGGGAGGCAGAGACCAGAGGACTGCCTGAGTCCAGAGGTTTGAGAACAGCCTAGGCAACTTGGCAAGACCTCATTTCCACAATAAATCAAAAATTCAGCCAAGCATGGTGGCACGTGTCTGTGGTCCAGCTACTTGGAAGGCTGAGGGGGAAGGATCACCTAAGCCCAGCAGGTTGGGGCTGTGGTGGCCATGAGCATGCCACTGCACTCTAGCCTAGGTGACAGAGTGAGACTCCTACTCAAAACAAAACAAAAAAATCATTGCATGGGCCCAATGGAACATTTCTGCAGTTGGATTTCACCAGAAGTCCATCAGTGCTGTAAGGAGAGGGTGTCGACTTTCTCCTCCATGTTAGAGGGATACAGTTATTCCAGGCAGAGAAACAAGGGCCAGCTGCAGAGCCGCTGGGTCTCTTACCATAGAGTGACTCCCTGCTGGCCTTGTTGTTGTCCACAATGGCTGATGCTACCCACACCATGCCCAGCACCAGCAGAGTGAGGAGTATCAGTATCACCACTGTCTCGTAGACCCGGCCCAGGACACCCTACAGGAGGAGGCAATAGGCGAAGGGGAGAAGGAGGTTAATGTCAGGACAGCATGTGGAAAAAAGGAGACATCGAAGATGGAGGCTAGGGCTGGGGAACCTGAGAGGTCAGGATTCAGGGAAGGGTATGTCCTGCTTAGTCTGTTAGGTCCGCCCACTCCTCGATTTGGGGTTATCCCATATACTGGGCAGTCTTCATTTCCAACCCCCTCCACCAGATCCATTCCTCACCTATTTTGCCCTGGGAGGCTGGACTCTGGGGTCACACCTATTCAGCCTGCCCAATGGGAAGGACCAGCAAGGGCAGAAAGTAAGAAAGAGGTCAGGGTATTTTTCTTGTGTTTTCTCCCACCTTTCACACTATAGTTTCAGCAGTGGCTATGACACTAAGACAACAGTTGGGCGACCTACATTCCCAGCTTTAGAAATTAGCAGAAACCATTTCCTACCTTTGCCCCCACTGGCCTAGGGGTAGTAATGACTTCCTACTGTCACTGGGGGCCTCAAACTCCATTTTGGTTCCTTTAACTCTAACTAAGCCTTGACTAAGCCTCAACCAATAGTCTATTAAAATATCTTCAGTAGGCTGGACTCAGTGGCTCAGCCTGTAATCCCAGCACTTTGGGAGGCTGAGGTGAGTGGACTGCCTAAACCCACGGGTTCAAGACCAGCCCGGGCAACTTGGCAAGACCTTGTCTCTACAATAAATCAAAAATTAGCTGGCGTGGTAACGCATGCTTATAGCTGTGGCTACTTGGAAGGCTGAGGCGGAAGGATCACAGGAGCCCAGCAAGTCAACGCTGGGGTGGCAGTGAGTGTGCCACTGCACTCCAGTCTGGGCAATGGAGTGAGATTGCAACTAAAAAAAAAAATCTGCCGGGCTCGGTGGCTCAGCCTGTAATCCCGTGCCTTTGGGAGGCTGAGGTGAGTGGATTGCCTGAGCCCACGGTTCAAGACCTGCCTGGGCAGCAAGACCTCATCTCTACAATAAATCAAAAAATCAGCCTGGCGTGGTAGCGCATGCCTGTAATTCCGGCTACTTGGAAGGCTGAGGCGGAAGGATCGCCGGAGCCCAGCAGGTCGAGGCTGCGGTGGCCGGGAGTGGCTACTGCACTCCAGTCTGGGCGACAGAGTGAGACTCCAACTCAAAAAAAAAAAAAAAAATCTTCAGTTGAACTGTTTGAGTGGAACTCTGTTTCCTGCCTGGATATCTATCTCCTACTCACCTTTTTGGAGCCAGCGAAGCCCTCAGACTCAGTGAAGAAATATGCAAAGGGCATGAGGAAGATGAGGGACAGGTTGGAGAAGAGAAAAACAAGGTTCCAGAGGCCTGGAGGAAAAAAAAAAGAAAAGCTGAGGTGGTCTGTAAGTGTTGGGGGCAACACATAGAGGACTGACCATGTGGTGGGGGAGGGGATGAAGGAAGGGGTGATAAATGACTGATTAGCCCAAGGCTGCCTCAGCCAGCCTCCATCTGCTCCCTATCTCCACCCCTTGCCACATCCGGGAGCCACGCACCATGGATGAGGGAGCCGTTGAGCCACTGGATGTAGTAGTTCCGAGGCAGTGACAGCAGTACCTCATTGCTGATGATGGAGAAGGGCAGGAGCAAGACAGCACCCAGGGCGACCGCCAGGGTAAAAGTGCACAGTTCGAGCCTGGGCAGAGAAAGGGAAGTGCTTCGCTCAGCCCTCACTACCCTGGGCACAAGAAGCCCCGTTTGCCCCTGAGGACACCTGTGGCTTCTAGAACCCGCTATAGCAGTGACAGACCTAGAGAAGGAACTGTCCAGCTGGGACTCCACCCACTGCAGCACCCCCCCCCCCAGCCCTTTGCCTCTAGGGAAGCCTTGGCACTTGGGATGGGCACAACCTCAGGCATTCATGGGAACTTGGTCACTTGCCATGTCACTATCTAGGCAGTCCCCAGGATTGTGGTCCTCTCATATATGACTAGAAGGTATGCTAGGCATGATGCCAAAGCTAAGGAGCCTGGCTTCTCTTCTCTGCTCACGGATATGGATTTCTGAGCTTGCCTCTTTCACCTGGGATGACAGTAGGGTCACCTCATATGGCTGTGCCCTGCATGGAGGCACTAGAGCAAAGAAGGACAGGGGAGACATGAAACCCAGCTTCACAGCCAAGACCTGTGCCCTAGGCTGCATCCGCTGAAAAGAGACACTTTTGGCCAGGTGCAGTGGCTCACACCTATAATCCCAGCACTCTGGGAGGCCAAGGTGAGAAGACTGCCTGAGCCCATGGGTTTGAGACCAGCCCGGGCAACCTGTGAAACCTCATCTCTACAATAAATAAAAAAAATCAGCCGGGCATGGTGGCACATGCCTGTAGTTCCAGCTACTTGGAAGGCTGAGGCAGAAGGATCACCTGAGCCCAGCAGGTCAAGGCTGTGGTGGTTGGGAGTATGCCACTGCCCTCCAGCCTAGGCAACTCAAAAATATAAAAATAAAAAGAAGGGACTTTTATCTAGTTGGTCCATCAAAGGTAGAGGGCTGTCTTCTAATCTGTTGACCTAGAGAGGTCATCTCTATATTATCCTGTTATGTGCTAGTCAATAATAGCAGCCTGGAATGAAGGCCTTCCTCTTAGAACCAAGTATGCCTGTCCTCATGGGTCTCCACCTTCCCTACATCCTGCTCTGTTCCCACCAGTCTGCACCCCCACTCTACACCCTCCCCATTGGCTGCTGGGAGGTGAAGCCAAGCTGGAGCCATTTCCGGTGACTCAGTACCCAGCTGACAGTTCCTAGCCATGAGGCTCCCCGAAGCTCCTGGCCTAACCAGGAAGACAGGAACAGCAGCTTTTCTGAGTGACCCAGGGTGAGGTAAAGCCGGAAGAAGCCAGAAATGGGGTGGAAACAGAAACTCTCCCTTTGCTGTGTGAGACCCTTTTCTCCCCATAACTGCAGGGACCTCTGCAGATGACAGCTCCTAAAGACCATTGTGTCAGGTGATGAGGCAGTGACACTTACGCAATCTTGTTAACTGTGGCATCTTCATCATCCACTATGAGAAAGAGGCACAGGGAAGAGACAGGACATCAGCAGGCAGCTCTAAAAACCATCTGTGTTACAATGTGTTTCCCTGCCCTATCCCCACCCCCATGAAAGAAGGCAGAGCTGAACAGGAGACTCTGGAAGAACTCACAATTATGAACGCCACAACCTGTTCTCCAGGTTGGCAGCTTATTTATTTAATTTTTTTTTTTTTTTTTTGAGTTGGAGTCTCACTCTCTTGCCCAGGCTGGAGTGCAGTGGCACACTCATGGCCACTGCAGCCTCGACCTGCTGGGCTCAGGCGATCCTTCCACCTCAGTCTTCCAAGTAGCTGGAACTACAGGCAAGCGCCACCATGCCCAGTTACTTTTTTTTGTTTTTTATTGTAGAGATGAGATCTCACCGAGTTGCCCGGGCTCGTCTCAAACCTGTGAGCTCAGGCAATCCTCTCACCTCTGGCTACCAAAATGCTGGGATTATAGGTATGAGCCACCACGCCTGGCCAAGGTTGGCAATTTAAAGATCAGTGGTCCCAGGTGGAGAGAATAATATAGGCCAGAATTCCCCTACTTTTCTCCCTCCTCTCCACATCTCTCCCATCTTACATTCATCTTTGTAAGCTCAAAATATAATAAACTGGTCTGTGAGGTTCATTACATCAGTGGCTGGGTGCAGGAAAGGGAAAAGAGGGGAGGGGGGAGGGGAAATGCAGAAAGAAAGTCATCAGAGGAATTGCACTAGAGTAGCTTTCTTGGAAGGTGGGCTCATGAAGCTATCTTGAGGTTAGGAAAGGTTGGGTCCAAGGCAAGATGATCTGGACAGGCTTGGGATAGGAATTGGGGTAAATGTGCCACCTCCAGTCCCTCCATGACAAAATGTCTAGGTAGGGCAAGCTCCAATCTGAGCACACATAGGTTCTCTAGAAAGAGAAAGGCCGGGCAACCCTCTCGGGTCCCCTCCAGCTCTGGGAGTTTTTTGTCCTCTCAATAAATCCTGCTTTCTCAAAAGAGAAAGGTCAAGGCCAGGCATAGTAGCTCATGCCTGTAATCCCAGCACTTTGGCAGGCCGAAGTGAGAGGATTGCCTGAGCAATGTGGCAAGACCTCATCTCTACAATAAATAAAAAAATTAGCTGGGCATGGTGGTACACGTCTATAGTTCCAGCAACTTGAAAGGCTGAGGCAGAAGGATCGCCTGAGCCCAGCAGGTCGAGACTGTGACGGCCATGAGCATGCCACTGCACTCCAGTCTGGGCAACAGAGTGAGACTCTGCTAAAAAAAAAAAAAAAAAAGGAGAGGGGAGAGAGAGAAAGGCCATCATCACCAGATCCTGGGGCTTCAATGATCAGGGAGGCCTCTGGTGGCTGCGGGTGCACTAGGAGAGGAGATGCCACAGAGCCTGTGCCCATAAAGACACTTGCCCTGCAGTTGTACCCTTCAGGTTCACAAAGGGCTTTTACATTAATCATCTCATTTGATCCACACAATGAACTGGGTAGGCACTGTTATGCCCATTTTGTAGGCTGAGACTGAGGATCAGAAGAGTTACATGATTATGATTTGCCCAGCAGACACTTCCTTCTAAACCATCCATTATACCACCCTGCCCCTGCCCCTGCCTGTGGAGGAAGGGAGGCTGAAGAGGTAAAGGTTTCAGAACAGTCCGGCACAGTCATCTTTCCTTTCCCAGCAGGCACCACAGGCCCATTCCCCTGAGGTTGGCCCCATGGCAACAGGAACTCTGGCAGAAGGGAGGGAAGTCACTGTACCTGTGGTGAACTCAGCAGCCTTCTTGAAGTGAGTCAGGAAGATATGACAGAGGATGTAGAGTGTTGCAAACAGAAGTGTTGAGATCTGTAGCAGAATGTGAGCAGGATGAGCTCTAATCCCCAGCACATTCCACAGCCCCAAAGACCTTTGTTAATGCCAGGGGGTGACTTCTTCAAAACAAGGCTCCACACTTCCAGGGGGTTCCATCTTTCCCCCAGGTACCTCCTTCTAATCAGGGCCTCAGGGGCCTCTAAGAAGGAACAGACAAGGGTTGTCCCATGCAAATGGTTAAACAGCACCATGCGCAGTGCTATGAGAACTTTGCTGGGAGAAAATAGCTTCAGCCCAACACTGGTTGGTACATGGGCAGAGAAAACTCCTAGAGATGCACATGTACATACACCTAAAACAGGTTGCAGAGGGAATTCCCCAGAGGGAATTTACTCTGGGTTCAATATTGGAAAGGGAAGTAGGTTTGAAGGGAGGAAGACGTCTACATTATTCTGGCACCCCACCTCACCCTATCCCCCTAAGCCCACATCCACTGCCTGCCACCTTGACCCAAGCTCCAAGAGAGAATAAGTAGGAATCATATTTCTAGACAAAGTCAGAACTTCTACTCTGTTTATTCAGGGGCCCTGAAAGACAAAGATCAGGTCTTCTCTGGGCCAGACCACAGTCTCATTTAATCCTCTGTCCCCAAGAGTAGGCTTTAATTGGGGTCCAACATCTGCAAAGTTTCTAGAGTCAGCATAAGCCACTTTAAAGGCAGTCAGTTGTGGCCAGGCATGGTGGCTCACGCCTATAATCCCAGCACTGTGGGAGGTCAAGGTGAGAGGATTGCCTGAGCCTGCGGGTTTGAGACCAGCCTGGACAACTTGGCAAGACCTCATCCTCTACAATAAATCAAAAAATTATGTAGTTCCAGCTACTTGGAAAGCTGAGGTGGAAGGATAGCCTGAGCTTAGTGGGTCGAGGCTGCGGTGCCCGGGGGCATGCCACTGCCCTCTAGCCTGGATGGCAGAGTGATACTCCAACTCAAAAAATAAAAATAAAAATAATGACTTCCAACTCCAGAGCTAGGCCTCTCAGGGACATGAATGGCTGGACCTCCAATTGACAGGGCACGACTCAGTCGGGTTAATTTGCATATGCATCCCTACCCTAACCCAAGTAAGCTGCTATTGCCCAGAGGAGGAGCCACTGGCCAGCTTGACTCTACAGTCAAGACCAGTATCTCAAGAAGAGATGCTATTATGTTTGAGGTAGGTCAAGAAGACAAGATCAGTCTCCTGGGTCTTCCCATCCCCAAGAAGAGCTGACCCAACAGGAAACCTGCACACAGTTATCTGCACAAATGGAGGAGACACAGAAGACAAAGTTGTAGCTTCTGACATTAATGAAGCAGAATAGATTGTAGCTGCAGGATTTTTATAGCTAGTGTTCTGCCCTGGGCTTGCGTAATAGCTAGGAAGGTAGGAGGGCTCAAAAGGTCAGGTTGGAGTTCCACGCAGTTCCAGAAGAGGCTAGGTTGTTCTCTAGCCTCTAGACTGGAGCCAGGTGGAGGAGGCACCAGATGCCTTCAGACTGCCCTTGGCCAGCACCCATGTCCTCAACTAATGGAACTAAAGGATGTGGGAGACATCCAGAAGGCTGTTTCTGTCTAAGGTCTCATCCCTCCTTGTTCCCTGGGATATGGGCCTCTCTACCCCTACACAGTCTCAAGGCCTGAGCATGCCTCCACAATATGTCCAACCCCACCACGTGGGACTATGCACCAAGGAACACACAAGGAAGGCTTTCTGAAAGCAGACTTCTGGAGTTCCATATATAGACTAATATACTTTCCAGTCCTCATCGATTAGGCAGACCTAGCAATGGCCTGGCTCCCTTTACTGGTCCTCCAATCTAAGGCTGCCCAGGGCCGGTTAGAGCCCAGCCTTAGAAATATGGAGGATGACCCCATCAGTGGATTCCCCCACTCACTAATGCCTCTTTCTATTCTTCCAAGCCATTCCCTCTCCATTTAGTATCTGGGGATGAGGATTACCCTGGGGAGCTCTGCCGAAGGAACAGAGGAGAAAGGAGATGAAAATTCGAAGCAGGCCTGAAGATATGACTCCCTAAGCTCTCCTGGGAACCCCTAGTCCAGAAGTGAGGAGTCCATTCCTGTGTGGCAGGTTCAGCTGTTGCTCTAGGTGGCAGTGAGGAAGCAAGGAAAGGCAGCCAGGTGGCCTCCCGAGCACTGGGGAACCACCCACAGGGAAAATCCCTGAATGGCTGAGAAGCTGGGAACCCAGCCTTGCAGGGTTTCAAACAAACACCAACAAGAGAAAAAAAAAGGTGGGGGGAAACCCTGGTTGTTCCTCGTGTCTACACATGAGAAGCCACACCAGCAACAGTTCTTTCTTCGAAAGTGGGTGAGGACCCGCCAAGTCCCCCGGTTCCGCCCGCCTGCCGTCTCTACACCTCCCAAGTCTTTCCCCAAACCCAGCACAGTGTGACGACGTCTCCCCTTCATCCAACAACAGTTGGGTCTGCCCTCAACCCAGTTTTGAGGGGGAAACCCAAATCAACCCGCTCCCAAGCAAACCCATCCTTCTCCGAATACCAGGCTATAAGACAGGCGGACTCAACAGCCGCTCAGACACACGAAGACCCACCGCCAGGAACACCCGCGGGGGATGAGGGGTGTGGGGGAGGGGGAGGGGCCGTAGGGGAGGAACGGAAACCGACCGGCTTTGTTTATCGCGCAGGGACCAGCTGATCCGATCTAGGGGTTCACCAGCCGGGCACCCGCGCTGCTGCCCGACCGGGGGCCTTTCGCCCGCTCCTGGTCCAAGCAGGGTCTGACGGCGCTCTGAGCCCGGGTGGGCTCCGACCCGAACTTCTCCCTCGACCCTCAGCACCCGTGCCTCTCCCGCCTTGGTCCTACCCCTTCCTGCCCAGTCCCGCACTCACAATGCATTCGCGGACCCTCTCGTGGAAGAGCTGTTCCCGCACGGATAGCACTTCGTAGTCAGCTGCTTCCATACTCTGCTCAGCATGACTGGAGCGGGGGTGTCTCCGGGCCCGGGGAGGACAAGCGGGGATGAAGCCGCCGCCGCCGCGCACCCGGACCCAGCCAAGAAGCCTCTCTTCACAGCCTGTGACGGAAACTCGGGGTAATCTGGGGTTCAGATTCAGTCGTCGAGACGCCCCGCCCTTAAAGGGGCAGGCACCAGCCCGCCTCCTTTTAAAGGGTTCCGGCCCCCCTTTGCTCCCTCCCCTTTAAGGTCGGGCCACGGTCACGTCCCGACGCAAACACCCGCCTCCGGACTCGCTACGGAGAAGCGCCAGTGCGGGTCTATCATTTTAAGAGGTCGAGTGACGACACAAGAGATGGGCGGGTTCTTTCCAAGGAAGCGGAATTGATTGGCTTCTAGAGAGCTGCCACTCATTCCTGAAGGGGCGTTGATAGGCTCGTTCCGTGGAAGAAGGCGGGGTCTTTGGGGGTAGGCCTACAGAGGCGCTTAATAAAACTAAGCAACTGTAGCCTGGTGAAAATTGACAGTTTCCGGATTTTAGGAGCGGCCGGGATTTGAGTTTGACCTTGGTTAAATGAACCATTTGGATCAGGACCGACATGCAGATGTAAGATTATCATAGGGGTTATGAAAGGTACCGCTGCCCGGTAATCTAAGGTCTGTAGCAGCATTTTCTGTGTTTGTCTTGGTGCTTTTCCGCCCCGCCCCCCCCCAGGTCCCCAGTTTTCGCTCTGTCCTTTTTGTGGAAGACCTAGTGTGTGCTAAAACAAAACAAATACCAAAGAAACTGGATAGAGGACTACAGAAATGTCCTGAAACTCTGAGAGGAAATGCCCACAGGGCATCATTGGTGAGTCCAGTTGACGCAAATGTTAGCTAACCACCTTCAAGATGTCGTTCGCTTTATAGTCTTTATCTCATTTTGACATTACAAAAACCCTTCAGGAGGAAAGTATTGCGATTAAGCTTTTATTTTATTTATTTATGTATTGTTTAGAGATGGCGTCGCTGTATTGCCCAACATGGCAGTGGCTATTTGCAGGTACCGTCATGGCACACTACAGCCTCGAATATCCTGGGTTTAAGTCACCGGAGTAGCTGGGACTACGGGTGTGTGTCACCACTCCTGGCTGTTCGATTCGAATTTTTTTTTTTTTTTTTTAGTTGGAGTCTCACTCTGTCGCCCAGACTGGAGTGCAGTGGCCGCTCCCGGCCACCGCAGCCTCGACCTGCTGGGCTGCGGCGATCCTTCCGCCTCAGCCTTCCAAGTAGCTGGAACTACAGGCGCGCGCTACCACGCCCAGCTAATTTTTTTATTTATTGTAGAGATGAGGTCTCGCCAAGTTACCCAGACCGGTCTCAAACCCGCGGGCTCAGGCAATCCACTCACCTCAGCCTCTCAAAGGCGCGGGATTACAGGCTGAGTCACCGAGCCGGTTGCGATTCAAATTTTAAAGATCAGAAAATAGTGAGAGGTTGTCGTATACCCAAATTCACACAATTAAGGTATGTAAATTACCTTCCTGTGATCTTGGTACCTGTACTATTCTCTGGTGTTAAATTCTTCTTCTCAGGTATTTATGTCAACTATGAGAAGTGATGTGCTTTAGTGATATTATTAAAACACAAATCACTCGATGGCTCAGTCTGTAATCCCAGCACTTTAGGAGGTGGAGGTGAGTGGATTGCCTGAGCCCACGGGTTTGAGATCAGCCGGGCAACTTGGTGAGACCTCGTCTCTACAATAAATCAAAAATTAGCTGGGTGTGGTAGCACCCACCTGTAGTTCCAGCTACTTGGAAGGCTGAGGTGGAAGGATTGCTGGAGCCCAGCAGGTCAACGCTGGGGTGGCCGTGAGTGTGCCACGGCACTCCATCATTGGCGAAGGAGCGAGACTCCAACTCAGAAAATAAAATAAAATAAATTACAAATCAGATCTTGTCCCTACTCAAAACACCTCAAGAAATCCAGTTACACTTAAAGGCAGGGTAGGGTGACTCACACCTATAATCCCAGCACTTTGGAAGGCTGAGGTGATAGGATTACTTGAGGCCAGAGTTTGAGGCCAGCCTGGTCAACATAGTGAGACCCTGGGTCTACAAAAAAAATTGTGTTTTCTTTATTTACTTTTTTTTTTTTTTTAGAGATGAAGTCTCGCTATGTTGCCTAGGTTGGTCTCGGACTCCTGGGCTCAAGCAATCCTCTTGCCTTGGTCTACCAAAATGCTGAGATTACAGATGTGAGCCACTACACCCAGTCAACCAAAAAAAAAAATTTTTTTTTTAATAGCCAGGCGTGGTGGAGCCTCAAGGAAGATTCTTTGAGCCTAGGAGTTCAAGGCTGCAAGGAGCCAGAATCATACTACTGCACTCCAGCTGTCTAAAATAAAACAAAACAAAAAAAACAATTATACTTCAACACTCACCTGCCTTAAATAAGCCTACAAGGCCCTTAGAGGTTGCAAAATGGGCTGCACTAGACAGGCTGCTTGTTTTGGCTCACAGGGTTTTAATAAATTTGAACCAACATTTGAAAATCAGGAGGTGACACTTTTTAAAAATTCAGATTTCTGTCTCTTAAATAGAAGATTTGGCAGTGCTGGACACAAGGCTCCCTGGCTCTGTAGATGGGACAGGATATGCTTCAGACTCCTCCACTCCTTATCACTCAGTTTTAGCCCTAACTAGTTCTTCCATTTACATTGTCAGTCCAGCTGTGCAATTGAGTTTGTGACCCATGACCCAGCCCCTCTCTACTGCAACTTGGCATCACCCTCACCCTGGCCTTCTGTCAGTCTCTGGTAGACCCTGACAAGTTCTTTCCCACCTCAATATTCTGAACTTGTTGTTTCTTCTGTCCAGAATCACTTTCCCCTTTCCTCCTCCTTCCCAATTCACTTTTAGCTGACTCCGGTCTCCTTCAGGTTTAATCTTAAATGTTACCTGCTCAAAGGACTCTTCCCACACTACCTTATCTAAATCAACCTATTTTTGTCATATTACTTATCACAAGTTACCACCATTGTATTTAATTTGTTTGCATTTGCTTATCAGTCTTCCCTCATAAAGACTCTTTAAGAGAAAGAATCATGTTTGTCTCTAACAGGGTTATTTCCTTAGCCCTTGGCCTGGTGCCTATATCTGTAGAAACGCCAGCATTTGCAAATGTAGTTAGAAAACATGGCAGACGCCAACTGTATGTCTGACAAAGGCCTAACATCTAGCATCTACAAGGAACTCAAACAGGCCAAAAAGAAAAAAACAAATAGCCCCATTACAAAGTGGGCAAAATATATGAATAGACACTTCTCAAAAGAAGACATACGAGCAGCCAACAGATAAACAGATATATGAAAAAATGTTCAGCCTCACTAGTCATCAAAGAAATACAAATTAAAACTACACTGAGGCTGGGCTTGGTGGCTCAGCCTGTAATCCCAGCACTTTGGGAGGCCTAGGCAAGTGGATTGCCTGAACCTGTGGGTTCGAGACCCACCTGGGCAACTTGGCGAGACTTCGTCTCTACAATAAATTTTTTAAAAATTAGCCAGGCGTGGTAACGCACGCCTGTAGTTCCAGCTATTTAGAAGGCTGAGGTGGAAGGATCACCAGAGCCCAGCAGGTTGAGGCTACAGTGGCCAGGAGTGTGTCACTGCACTTCAGTCTGGGTGACAGAGTGAGACTCCAACTCAAAAAAAAAACTGCACTGAGATACCACCTAATTCCAGTCAGGATGGCCATCATCAATAACTCAAAAATGACAGATGCTGGAGAGGATGTGGTGAAAAGGGAACACTTCTACACTATTAGTGGGAGTGTAAACTAGTACAGCCTCTGTGGAAAACAGTGTGGTGATCCCTAAAAGTCCCAAAAATCAACCTTCCATACCACCCTGTAATCCCCCTATGGGAATATACCCAAAAGAACTCAAATCACTGTATAAAAAAGATACCTGCACACGTGTGTTTATCACAGCATTGTTCACAATAGCAAGAACATGGAACCAACTGTGATGCCCATCAAAAAGAGGACTGGATTTAAAAAATGTGATACATATACACAATGGAATATTACACAGCCATAACGAAGAACAAAATCATGAACTTCACAGCAAACTGAATGGACATAGAGTCTATAATACTGAGTGATCTTTTACAGAAGCAAATAACTCATAAGCGGATCTTGAACAACTATCGTAATACTATAAGAAGAGGATTGGCAGTAGTGGGAAACTGCAGGGGGGTCGGGGGGCAGGGAGGTGGGTTTGGCAGTAATGGGATCTGCCTGTGGGAGGATGGGCCACAACTCATCAATAAGGGTACCTGCATAATGAATATTTGTATACCTAACCCTGAATTGTACCCCACATCTTTAAAATAAAAAAAGTTAAAAAAAAACCAAAAACATGGCAGACATTGCTAATAATTAAAAGAACTGGGTTCTTGTTCCAGCAGCCTGCCTTCTTGGGCTACACTTCACCTCATCCCATCTTACCTTTGGATTGTTTCCAAAATCTATAAATCTGATGTTTGTAGTCTTTTACAGTTTACAAAGTGCTGTTACATCACTTGAATCATAGATTATTATATCTGATACTTAAAACAACCGGTTAACATGGCTTCTGCTTAGAGACCTATCATCTAGAATTGACAGAGATGTACAAATGAAGTGAAATTTATTTTTTTTATTATTATTATTATTATTATTTGAGTAGGAATCTCACTCTGTTTTCTGGACTGGAGTACAGTGGCACACTCATGGCCACCGCAGCCTTGACTTGCTGGGCTCAGGTGATCCTTCCACCTCAGCCTTCCAAGTAGCTGGAACCACAGGCATGCACCACCATGACTGGCTAATTTTTTTTGATTTATTGTAGAATTGCGGTCTCACCAAGTTGCCCAGGCTGATCTCAAACCCCTTGACTCAGGGAATCCTCTCACTTCTGCCTCCCAAAGTGCTGGGATTACAGGCGTGAGCCACTGCACCCAGCTGAAGTGAACTTTAAAAAGGAATATTAATAAATGAATTAGCTCAGGACTACATAGTATAAGAGAGGCTCAAACTTAGAGAGAAAGAATCTAGATTTCCTAAAGAAAATGGTTTAGAGCCTTGCAACCATCTGATTCAGTCTCTCATAAGTTCTTTTTTTTTTTTTTTTTTTTTTTGAGTTGGAGTCTCACTCAGTCGCCCAGATGGAGTGTGGTGGCCACTCCCGGCCACCGCAGCCTCGACCTGCTGGGCTCCAGTGATCCTTCCACCTCAGCCTTCTGAGTAGCCAGAATTACAGGCGCGCGCTACCACGCCCGGCTGATTTTCTCATAAGTTCTTGACTACTTGTTTACAAATCCATTGGAAATGCAATAACTTTCTTTCCAATGCTTATGATTAGAGTTAGTGAAGGATTCTCCTTTTACTGAATTACCATTTAAAACATTACACAAGCTGGGCTTGATGGCTCAGCCTGTAATCCCACGCCTTTGGGAGGCTGAGGTGAGTGAATTGTCTGAGCCCGCGGGTTCGAGACCCACCTGGGCAACTTGGCAAGACCTCATCTCTACAATAAATCAAAAATTAGCCGGGCGTGGTAGCGCACACCTATAGTTCCAGCTACTTGGAAGGCTGAGGCAGAAGGATCGCCGGAGCCCAGCAGGTCGAGGCTGTGGTGGCCGGGAGCGGCCACTGCACCTCCAGTCTGGGCGACAGAGTGAGACTCCAACTCAAAAAATAATAATAATTTTTTAAAATTAATTAATTATTTTTGAGTCAGAGTCTCACTCTGTCGCCCAGGCTGGAGTGAGTGGCATGCTCATGGCCACTGCAGCCATGACCTGCTTGCAGGGCTCAGGTGATTCTTCCACCTCAGCCTTCCAAGTAACTGGAACTATAGGCATATGCCACTATGCCTGGCTAATTTTTATTTATTTTTATTATAGAGATGATGTCTCACCAAGTTGCCCAGGCTGGTCTAGAACCCATGGGTTCGGGCAATCCTTTCACCTTGGCCTCCCAAAACGCTGGGATTATAGGCATGAGCAAGTATGCCCAGCCAATTTTTTTTTTTTTTTTTCTGAGTTGGAGTCTCACTCTGTCACCCAGGCTAGAGTGCAGTGGTACGCTCACAGACACAGCAGTCTTGACCTGCTGGGTTCCAGCGATCCTTCCACTTCCGCCTCAGCCTTCCGAGTAGCCGGAATTACAGGCAAGTGCTACCATGCCCAGCTAATTTTTTTGATTTATTGTAGAGATGAGATCTCGCTGCCCAGGCGGGTCTCGAACCCACGAGCTTAGGCAATCCACTCACCTCAGCCTCCCAAAGGTGCGGGATTACAGGCTGAACCACCGAACCCAGCTTCCAATTTTTATTTTAAAGATGTGGGGTACAATTCAGGGCTAGGTACACAAATGATTATTGTACAGGTAAAATTAGGTCTCACTTTGGTCCACACACTATGCGGTCTTTTAAAAAATTTACCAAGTCTCCCTTTGTCCAAGCCCTATTTGCTTCGAAAACTTGACCAAGATATCTTTTCTCCAATATTTTTCTGAAGGGATTTTCACCTTCTTTAAGTTTTTTGGTTTTGTTTTGTTTTTGTTTCTGTTTTTGTTTGAGACAGGGTCTCCCTCTGATGTCCAGGATGCAGTGACTTCACCACTGCATTCCACCTGTGCCTCCTGGTCTCAAGCATTCCTCCCACCTCAGACTCCCAATGTGCTAGGATTGCAGGCTTGACCTCTTAATTCTTATAGCAACGTCTGGCTGTATAGTTCAGTGTGTAATTAACAATTTGCAATGTATGCACTCTTATAATATTCATTATCTTGACCGGTTATTTAAATCTTTTGTATTGTTTAACTTCACTTTCATTTTTGGTTTTCTCCTTTCCTCTCTTCTTCAAGGGTTAGGAACACATATTTAGCTTCTAATTCACCCCCCTTTTCCATCCCCAATGCTTAACGCATTGCAGTTCTCATAATGAACACTTAAACAATGTTTGTGGTTTTGATCAGCCCAGAGGACTAGTCATGGATTCTTAGTAGGAAAAGACCACCTTGACAATGTAGAGTAAATTTCAACATGTTTAAGCAACAAAGGTAAGGGCACTCATTCGAATCACATCTTCACTAAGTGTTAAACATTAACACTTAGTTTATATGGATTATTCAATGTTGCAAGGACCCTAAAAAGTAGACTATTTATTTATTTATTTTTAATTTAATTTTTTTTTGAGTTGGAATCTCACTCTGTCACCCAGGCTGGAGTGCAATGGCACATTCACAGCCACCCCAGCCTCGACATGCTAGGCTCAGGCGATCCTTCCACCTCAGCCTTCCAAGTAGCTGGAACTATAGGCACACGCCACTATAGGTCAATTTTTTTATATACTGTAGAGATGAGGTCTTGCCAAGTTGCCCGGGCTGGTCTCAAACCCCTGGGCTAGGATTACAGGCGTGATCCACCGCACCCAGCACCTTTTCCCCTCTTTTTGATGGAAATAGAACAACTTCCTAGAAGTGAACCAGCAATTTTAGAATTTCTCTGGTGTCTAGGGTGCCAGGGAAACCAGAAAACAGGGGTGCCCTTAAGCAAGGCCTACCTGGATCTGAGAACTTTTTGTTGTTTTGAGGGGAGATAGAGTTTGATTTTGTTTTCTTTTTTAAGTCAGAGTCTCACTTTGTCACTCTGGCTGGAGTTCAATGGCACAATCATAGTTCACCACAGCCTCAACTGCCTGGGCTCAGGCAATCCTTCCATATCAGCTTCCTGAGTAGCTCAGATTACAGGCATATGCCTGGCTAAATTTTAATTTTTTTTTGTAGAGAGGAGGTCTCACTATGTTGCCCAGACTGGTCTTGATCTCCTGGCCTCAAGTGATCCTCCTGTCTCAGCCTCCCAAAGTGCTGGGATTATAGGTAAGAGTAACCGTGCCTGGCCTGAAAAGAGCTTAGGAAATATACTTAGCCGAGCATGGTAGCGCATGCCTGTAATTCCAGCTACTCGGAAGGCTGAGGCGGAAGGATCGCCGGAGCCCAGCAGGTCGAGGCTGCAGTGGCTGGGAGCGGCCACTGCACTCAAGTCTGGGTGACAGAGTGAGACTCCAACTCAAAAAAAAGAAAAGAAAAGAAAAGAAATCCGGGCTTGGTGGCTCAGCCTGTAATTCTACGCTTTCGGAGGCTGAGGTGAGTGGATTGCCTGAGCCCGCGGGTTTGAGACCCGCCTGGGCAAATTGGCGAGATGTCATCTCTACAATAAATCAAAAAAATTAGCCAGACGTGGTAGCGTCCGCCTGTAGTTCCAGCTACTTGGAAGGCTGAGGCAGAAGGATCTCCGGAGCCCAGCAGGTTGAGGCTGCAGTGGCCGGGAGCGGCCACTGCACTCCAGTCTGGGTGACAGAGTGAGACTCCAACTAAAAAAAAAAAAAAAAAAAGAAATATACTTTGAGAGATTATTTTTTCATTGTCCCTATCTATCTCTGACCTCCCCAAAAATATTTGAGAGTGGAATCGTAATGAAAGAGTAACTTAAGAAAGGAGGAAAAGGTTGGGTACAATGGCTCAAGCCTGTAATCCCAGCACTTTGGGAGGCCGAGGTAAGAGGATTGTCTGAGTCCAGGGGTTCGAGACCAGCCTGGGCAACTTGGTGAGACCTCATCTCTACAATAAATAAAAAAATTAGCTGAGCATGGTGGCGTGTGCTTGTAGTTCCAGCTACTTGGAAGGTTGAGGCAGAAGGATCGCCTGAGCCCAGCAGGTGGAGGCTATGATGGCCATGAGCATGCCACTGCACTCCAGCCTGGCTACAGAGTCAGACTCTGACTCAAAAAAAGAAAGAAAGAAAGCAGAAGCCGAGTGTGGTGGCTCACGCCTGTAATTCCAGCACTTTGGAAAGGGAAGCAAGAGGATTGCCTAAGCTCAGGGGTTCAACACCAGATCTCACTATGTTGTCCAGATTGATCTCAAACTCCTGGGCTTAGGGGAATCCTCCTGCTTTGGCCTTCCAAAATGCTGGGATTACAGGTGTCAGTCACCCTGCCCAGGATTTTTTCCTTCTTTCTTTTGTTTTTTAGGTTACTTTTAGGAAGTGAGCTGAAATGTTCTCCCCTAGCTTTGGCCATGCCCTCTGGGGCTTTAAGGAGTGAATCTATTGTCATTTCTAGATAGCAGCCCTTCATTGGGTTTCTCTTTTCTAAGCTAAACATCCCCACTCCTCTGAATTACTCTGCTTAATACCCCTTACCACTCCACTCACCCCTTGAAGAAAATGCTATTGTCCCTTGAAACAAGGTGCCCAGAATTGGATAAGAGATTCCACAGCAGAGTGACCAATGAAGAGGATGGTGGGAATACTCACCTGCCTCGCTTTGAGCACTGTTGTGTAGAAGGAATGTCTAAGGTGACACCAGCCTGTTCTGACAGCTAAGTCATACCTTGGTTCATGCCACACATTGATTTGGTCATTGTGAGCCAGGAGAAGTTCCTACATGCCAGTGTCATGAGACTTTAGAGCTGGACCAGAGAGAGGCTGAGGAAACTTCTTTATGAAAAATTTTAGGACAGAGATGATATTTGTACACCCTAAAGCTGTTAAAATAATTTTTTTAAAAGGGGAGGGGACAGGACACAGTAGCTCATGCCTGTAATCCCAGCACTTTAGGGAGAATCACTTGAGCCCAGAAGTTTGAGATCAGCTTGGGCAACATAGCGAGATGTCATCTCTGCAAAAAAAAGCAAAAAATTAGCTGAGCATGGTGGCGTGTGCTTGTAGTTTCAGCTACTTGAAAGGCTGAGGCAGAAAGCTCGCCTGAGCCCAGGTGGTTGAGGCTGTGGTGAGCCATGATTGTGCCACTGCACTCCAGCCTAGGCAATATAGTGAGACCCCAACTCAAAAAAAAAAAAAAAAGGAACAGGGAGAAGAAACCTTACTCTCTTCCTGAAGCTCTAGAACTTTGGACTTTAGGTTTAGTCTGAAAGAGGGGAGGGAGTGGTGGAGTAGTCTTCTTTAGCTTTCAGAGTTAAAAGTTTGAACCTCTGCTCTTACCCAAAATTAATTTTTGGACTACTAACTGAGTTTCAACCATGCACTAAGCACTGAGCTTAGTACTTTGTGATACAATGGTAAGCATAATAGACACAGAGCTTATAAAATCTGGCTGAGGAGAAATGTATTAATTCATCATACAACTATATAATTACAAAATATGATAAATACTATGAGAACAAAGTTGAAGGTTCTATGAAAATATATAGTAGGGAATCTGACCTAGGATGACCAAATCTCCAAGTCCCTGAAGAGATAACATCTGGGTTTCCTTCATTGAAGGGAGAGTATGAGTTAACTGGATAAGGATATAGAAGACATATAGCTTGTAGAAGATATTATAGGCAGTATAACATGGTTACATACAGCAGGCTGTCAGTTGGGAGATGACTAGATCAATTGGTAGTGAGTGAGGTAGAGTATTTTGGTTAAGGACCAGATGGCAGAGAGGAGGAAGCTGCCTCAGCAACACAATGACGTCAGTATCTAACATCACGATGCCCACATAATCAGGTGGTTATTCACTTGTATCAATATTGAGTTTAGATTGATGTGACAACACGCCCCTTACTTACTACCTGTGGACCCCAAGGTCATGTTTTTATACCTATCCTACCTGGGGGAAGTACCATAGAGGCAGAGGCCGAGGTCAACAAACTCCTTGGGTGTGGTGTTTCCTCTGACTACCTGATTCAAGTGGCCTAGCACGAGGCCCAGGTGCTTCCAGCAATGGACAGAACAAAAAAATGACAAGTGTGTGAATACTAGAGATGCCAGGTCAGTCACCTCCAGTTTGTTGTGCATCTTTTAGGCTCAGCTCCAAGGTGACAACAAGGGCAGAGTTCACAAATCTGAGCTCAGCTCTCCTGGATGGAGAACTCCTTGTCAGTGGTGCCATCTGCAGGGCATTAAGGAATTTGCTAGGAGTTTGATGGGATTGGGAGGGGGAAATGGTATCTCCAGATAAAATGTTCTTCCCTCCTCCTGGCCCAAGCCCCTTAGTCTAAGCATGTACCTAAATTCCAACCTGGGTCCTCTACAGGGCTAAAACACCCATGTTTCCTCTAATCTTGTGGCAGGCAATATTTAAGGCTCTTGGTTCTGTAAGGCAGGACACAGGGCTGTGGTATCACTTCCCTCCTTCTCTACCAATTAAATCTGTCATCTGTAAAATGAGGCACTGGGTTTCTCCCATTTTAACAGTAATCTCAAGGAGGTGAAGAATGCTGGATTCCGTTTAAAAAAAAATAGGTATTGATGTAGTTAAAGTTAGTTATCAGCCGGGTGAGGTGGCTCATGCCTATAATCCCAGTACTTTGGGAGGCAGAGGTGAGAGGATTGCCCAAACCTAGGCGTTTGAGACCAACTTGAACAACTTGGCGAGACCTCATCTCTACCAAAAAAAACAAAAAAAATTAGCCAGACGTGGTGGCATGTGCCTGTAGTCCCAGCTACTCGGGAGGCTGAGACAGAAGGATCACCTGAGCCCAGGATGTCAAGGCTATGGTGAACCGTGATCATACCACTGCACCCCAGTCTGGGAGAATGAGTGAGACCAAGATTCAAAAAACAAACTCAGTTATCATCGTGGCATACAAACATTTGAGAACAAAGGGGACAGAGGGAAATACTGAATGTGAGCAGAAAGTTGGATCAATAGTCAAATAATTAGGTATAAAAAATATATAGGTCAGGAGAGGTGCAGGTGAGAGATAACTGTTCTAAAGGAGAGCTTAAAAGGCAACCAAAAGATGGGGCATGGTGGCTGACACCTATAATCCCAGGACTTTGGGAGACTGAGGAAGAAGGATCACTTGAGCCAAGGAGTTCAAGAACAGCCTGGACAACAAAGTGAGACCCCATCTCAAAAAAAAAAAAAAGGCAACCAAAGCCATTGGTAGCGGTGTGCACCTGTAATTCTCGCTACTTGGGAGGCTGAGGTGGAAGAATTGCTTGAGCCCAGGAGTCTGAGAGATTGAGGCTATGGTACACTATGATCATGCCTGCGACTAGTTACCACACTTCAGCCTGAGCAACATAGTGAGACTCTTAAAAAAAAAAAATAGGCCACCAAAAATATTTGAGTTTGAGCTGTAGAAAATGGAAAATCTTTTCTAATCTACAGATTTTCCTTTTTAAAAACAAAATATGTCAAGCATACACACAAAAATAAAAATAATTTAACCATGATATTGTTCTTCTCTATGTCAACATTAAACCTTTGGGTTTTGTTGTTGTTGTTGTTGTTGTTTTGAGTTGGAGTCTCACTCCATCACCCAGACTGGAGTGCAGTGGCACGCTCCCAGCCACCACAGCCTCACCCTGCTGGGCTCCAGCAATCCTTCTGCTTCAGCCTTCCAAGTAGCTGGAACTACAGGTGAGCGCTACAACGCCTGGCTAATTTTTGATTTATTGTAGAGATGAGGTCTCGCCAAGTTGCCCAGGCAGGTCTCAAACCCACGGGCTCAGGCAATCCACTCACCTCGGCCTCCCAAAGCGCTGGGATTACAGGCTGAGGCACCAATCCCGGGCTAAACTGTCATGTTTTGTACATAATACCCAATGATTCTCACCTCCTGTCATTGTGTAATTTCTTCCCACATCGAATACGTCTGACTGACATGTGTAAAGAATAGGATATTGTAGAAACGAGAGTGTGACTTTGAGTTTAGGTCATAAGACATTGCGGCTTCCAATTTGCATTTTCTTGGATCACTCACTCTGGGGGAAGCCTACTGGCATGTCTGAAAACACCAAAGCAACCCTATGGAGAGGTTCACATGGTAAAGAACTAAGAACACCTGCCAACAGTTAACACTAACTTGCCAGGCATATGAGTGAGCCATCTTGGAAGTGAGTCCCTCAGCTCCAAGCAAGCATTCAGATGACTGACTACAGCCTCAGTCAACATTTGACAGCAACCTTACCCGAAACCCTGAGACAGAACTATCCAGCTAAGCTGCTATTGAATTTCTGATCCATACAAACTGCAGGAAGTAAAACACGTTTATTGTTTCAAGCCACAAAGTTTTGGGGCAATTTGTCATGCAGAAATAGATGACTGCGTAAAACAGCAAACCACCCATGTTTGTTTTCTCAACATTTTGCCTTGTTTGCTCCAGATGTTTTATTTTCTTGAAAATACAAATCCCCTCCCCACCAAAAAAACGACAACAAACCAAACCACTATAAACAATTGATACCCCAGCTTCTCACTCCTGCTCCTGCCTGCTTTGTGCCTCGGAACTCTGAAAAAACACCATGGCACTCTCTCTCCAGTGAATGTGTACTTCTCTGATTTTAGCCCACCCAGGGTACCTTCCTGGAAGGCAAGCTCTTCTGTGTAGTTTTCTGCTGCTTGTCTAGCTATCTTTCCTATTTGCTTTGCAGGAAAAAAAAATGACATAACATTTCACAGGGTCTACTGGCATCTCTCAAGAGATTCTTGCTCAGTGAGTTCAGCACTAATTCAAAAACTTTAATCCTCATTTAGTCACTAAATCAGCTTAGGATCCAGTCCCAAGTGCTTTAAAGTCCTGCCATCTGCCTTCCCCTGCAGCCTGTGTTGGCTGTATGTGTTGCAGTGCCACCCACCAGTGCCTTTTCTCTGAAATGCCCATGGCAAATCAGATTCTTGAGTTGAAAACTAGTCATCCCTTACTTATCACTGGTGGGTTTCAGGACCCCCAGTGGCCACCAAAATCCAGACACTCGGGTTCCTTAGATAAAATGGTCTCATACATGCATCTTCCTGTATACTCTAAATCTTTAATCTCTAGATTACTTACATACCTAATACAATTAAATGTTATGTAAGTAATTATGTTGTATTATTTATGGAATAAGGGAAAAAGTCTCATGTTCAGCA
The DNA here is from genome assembly GCA_027257055.1 of Cephalopachus bancanus. Lineage (NCBI taxonomy): Eukaryota > Metazoa > Chordata > Mammalia > Primates > Tarsiidae > Cephalopachus > Cephalopachus bancanus. The sequence continues at coordinate 1,311,282 of JAPVLO010000475.1, read as the reverse complement.
TGGACACAACCACCCATTTAAAAAAGTACTTTCAGCTGGGCTCGGTGGCTCAGCCTATAATCCCGCGCCTTTGGGAGGCTGAGGTGAGTGGATTGCCTGAGCCCACGGGTTCGAGACCCGCCTGGACAGGCGAGACTTCATCTCTACAGTAAACCAAAAAATTAGCCGGGCGTGGTAGCACGTGCCTGTATTTCCGGCTACTTGGAAGGCTGAGGCAGAAGGATCACTGGAGCCCAGCAGGCTGCAGTGGCCGGAAGCAGCCACTGCACTCCAGTCTGGGTGACAGAGTGAGACTCCAACTCAAAAAAAATAAAATAAAATAAAAAAGTACTTTCAGCCCACAATTAGTCAAATCCATAACTATGGAACCCAGATAGGGAGGGCTGAGTTTATGTGCAAATTTATAGGATTTCTGGGCTAAGAAAAAAAACTGGAAAAACTAGTCTTCCCTACTCTTAAACCAAGAAAACATCAACATACTAGGCAGCCTAAGTAATTGCTCTTGTGCTTTGATTTGTAATTTATTTTCTCAAAAAGAAATTTGTTTGCATATTTCTTCTAACAGATCTTTCTTTAGAAATGTAGCAAAAATATTTGAAGGACTATAAACCCTGCCAAGTACTATAAAATGTAAATTGTTCTTTTATAAATATTGTCACTTCACCCTCATGTAATATAATCCTTTCCTACCAATGCACATGGTTTATTCTATATTTGGTTTTCTCCCCTAGCATGACTTGTTGACCACCATGAATTCTGGTCCTACAGATCACTAGAGCTGAGAAAACAGCCTTTATTACCCTCAAATATTACTGCTTTCCAGTTCAAGATTCTTAGACTTAAGAAATTCCACCAGCTGGGCTCGGTGGCTCAGCCTGTAATCCCGCACCTTTGGGAGGCTGAGGTGAGTAGATCGCCTAAGCCCGCGGGTTCAAGACCCGCCTGGGCAGCAAGACCTCATCTCCACAATAAATCAAAAAAATCAGCCGGGCGTGGTAGCGCATGCCTATAATTTCGGCTACTTGGAAGGCTGAGGCGGAAGGATTGCCAGAGCCCAGCAGGTTGAGGCTGCGGTGGCCGGGAGCAGCCACTGCACTCCGGTCTGAGCGACAGAGTGAGACTCCAACTCAAAAAAAATTCCACCAACAGGTTAGCAGTCCCCTTTTAAACAGCAATTTACAAGATACCTAAAACAATTTACTTCTTATACCTCATTGGCAATTAACCAATCATACTCTCGAATTAAACTCTGGATTAGCAGATGGCTTTCATCATTTTCCCACCTCCCATGGACATGCTGAGGTGTTAACAGACAAGTTTGAGGATCTAGGCCATCACCTGCTTAGTCCATTGTGCTCCCTTTTTTCAGTATAGGTATCTAGACAGAAGTAGGATCCCTGACATGACCACCATGTTGCAGACTCTTTATAGAGTGTAAGTAAATTGCAAAAACTAAACAGTTTTAGGAAAAGCACAGAAGACAAAACGTTTTATCTTAAAGCTTTTACTTTGAGACATGATGGAAAAATCTTACAGGTACACATGGAAAAGACATGATCACCACTGAGTGAGAATAATCTAACCAGAAAGCTTCAATGCCTGTCAGCTAATGGTTGGAGTGAAATTCTGGGAGATGACATGCTGCAGGGCTGAAAGGGCAATTAGTATTCTTCTCCTTCTTCCTCTCCCTCTCCTTCAACAGAATCCACACCAACCTCCTCATAATCCTTCTCAAGGGCAGCCATGTCCTCCCGGGCCTCAGAAAACTCTCCTTCCTCCATCCCCTCACCCACGTACCAGTGAACAAAGGCACGCTTGGCATACATCAGGTCAAACTTGTGATCCAGGCGAGCCCAGGCCTCAGCAATGGCTGTGGTATTGCTCAGCATGCACACAGCTCTCTGTACCTTGGCCAGGTCCCCACCAGGTACCACGGTGGGAGGCTGGTAATTAATGCCAACCTTGAAGCCAGTGGGACACCAATCCACAAACTGGATGCTGCGCTTGGTCTTGATGGTGGCAATGGCAGCATTGACGTCTTTGGGAACCACATCACCACGGTACAACAGGCAGCAAGCCATGTATTTACCATGGCGAGGGTCACATTTCACCATCTGGTTGGCTGGCTCAAAGCAAGCATTGGTAATCTCTGCTACAGAAAGTTGTTCATGGTAGGCTTTCTCAGCAGAGATCACAGGGGCGTATGTCGCCAGAGGGAAGTGGATGCGGGGATAGGGCACCAGGTTGGTCTGGAATTCTGTCAGGTCAACATTCAGGGCTCCATCAAATCTGAGGGAAGCAGTGATGGAGGACACAATCTGGCTAATAAGGCGGTTAAGGTTAGTGTAGGTCGGGCGCTCAATATCGAGGTTTCTACGACAGATGTCATAGATGGCCTCATTGTCTACCATGAAGGCACAATCAGAGTGCTCCAGGGTGGTGTGGGTGGTGAGGATGGAGTTGTAGGGCTCAACCACAGCTGTGGAAACCTGGGGGGCTGGGTAGATGGAGAACTCCAGCTTGGACTTCTTGCCATAATCCACAGAGAGACGTTCCATTAGCAGGGAGGTGAACCCGGACCCAGTTCCTCCACCAAAGCTGTGGAAAACCAAGAAGCCCTGAAGACCTGTGCACTGGTCAGCCTGCAGGGGAAGAAAAAATATGTAGTATTTTAATGGCAGGACACATTCCTACTTAGGACTTCTATTCTTTTTCTTTTCTTTTTTTTGAGTTGGAGTCTCACTCTGTCACCCAGGCTGGAATGCCGTGGCACGCTCGCGGCAACTGGAGTCTCTACCTGCTGGGTTCAGATGATCCCTCCACCTCAGCCTTCCAAGTAGCATGTGCTACCACGCCTGGCTCTCTTTTTCTTTAAATTATGAACTGTATCAGATTGATATAAGCTAGACGAATTGGCAAAATAGACACAACTGCAAGTTGTCTAATAACCCAAGGAATGTCCAGTTTAGAAGTCTAATTAATATAGTAATTAGTAAGCAGTCTATTTTACATTTTGAACCACTGCATCCAGGCCCTCCCCATTCCACTTTAAATACATGTTTACCAGCTTGCGAATTCGGTCCAAAACAAGATCAATGATCTCCTTGCCAATGGTGTAGTGCCCTCGGGCGTAGTTGTTGGCAGCATCTTCCTTGCCTGTGATGAGCTGTTCAGGGTGGAAGAGCTGGCGGTAGGTGCCTGTGCGAACTTCATCTGGAAGAGGAAAACAAACCAGCCACCCATCACTGCACATGCCTCTCAACGCTTGTGGACACTGAAGGGAGACTGTGTGTGTGCGTGCGTACATGTGTACGCGCAAAAAAAAAAATCAACAGAGCCCCCTGGGATCTCACTTGGGTTCCTGTGATCAACTTACCAATGACCGTGGGTTCCAGGTCTACAAATACTGCCCTGGGCACATGTTTGCCAGCGCCTGTCTCGCTGAAGAACGTGTTGAAGGAGTCATCTCCTCCCCCAATGGTCTTGTCACTTGGCATCTGGCCATCAGGCTGGATGCCGTGTTCCAGGCAGTAGAGCTCCCAGCAGGCATTGCCAATCTGGACACCAGCCTGGCCAACATGGATGGAGATACACTCACGCTGTGGGAAGAAAGAGGAAAAATAAAATCAGGATTTAAAATAACCTATTAGTGACTGTCAGTGGAACAAAATACTTATGAAATCTTATTCTTACAAATAAACAAAGTTCCTTTTAAAAAACGACACAAAATGTGCTGCTCTTTTTTGTAGGGGAGAATGACTAACACTTTGGATCCACATGGCTTTATTTTATTTTCATCCAATAAGGAGTTGATAACATTTTTTTTTTAACATAGTTTATTTAGAAAGTAAATTGGAGACAAGAGAGAGGAGATTCACCTCCCCAAGGTAGGGGAAGGGTTCATATTCAAGAAACACGGAGGCCATAGCTCAAAGAGCCACGTGGACACATCATAGTTTAACAAGGCAATGGCCGATACATTGCTTTTAATGAATCTTATCCTTCCATCCTAAGTCAGGAAGGCTTCTTTACAAAGAAAAATGCTTAGTCACAGCTTCCTTCGTTGGAAGACCAAGATAGGAAGACTGATACATATCCCGCTGTCAGGCCTCAGAATCCCACTGTAGACTAGGTGGCCACATTTCCGGGCAGCTCCTAGCACAGGAAGCACGTGGCCAGGGCAGTGCAGAAGAAATGTCTGGCCGCAGGGACGAGGGGCGGGGCTCTGCGGCATAGGATGAATGAGCAATTCAGGGAGCACGCGCCTGCGCCCATGCCCCCCAGCGGCCGGCGGGGCCGTGCAGCTGCAGAAGCACGCAATGGCCACGTCTGCAGAAGGCTGCCTTGGCCACCCATCCTCCTTTGCCCGCAAGCATTAGGCTCAGCCTAACACCTCCACAACAGTCCGGGCGCGGTAGGGGATTATCGGCGGCCTAGATCTGGGCCAAGATCCGATTTCCGTTCCCTCAAAAATCCCTTACTGCCACCACCCGCTCCCTCAACGAATTCCTAACGCAGCAGGGGGGACAAATGGCCCCTACAGGCTGTTGGGAGCTAATTGTCCTAATACACTGGTGTAGTGCGGCACACTGTCATGGAGCACTTCTCCATGTTCATCTCATTGCTTTCACTAAAAACCCCACAAAACTCGGGGTAAGGGAGGACACGCCCTGCAGCCATGGTCCAGCTGTGTCTAGCGCGCATGCGCAGACTGCAGTGGCGGTTTCCCGCCGCTCTCAGGCGGGAAGGTAACGGTTGCGCGTGCGCTCCAGTCTCCCGCTCCTTCCCGCCCCCGCTCGTCGCGCCGAAGAGGAAGTGAGGGCGGGGAGATTCCGAGCGCGCGCCCGCCAAAGACGGGGAAGGGGGGAAGGGCATGCGCGGGAAGGACTGCAGGGTCTCGAGGCCCCGCGCCCAGGAAGGAGTTCAGTGCTAAACTAAAGGAGATCTCCAAAAACGTCGAGGGGAGCCGAACCCCGCCATGCCTCCCACAGTCCGAGAAAAATCCTTCGGAGTCCCCATCTGACCGTCCCCATTCTCCACAAACCGAGGTCTCATCTCCTCCCGCCCTCGCCTCGTTCTTCACCCTCCCCGGGGACGGCGATGATTCCCACCTTTTCTCTAGCGAGAAGCCCTGAGCGCCTCCCGGGCTCGCTTCCCCCAGTCTCCCGGACTCACCATAGTGGCTAAGGGTTAGGAGAAGAAGGCGACTGGAGCAGACACCGGGTCCCGGTTACCGTCCCCGACAAGCTAAGAGTCGAGGTAAGTAACGCACTGAAGCGGGGGCGGCGCCGGAGCCGCTTAAGTAGCGTCCGGGGCGGGGCGGGCGGGCTCAGGCGGCGCGGCGGCCACGGGCCCCTCCCCCGGGCCGGCGCGCCCACTCGGCGCCCGGCCTGGCCGCCGCAGAGGCGGGCTCCTGGCCCGCAGCCCCCTCCCCTCGCGCGGGCGGCCCGCGGGGCGGGGTCCGCCGCGCCTGCGGGCCGCGCGCGCGGGTGCTGCAGTGTGCGGCGCATGGCTGCAAGGGCCTGGCGCGGGGCGGGCGCGGAGTCGGAGAGAAACCTGCCGCACGGGAGTGGGGGGCGGGGAGGCTCGCCTTCCTCTGGAGGAGCCCCGCGGCTTGAGACATCCGTACGGTTTCTAAGGTGAAGCATGCAGGCACTTCTGGTCCGGGTAGCTCAGCTGATTGTGTTCATGTTGCCACAGTGTGTCAGTGAGTTTTGCCTTTTCCTTTTCTTAGTTCCTTTAAAGGCAGTGCATTCTGTCGCGCTTGCCTGATAACGCGGAGGACGCGAGCTTTAGGAAACCGAAAAGATCTCTTTGGCGTCCTGTGATGACTTGTTCTCGAAACTAAAGGTACAAACGCTGGACGCAAATAATATTTCAGTCATCCGGATAGGACCTAGCTAAGCGTTGAACATCGACGCTGTTAAAAGGGCAGAGCAGGCCCCATTTTGGGGGCCTGAGCCACCAACTTTGTGGGACAGCCCAGGGGGCTTTTTAAAAAGGAGATCAGAAACAATCTGATCTCAAATATGGTAACTGAATTGAAGAAGTGAGGATAAACTTGGGTAGGGAGTAAATAAATTGACCGTGAAGGATATAAGGAAGTAGGGATTCCTTGGGCTAATGAGAGTTGTGTAAATAAGACTGCTTGGCATTAGGTCAAGTTTCATCAATTGGTTATAGCTTAGTGCTTGGAGGCCCAGATTATGGTGAATAGACCAGTTGCCTCACACACCCTGTCTCCATCCTCCGGGAAAATCTGTTCCAAGACCATACACTACATTACAAATCTTCAGAAATGCGCAAAGCGTTTAGGGTTAGAGAGTGGTTGTTTAATGGTTCTAGCAGAAATCTATTGCTGTTACTAAACTATTCAAAATATCTGTCCAGTGATAGTGTATGAGTAGCAAAAAGGTAAATATAAGACAGTAAAAATTCATAGTTCACATTCAGTTATCACCTGATTCAGGTTTGGTAAAGACTCAATCCTTCATTTCAGATAAATAATACATTTACATGATGAGTATGTTTGTAGTTTGTAAGAGAGAGAGAGAGAGAGAGAGAGAGAGACATGTATCCACCCATATGAATCCGGCCTGCAAACCAGGAAGTTCTTATTTCTTTCTAATAAATTTTTTTCCACCTCCTCCTCCTGATAAATATTTTTTGTAGTCCTATTAAAAGACATTTGATTCAAAATCCATATTTGTGCACAGTTTTCCAAACGTTAGAGGGGGCAGGAATGTGTTTCAATGTTGTTCTTACTTATTTTTCCCCCTTACTTATTCTCAAAAGGAGACTGAAAATAATTTGCTTGCTTTCACTGGAAGAATGGATGTTAGGGAACCACCCTCCTGAACTCCATTTTGCTGTCGGCTCTGGATACAAGCCATTTGAAAACGGGCACCTCCCTTCTAGCTCTGCAGAATATCAGAGCTTTCACTGCAGGGATTTGCTCTTGTGGGCTATATGTCTCCCCAGATGCCTTCCTAAAACTATTAGCTTTGTTAGCTTTGTTATCTGTATATTCTCCAGTTATGAATGAGGAAGTATTTGAGGTTTGGGGTTTTTTTTTTTTAGGTCCCTGACAACACCTCAGGTTTTAGTAGTTAAACTAAAAAAGACCTTTAAATATAATCTAGTCTGGTACTTTTTTTGCCACAAAAACTTGAATAATGATAAATTAATTTATTTTGCCTTCTCTTTAGTGCCCCCCAAAAAGGCTGACTCTGTTTCTTTTTAATCAGTACTAAACCTACATGGATCTATTTATTTACATTATATTTTGCATGTATGTGTGGGAGTTTTTGTGTGTGTGTGTGTGTCTGTGTGTGTGTCTGTGTGTGTACATTTTTTCTTTCTTTCTTTCTTTGTTTATTTATTGAGTTGGAGTTTCACTCTGTCACTCAGTCTGGAGTGCAGTGGCACCCTCAGGCCACTGCAGCCTTGACCTGCTGGACTCAGGTGATACTTCCACCTCAGCCTTTCAAGTAGCTGGAACTACACCCCACCATGCCCGGCTAATTTTTTTGGTTTACTGTAGAGATGAAATTTTGCCAAGTTACCCAGGCTGGTCTGAAACCTGTGGGCACAGGCAGTCCTCTCACCTCAGCCTCCCAAAGTGCTGGAATTATAGGCGTGAACCAGTGCACACAGCCTATTTTTGTCTGTATTTAACAATAAAATAGTAGTTACCTATGTCTGGAGCATAAACACAGCATAAATACAGCATAAAGTAAGTATTATTTACTTTCCTATTTTTTTTGTTTTTTTGAGTCAGTCTCACTCTGTCTCCCAGGCTGGAGTGTAGTAGAATGCTCATGGCCACCTCAGCATCAGCCAGCTGGGCTCAGGCCATCCTTCTGCCTCAGCTTTCCAAGTAGCAGGACCTACAGGCTTGTGCTACCACACCCCGCTAATTTTTTGATATATTGTAGAAACGAGGTCTCACCAAGTTGCCCAGGCTGGTTTCAAACCCCTGGGCTCAGGCAATCCTCTCGCCTTGGCCTCCCAAAGTGCTGGGATTACTGGTTTGAGCCACCACACCCAGATAGTCCTAATGTTTTCATTGATTATATAGACTTTTCTTTCCTTGGACACTTTCAGGCCTGAGACTGCTTTTAGTCTTTGGTGTAGTATGAAGCCCTTTGTTGTAATTTGAGCCACGCCCATCTTTGCTACATAATACCGCTACCATTTGCTACTGTTCTAAGCAGTCAGTAACTGTTTCTGATAGTTTCTATATTGTGGTTTAAACACAAAAGCTCACAAACTATATTGTTCATTTCCTTGGTTCTACAAGCAAAGGCAGAATATCAAATGGCAACAACTTACCAAACATGAGCTGTTTATGCTATTTGGTTGTTATTCGTATTTATCCCCATGTTATACATTTACACATACCATTTTGTGTTCTGCTTTTACTACAGATAAATGGTACAGGGGAAGAAAATTGGGTTTGATATCAATAAGAACAGCTTCAAGTCTAACTTTGTCAGTTAATAGTGTTATGACATTAGACCCTTAATTATCTATATTGAGCTTCATTTCTGAATGGGAATCTATATTAACTTGGAATCATCTTTTTCTCATACATTCAATACCATTAGTAAATTTTGTCAATTTTATCTTTAAAATATGCCCCTAATTTTCTGTCATACCACCTATTATTTCACAGCTTTTACAGAATCTGAAACAACCTTACTTGTACATTTTCTTGTTTAAAGTTTTTCCCTTTATGTAAACTCCATATCTGTTTTTGTGGAAGTCAATAATGGCTGTCCTACCAAAAACCTGTCCTTCCAAAAACCTTCTTCCGTTCTTCCTTGTCAAAAGAAACACCCCTCTAGGCCCCCCACCAATATTTCAAAGGGTCATGTGCTCAGTCCCAGGGAACAAAGCGATGCAACCTTGTTTCTCTTTGCCAGATACTCGCTTTCTCAGTCTCCTTCACAACTGGACCTGGTTCTAATCAATGGGACATCAAGGACAGTCATTTGGGGAGTTTCTGGGTATGGTTTTCCTCTCTGATAAAAACAGCTTGCCCCCTTGAGGAAAAACTCTTCTCCCTTACTTTCTTCCTTTGGAAATGTCCTTTAAAAATATAATGCCTGGAGCCAACTTAAAACCTTGATGGTCTAATGCAAAGAAAATCATAGAAATGCCAACTCTGATATTGTGAAGCTGCTGACCCAGCCTTAAAGCCACCTATCTCCAGATTTTTTTTTTTTTTTTTTTTTGAGTTGGAGTCACACACTGTCACCCAGTCTGGAGTGCAGTGGCTGCTCCCAGCCACCGCAGCCTCGACCTGCTGGGCTCCGGCGATCCTTCCGCCTCAGCCTTCCAAGGAGCTGGAACTACAGGCGCGTGCTACCACACCTGGCTAGTTTTTTTATTTATTTATTGTAGAGATGAGGTCTCGCCAAGTTGCCCAGGCAGGTCTCGAACCCATGGGCTCAGGCAATCCACTCACCTCAGCCTCCCAAGGCGCGGGATTACAGGCTGAGCCACTGAGTCCGGCTTCCAGATTTACAATTTTTTTTTTTTTTTTGAGTTGGAGTCTCACTCTGTCGCCCAGACCGGAGTGCAGTAGCCGCTCCCGGCCACCGCAGCCTTGACCTGCTGGGCTCCGGCGATCCTTCCGCCTCCGCCTTCCGAGTAGCTGGAATTACAGGCACGCGCTACCACGCCCAGCTGATTTTTTGATTTATTGTAGAGATGAGGTCTCGCTGCCCAGGCGGGTCTCAAACCCGCGGGCTCAGGCAATCCACTCACCTCAGCCTCCCAAAGGCGCGGGATTGCAGGCTGAGCCACCGAGCCCGGCTCAGATTTACTATTAAGGAAGCATTAAGTATCCTTATAATTCAGGCCAATGTAGGTAGGCTTTATCCTCAGTGCCTATTACAATACCTGGTACATGGTAGGAGCTTAATATATAATTTGTTGTTGAATATTGAACTCGGTGATTAATCGGACATGGGTTGTAAGGTAACGTAAGGAAGAGAAGTTAGTTTGCAGGTTTAAATAATTGGGTTGTTGGTGATGTTTTCCCCTGAGGTCAGAATAGTGGGGAAAGAAGTAGGTGGGAAATGAGGAAGGGACACAGGAGAACTTAACATTTCAGCTTTTTTTTTTTTTTTTTTTTTTTTGAGTTGGAGTCTCACTCTGTCGCCCAGACTGGAGTGCAGTGGCCGCTCCCGGCCACCGCAGCCTCGGCCTGCTGGGCTCTGGCGATCCTTCCACCTCAGCCTTCCAAGTAGCCGGAATTACAGGCATGCGCCACCACGTCCGGCTGATTTTTTGATTTATTGTAGAGATGAGGTCTCGCTGCCCAGGCGGGTCTCGAACCCGCGGGCTCAGGCAATTCACTCACCTCAGCCTCCCAAAGGCGCGGGATTACAGGCTGAGCCACCGAGCCCGGCTAACATTTCAGCTTTTAACACATTCTGAGGTTTAAGTGTCTGTGGTACAAATACCTAGAGATATCTGTTAGGCAGACATACATACAGGTATGGAGAAGGGAGAGAGATATAAATTTTGGAATCTTTAGCATAAAGACAGTAATTAAACCATAGGAGTGGATAAGACCACTCAGAAGGAACATAATAGCGGTAGGAGATCGATGCCCTTAGTAGAAAACCTGAAGTAGAGAACCTAGTTTTAGTAGGGAATCCAAAGAATTGTCACATTTAAAGTAGAGAAAAATAGCCGGGCTCGGTGGCTCAGCCTGTAATCCCAGCACTTTGGGAGGCTGAGGTGAGTGGATTGCCTGAGCCCGCGGGTTCGAGACCCACCTGGGCAACTTAGTGAGCCCTCATCTCTACAATAAAATAAAAAATTAGCTGGGCGTGGTAGTGCACGCCTGTAGTTCCAGCTACTTGGAAGGCTGAGGCGGAAGGATCGCCGGAGCCCAGCAGGTCGAGGCTGCAATGGCCGGGAGCGGCCACTGCACTCCAGTCTGGGTGACAGAGTGAGACTCCAACTCAAATGAAATAAAATAAAATAAAGTAGAGAAAAGGAGCTTATAATAGGAGCCTGAAGTCGGCATAATGATTCATGCCGGTAATCCAGCATTTTAGGAGGCTAAGGTGGAAGGAACTCTTGAGCCCAGGAGATTGAGGCTATGGTAAGCTGTGATCATGCCACTGAACTCCAGCCTGGGCGGCAGAATGAAACTCTGTTTAAATAAATAAGAGTCTGAGAAGGAATAATCCGAGAAGGGGAACTAGGGGTCTCACAATCCAATTAGAGAGGGTTTTTTTTTTTTTAATCTACTAGAGAGTTTTAAGAGACTACAGTGTCAAATGTTGCAGAGAGGTTAAGTAGGGTAAAGACTGGAAAGTGTTCATTGAATATAAAAAAATATAGCTTTTATTTATTTTTTTTAATTTTTAAATTGTTTTATTTTTTTTGAGTTGGAGTCTCACTCTGTTGCCCAGACGAGTGCAGTGGCCGCTCCTGGCCACCACAGCCTCGACCTGCTGGGTTCCGGTGATCCTTCCGCCTCAGCCTTCCAAGTAGCCGGAATTACAGGCATGCGCTACCATGCCCGGCTGATTTTGTGATTTTATTGTAGAGATGAGGTCTCGCTGCCCAGGCGGGTCTCAAACCTGCAGGCTCAGGCAATCCACTCACCTCAGCCTCCCAAAGGCGCGGGATTACAGGCTGAGCCACCAAGCCTGGCTAGCTTTTATTTTTATTTATTTATTGGACAAATATTGAGAGCATAGCATGGCAGGTACTTTTTATAAGTATTATGTAGTGGGGCGCGGTGGCTCATGCCTATTGATATAACAGTGATTAAAATAAGTCTTTCAAGTGCAGTGACATGCACCTGCAGTCCCAGCTACTTGGGAAGTTGAGGTAGGAGGATTGCTTGAGTCCAGGAGTTCTGAACTGTAGTGCTCTATGCCTATTGGGTGTCCAGCATCACTACAGTGATCTTCTGGGAGTGGGGGACCACCAAGTTGCCTAACGAAGAGTGAACTGACTTGGTTGTAAACAGAGCAGGTCAAAACTCTCCTGCTAATCAGTAATGGGATCACACCTGTGAAGAGCTACTGCACTACAGCCTAGAAAACATAGCAGGACCCTGTCTCTAAGAAGAAAAAACTCCTTTCCCTTATGGAGTTTAGATTCTAGTGAAAGAGAGAGAACATGAACATATAGCAAAGAAATATGAAATATAATGTCAGGTACTAATAGATGCTATGAAGAAAAATAAAGTATGAAATAGAGATAAGAGTTACAGAGAGGTACCTTTTTTCCCTTCCTTCCTTCCTTTATTTATTTATTCCTTTCTTTCCTTCCTTCCTTTTTTTTTCCTTTCTTTTTTAAGAGTGGGAATCTCACTCTGTTGCCCAAGCTGGAGTAGGGGTGATCTCAGCCACCACAGCCTTGACCTGCTAGGTTCAGGCGATTCTTCCACCTCAGCCTTCCAGGGGACTATAAGTGTGTGCCACCATACCTGGCTAATTTTTTGACTTATTGTAGAGACAAAGTCTTACCATGTTTGCCCAGGCTGGTCTTGAACTCCTGTGCTCAGGCCACCTACTCGCTTCCACCTCCCAAAGTGCCGAGACTACAGACATGAGCCACCATGCCCAGCAGGGTGCCATTTTAGTATCTGGGAAGGCCCTCTTCGGAGGTAGTTGTTTGAGCAAAGACCTGAATTAAATGATAGAGTAGGCATTTCAAGCAGAGGCAACATCAAGTGCAAAAGCTCTAAAGTTGAGTGTATGTGTCTGTTATTTTGTGGTTTATTATTTATTTATTTAGTTAGTTTTTTTTGAGTTGGAGTCTCACTCTGTCACCCAGGCTGGAGTGAAGTGGCAAGCTCACGGCCACCGCAGCCTTGACCTGCTGGGCTCAGGCGATCCTTCTGCCTTCCAAGTAGCTGGAACTACCGGCGCGCGCTGTCATACCTAGCTAATTTTTTGATTTATTGTAGAGACGTGGTCTCACCATGTTACCCAGGCTGATCTTGAACCCGCGGGCTCAGGCAATCCTCTTGCCTCGGACTCCCAAAGTGCTGGGATTACAGGCTGAGCCATCAAGCCCAGCCTTACTTTTTATTTTTTTGAGTTGGAGTTCTTACTCTGTTGCCCAGGCTGGAGTGTAGTGGCAAGCTCACAGTCACTGCAGCCTCAATCTGCTGGGATCACTGTAGCCTCAATCTGCCAGGCTCAGGCGATCCTTCTGCCTCAGCCTTCCAAGTAGCTGGAACTATAGGCACGTGCCACCATGCCTGGCTAATTTTTTGATTTATTGTAGAGACGAGGTCTCACTAAGTTGCCCAGGCTGGTCTCTAACCCCCGGACTCAGGCAATCCTCTCGCCTCAGCCTCCCAAAGTGCTGGGATCACAGGTTTGAGCCTCCGCACCTGGCCTGTTACTTTGTGTTTTAATTGGTGCAGTTAGACTTTGATATTCAAAATGATCATTTAGGCCAAGTGGGGTAGTCACGCCTATAATCCCAGCACTTTGGGAGGCAGAGGCAAGAGGATGGCTTGAACCCAAGAGTTCAAGACCAGCCCGGGCAACTTGACAAGATCTCACCTCTACAATAAATCAAAAAACGGCATGGTGGTATGCACCTGTGGTTCCAACTTACCTGGAAGGCTGAGGTGGAAGGATCACCTGAGCCCAGCAGGTCGAGGCTGTGGTGGCGGTGAGGGTGCCACTGCTCTCCAACCTGAGTGACAGAGTGAGACTTGCAAAAAAATCAAAACACACACACATACACACACACACACTCTCACAAGTTTTAGCTAGGCGTGATGGCTCACACCTAAAATCCTAGCACTTTGGGAGGTAGAGACAAGAAGATTGCCTGAGCCTACAGGTTCAAGACCAGCCTGGGCAATTTAGTGAGACCTTGTCTCTAAAATAAATAAAAGAAATTAGCCAGGCTTGGTGGCACACATCTGTAATCCCAGCTACTTGGGAGACTGAGGTAGAAGGTTCACCTGAGCCCAGCAGGTCAAGACTGTGGTGGCTGGGAGCATACCACTGCACTCCAGCCTGGGTGACAGAGTGAGACTCTGACTCAAAAAAATAAAATTCACACACACAAAAAATGACTCAATACTGGTCATAATATACCTTTCTGTTGTGTTAGAATTAGAGACAAGTTCTATTTAGAAATAACTCCAAGAGCAGTTTATATATTTTATTTTCACATTGAAAACCAGTCAGATTTGCTTCAGTCTCAAAGAGCATGTTTATGTAAAATTAAATGAACATGCGGCCTGCTGTACTTCTTTTTTCTAAATGGGTTAAAAGAAGAAGTCCAAAGACTGAGCCTCAGAGCACTCTAGTTTTTTTTGTTTTTGTTTTTGTTTTTGTTTTTGAACTGAGGTCTCATTCTGTCATCCATAGTGGAATGCTGGAGTGCAGTGGCATGATCATGACAATCACAGCTCATGACAGCCTCAACTTCCTGGGCTTAGGTGATCCTTTTGCCTCAGCCTTTTGAGTAGCTGTGACTACAGGCACATGCCACCACATCTGGCAATTTTTTAAAATTTTTATTTTTGTAGAGCTAAGGTTTCACAGTGTTGCCCATGCAGGTCTAGAACTCCTGGAATCAAGCAGTCCCTCCTGCCTCAGCCTCCCAAAGTGCTGGGATTACAGATGTGAGCCACTATGTCCAGCCCACTCCAGCTTTTAAACATTAGGAAGAGGATCCAGTAGTATAAAGTGAAAAGAAGCAACCAGTGGTATTGGAAAAAAATAATGAAGAGTGTGGCATTCTGGAAAGCATATGAACAAAATGTTTCAAGAAGGAGCATATGATAACTTTGCCTTCTGGGAGGCTGGGTAAGGTGTCTGGAAACCATCTATTAGATTTGACAACGTGAAGCACATCAGTGACCTGGGTAAGAGTGGCATCAGTAGAGCAATTGGGATGAATGAAGACCTGACTGAGGTGAATTCAATAGAGAATGCAAGACAGGGAAGTGGAGAAAGTAAAATGTAAAACCTTTTTAGAGGAATTTTGCCTTAAGGGATTAGAGAAATGGCTAATAACCGGGATAGCTGGATAGGGATGTTCAGTAAAAGGAGGATTTTTTTCCTTTTAAGATGGGAGATATTTTAGCATGTTTGTTTGCTGATGAGAATAAACAAAAGAGTTGGAAGTCGATGTAGGGGAAAAAGGAGAGAATAGAAGGAGTAAGGTTTTAGAGTAGTGATGTGGGAAGGCATCCAGGACACCACCGGAGGGGTTAGCTTTGGAGAAAGGAGCACAGTATTCCCTGATGCGCAGGAGGAAGCCAGAGTATGTGAGCGTGGATTTAGGTGGACCGTTAGATTTGATGTTGTTACAGGTGGAATTTCTCTTGATTGCTTTTTTTCTCCCCTACTCCAGTGAAATAGAAAATAAGTGATTTCAGCAGGGCACTGTAACATGCACCTGTAGTCCCTGCCACTTAGAGGCTGAGGCAGGAGGATCCCTTAGGCCCAGGAGTTTGAGTCCAGCGTGGCAACATAGCAAAACCTCATTCTAAAAAAAATAAAATAAAGAGAGAAAAGAAGAAGAAAATAAGTAATGTCTCCTAATTCTCCCTCTTTTCCTTTGTAACAGATCCCTGATTTTGTTGGGAAGAGGGTACCCAGCTTCTGTTCCAACTACACTCAGGGTGTCTCTATGACTAAATTCTGGTGAGTTGTTAGTGGAAGCTGTTTGGTGGGGGTTCTGAAAAAGTTTCTAAAGCCAATTGACTGAGCTGGCCTATTTTTTTTTTTTTTTTTTTTTGCCTAGAACATTTACGGGGAAGCTGGAGTTCTAGCAACTATCTTATGACAATAAAGCAGCCTTAAAGCCATATGCCAAGGATGGAGGAAGATAGAGTCTGGGTCCCTGAAGACATCATGGAGTTGACTCACAAACCCTGGATTCCCTACCTCTGGACTTCTCATTATGGGAGAAAGTAAAACAATTTGTTTAAGCTACACTGCTCTTTTTTCTTTTTTGAGTGTATGTTTGTATTTGTTATTTGCAGCTGATTGTAATTCATAACCAATGTGGTAGTGAGACCTTGTCTTCTGATTTTTCTTTCTTTTTTTCAGTGGAATGGGGAGGAGAAGCCATTAGCTACCTGTAAAGATTCAGGAAGAAGTATGAGATGTTTGTGGAGAGAAAATGTGTGAAATAGTTATCTCTGAGTGGTAGAGTGAATTGACTAGGAAGAGGTAGTACATCATTCAGACATTTGTGGTTGTAAATATAAATTGAAATCAGTCATCTTGGTTATGCTTGGTTCAGCTGCTCAGGTGAAGGTATGAAATAGATAGCGAATTGGATTTAACCAGGATTGGTGCTTTGCTAAAGCTATTATGTTACCATTTGTGAAACAGCAGATAAAAAGGTAGTCTAGAGTCAGCACCTTGATCTTGGACCTTCTAGCTCCCAGAAGTATGAGAAATAAATGTCTGTTGTTTAAGGTACCTACTTTATAGTATTTTCTTATAGCAACCCAAATAGACTGATACACCCTTCCAAAAAGAAATAAGGGTTCAGCCAACAGGCAGAAAGTGGTGAATCCAAGGCAGGGGCCTGAAGATTGAGCTGTTTGTGGATGCTTGAGATAAGATCCAGCATTTCCATATCTTACTCCACTGGGCCTTGACCCTAGTGGTTGAAGTGAGGGTAGAATAACTGATTGAGAAGATTCTCTAAGCAGAGAAATCTTGTGTTTCACTTTCCAGAGTATAGCCTGGGGGACTGACTGTCAGACTCTTAAAGAAGCCCAACATCTAACATAGTGCCTGAGCGGTAGAATAGCATGAGGCATTGTTGAAGGAGATACCTAGGCAGATGGACCTAAAAGCAGACTGACAGATTTCTTTCCCATACACCATGGTGGACAAAGTAGGTGAGAGCTTCCAAGTGCCCAGGGGGATGTGGAAATTCCCAGAAGGCTGGCAAAAGAGATTTAGAGTTGGGTAAGAAGGACTCAGACTGGAGTCCAAGGTAGGAACCTTAGCTCTCAGTATGTGAGGTCCAAAGACAGGTGGAGATAAACTACAACTCAGAGGCCAGCAAGGACAGAATACAGTACAGGGATCAGATTCCTCCAATGCCAGAATAATACCCAAGCCCCTGGGAACTTAGATCAATTTAGGATAAAAGGAGAAGGTAGAAGAGTTTAAGTCTGATTTTGACTAAATATTTACTCAAATGAGACTTAAAAAAATTTTTTTTTATTTTAAAGACTTGGAGTACAATTCAGGGTTAGGTATACAAATGGCAATTATGCAGGTACTCTTGTTGACGATGAGGTATGCCTCCCCCTCCCTCCCCTGTCAAATGAGACTTTTAAACAAGTGACTGATTTACCTTGAAGTAGCAGATTTAGGTTTTCTGCCCATGTTAGAAATTGTGAGATGATGAATTCCAGTTACAGAGGAGGAAAATCCAAAGGGGGAAAAAATTGGAATTAATATTATGATAGGGCAGGTGTGGTGGCTCATGCCTAGTAATCCCAGCACTTTGAGAGGCAGAGGCGAGAGAACTGGATTGCCTGAGCCCAGAGGTTCGAAACCAGCTTGGGCAACTTGGTGAGATCTCATCTCTACAATAAATAGAAAAAAATTAGGTGGGCATGGTGGTGTGCACCTGTGGTTCCAGCTACTTGAAAGGCTAAGACAGAAGGATTGCCTGAGCCCAGCAGGTTGAGACTGCAGTGGCCTTGAGCGTGCCACTGCACTCCAGCCCAGGAGACAGAGTGAGACTCTGACTAAAAAAAAAAGAAAAAGGCTGAACTCAGTGGCTCAGCCTGTAATCCCAGCACTTTGGGAGGCCGAGGTGAGTAGAGTGCCTGAGCCCACGGGTTCAAGACCCACCCTGGCAACTTGGTGAGACGTCATCTCTACAATAAATAAAAAATTAGCCAGGCATGGTAGCGGGCGCCTGTAGTTCCGGCTACTTGGAAGGCTGAGGCAGAAGGATTGTCAGAGCCCAGCAGGTCCAGGTTGCGGAGGCCAGGAGAGTGCCACTGCATTTCAGTCTGGGCGACAGAGTGAGACTCCAACTCAAAAAAAAGAAAAAAAATTACGATAGGCCTTTGAAAGAAACATGGGAGCATTTGGAATTTTTTTAATGAAAAATCAAGCAAAAAATGATGCAGTTATGAAGTTCATGAAATTAAAAGGCTATATGATAAAAAAAGGCATGATAACAGTATACCTTTGCTTCACTAATACATAAATAATCATAATAATGTAAGCACTGGCTAAGTTAAATTAAAACTATGTTAGGACAATGATCAGGAAGTGAAGTGTGAAGAGTATAAAAGAACTAAGTTCTCAACTAACAGGTGGAAATTTAGTAGATAATGTCTAAAATTGATAAGAAAGCCAGGCAAGGAGGCTCATGCTTGTAACCCTAGCATTTAGGGAGGCCAAGGAGAGAGGATTGCTTGAGCCCAGAAGTTCGAGACCAACCTAGCAAAAAAAAAATCTATGAAAAAGTAGGTGTAGTGGCATGTGCCTGTAGTCCCAGCTACTCGGGAGTCTGGGACAGGATTGCCTGAGCCCAGGAAGTCAAGGCTGCAGTGAATCTTGTCACTGCACTCCAGCCTGGGTGACAAACCCTAACTCAAAAAAAAAAAAGAAAAGAAAAGAAAAAAAGGCCGGACTCTGTGGCTCAGCCTGTAATCCCAGCACTTTGGGAGACTGAGGCGAGTGGATTGTCTGAGTCTGCGGGTTTGAGACCAGCCAGGGCAACTTCTTGAGACTTTGTCTCTACAATAAATCAAAAAATAGCCGGATGTGGTAGCGCACGCCTGTAGTTCCGGCTACTTGGAAGACTGAGGTGGAAGGACTGAGGAGCCCAGCAGGTCGAGGCTGCAGAGGCTGGCAGCGGCCACTGCACTCCAGTCTGGGCGATGGAGTGAGACTCCAACTCAAAAAAAAGGAAAGAAAAAGAAGCAGCAGAGGAGTGATGCAGGCAAATTATTCCTGTAAAATCTTATTTGCTAACTGGGCATAGTGGCTCACACTTGTAATCCCAGCACTTTGGGAGGCAGAGAAGAGAGAATTGCCTGAGTCTAGGGGTTCGAGACCAGCCTGGGCTACTGGGTGAGACCTGGTCTCTACAGTAAATCAAAAAAAATTAGCCAGATGTGGTGGTGCACGCCTGTGGTTCCAGCTACTTGGATCGCTGAGGCAGAAGGATCACCTGAGCCCAGTGGCAGTGAGCATGCCACTGCACTCCAGACTGACAGAATGAGACTCCTACTCAAAATAAATAAATATATTTGCTCTTTGCAAAACATTTTGTACTTTTTTTTTTTTTGAGATAGGGTCTTGCTATTGCCCAGGCTAGTCTCAAACTCCTGGGTTCAAGCAATCCCCCTCATCTCATCCTCACCAATAACTAGCTAGTATTATGAGCATGAACCACCATGCCCCGCTCCATACTTTTTTGATGGTGTGCTTTGAAAGAAAATTTTTCATTTGAATAAAGCCCAATTCATCAATTTGTTTTGTTGCTTGTGCTTTTGATATCAAATCTAAGAAATCATTGCCCAATCTAAGGTAATAAAGATTTAGTTCTGTTTTCTCCTAAGAGTTTTATAGTTTAACTCTTATGTTTAGATCTCTGACCTATTTTGAGTTAATGTTTTTATATGATTGAGGTAGGAGTCTAGTAAGTTTCCCAGGGCCGCTGTAACAAAGTACCACAAACTAGGTGACTTAAAACAGTAGAAATTTATTGCCTCATAATTCTGTAGGCTAGAAGTTTGATGTCAAGGCATTGGCAAGTGTGGTACCTTTTGAAGCCTCTGAGAGAGAGTCTGTTCCATGCCTCTCTCCTAGCTTCTGGTGGTTGCTGATAGTCCTTGGCCTTCCTTGTCTTGTAGACATCACCACCATTTCTGCCTCTGGTGCTATATGGCATTCTCCTGTGTGTCTATGTCTTCACAAAGTCTTATTAAAAGGACAGTCATTAATCCAATACCTCATCTTAACTACATCTTCAAATATCCTATTTCCAAAGAAGGTCACATTCTGAGGTTATGGGTGGGTATGAATGTGAAGGGAAGAAGGAGACACTATTCAACACTGCAGAGTCCAACTTCATTCCTTTGCATGTGAATATCCAGTTGTCCCAACACCATTTGTGAAAAAGACTATTCTTGGGATACCCTGTTAAAGCCTGGCAAGGGTGAAAGTCTAGGCTCCCCACTCAGTCTTGCTGGTCTGGGTAGGGGTGGGGCCACGGTTTCCTCTGTAGTGTTTAGCTGGAGTACAGTAGTTATTATCTAAAAGTTCACTGTCTGGTTAGACTGCCCCTTTCCTGCTTCTTTGGCTAGTGAAAGTAGGCTTTTGTTTTTTGTTTTTGTCTCACCCTTTGACATTTCTGAGTTGTCAGCTTTTTAGCTGTACTTAGTGGGAGGAATTGGGGAAGTATGTCTACTCCACTTCCCCAGTGGACTGAATTTATAAATAAATTTAGTTAGAATTATCATCTTTGTAATCAGTATTTTTCCAGTGTAGTATTCATAATATTTTCATATAATCTCTCAATAAAGTTTTAGAATTTTTCCTGTAGATGACTTGTTCTTTTGTTGTTGTTGTTGTTAAATTTTTAAAAAGGTTAGCAATTTTATTTAGATACAGAGTCTCACTATGTTGCCCAGGCTGGTCTTGAGCTCCTGGTCTCAAGAGAATCTCCCACCTCAGCCTCCTGAGTAGCTGGGATTATAGGTGTGAGCTACCATACCTGGTTGTACTTGATGTTTTTTGATGTTATTGTAAATGATTTCTTTGAAACTTTTCATGTTCTCTTTGTTGTGTGTGTATAGAAATATAACTGATTTTTATATATTGATTTTGTAGCCAGCAACAACCTTGCTAACCTCTTAAATTCTAGTAGTCTATATGTAAATTTGGGGGGATTTTTGCATATATAACTATTCTGTAAGGTTTTTTCTAACACCAAACACCAGTTCTCCAATTCTCTGGCACCAGCTGGGTGTCCAACAATTTAATTCTGCCACTATCTATCCCACAGATCAAGGGCTCAGTTTGACAAGATTACCCCCACTTCAAGTGCCAGTCACAGGTCCCAGTTTGCCATATGTACTTCTCACCAACCAGCTATAAATTTGGGAGTACCCTTCAGATTCAGTAATTTGCTAGAACAATTCAGACTGTAAGCATAACATTTACTTACATTTACCAGTTTATTATAAGGGACACAACTCAGAAACAGCCAAATGGAAGAAATGCCCAGGTCAAGGTATGCCATGGGGCACCCTCCTAACACTTCAGTTTTGTCATCAACCATTTACTCCTCGAAACCCTATCATTTAGGGGTTTTTATGAGGGTTTCATTATATAGGCATACTTGATTAAAGCGTTGATGTCTTGGTGACTGAATTCATTCTCCAGCTCCTCTACCCTCCCTGGAGGTCTAGGAGATGGGGCTAAAAGTTCTAACCCTCTAATCCTGGCTTGGTCTTACATTCTAAAGCTATCTAGGCTCTCTCCCTCCTCCACAGCCCCCCAAAACCATCTCATTAGCATACAAAAGACTCTTCAGGGATTCCAAGGATTTTAGGAACTCTGTGCCAGAACCAGGGTTCAAAGACTAAATATTAATTTTTAAAAATCATGCCACAATCATAATTTACATTTACATGTATTTTTTAGGTGTTTTTTTTTTAATTTTAAAGATGTGGGGTACAATTCAGGGTTAGGTATACAAATGGTCATTGTACAGGTAAATTTGAGCCTCACTTTGGTCCCCACTTCACCTGGTTTGATATTAGGTACCCTTATTGATAAAGTGTGCTCCCACCCCCTACCCCTCACTGGCAGTTTTCCACTAATGCCAATCCCTTTCCTGTAGTATCTTGATGATTGTTCAGGTTCCACTTATGAGTGGGAACATGTGATACCTAGTTCTTTGTTTCTGTGAGTATTATAAACTCAAAGTTCATTCAAGTTGCTGCAAAGTTCATAATTTTGTCCTTCTTTGTGGCTGCATAATATTCTACATGTATTATTATTTGCAATCTTTATCCCTTTTATTTGCTTTTCTCAACTGGGACTTTCATGAGAGCGATGAAAGAAGTGGTGAGAATGATTAGGAATGGTTTTAAAGTTTCACCTTGAAGCATGATATTTGTTTTATACATATATATATATATTTTTCCTTTATTTTAAACATGTGGGGTACAATTCAGGGTCAGGTATACAAATGTTCATTATGCAGGTACCCTTGTTGATGTGTGCCCCTCCCTCCCCTGGCAGTCTCCCTCAACTGCCAATCCCACCCCTCCTCCCCTGGCAGTTGCCCACTACTGCCAATCCCTTTCTTATAGTATTATGATCATTGTTCAAGGTCCACTGATGAGGGAGAACATATGGTACTCTGTTCTTTGTTTCTGTGATAGGTCACTGAGTATGATAGACTCTGAATCCATCCAAGTTGCTGCAAGGTCCATATGTTTGTCCTGTATAATATTCCATTGTGTATATGTGCCACATTTTATTTTATTATTTTATTATTTTATTTTTTGAGTTGGTGTCTCACTCTGTCACCCAGACTGGAGTGCAGTGACTGCTCCCGGCCACCGCAGCCTCGACCTGCTGGGCGCCGGCGATCCTTCTGCCTCAGCATTCCAAGTAGCCTGAATTACAGGCATGCGCTACTACGCCCAGCTGATTTTTTGATTTATTGTAGAGATGAGGTCTCGCTGCCCAGGCGGGTCTCGAACCCGCAGGCTCAGGCAATCCACTCACCTCAGCCTCCCAAAGGCGCAGGATTACAGGCTGAGCCACTGAGCCCGGCTATGTGCCACATTTAAAAAATCAGTCCAGCTTCGATGGACAGCATGGTTTGCTATATATTTTTTATAGATAGCTGCAATTTCCTTTTCTTGTATTTTTCCCCCTTTCATATTTTGGTATAAGGGTTTGATAGGAATGAACTCTCTTCTTCCACTCTCTGGAAGAGTTGGCATAATATTGGAATTATTTTTTTCTTAAAATTTGGTTGAACTTGGTAGTAGAGCCATCTGAACTTGGATGGTGATATGAGGGGAAATTTTCCTTTCTTTACTTTTTTTTGAGTCAGAGTCTTACTCTTTCACCCATGCTGGAGTGCAGTGGCATGCTCATGGCCACCTCAGCCTCGATCTGCTGGTTTCAGGCGATCCTTCTGTCTCAGCCTTCCAAGTAGCTGAAACTATAGGCACACACTACCACACCTAGCTTATTTTTTGATTTATTGTAGAGATGAGGTCTCACCAAGTTGCTCAGGCTGGTCTCGAACTGTGAGCTCAGGCAATCCTCTCGCCTTGGCCTCCCAAAGTACTGAGATTACAGGCTTGAGCCACCACGCCTGGCAAGTTCTTAATGCATACAACTTCTGTGGTGATGACTCTGTTTTCTTTTTTTCTTTTTTGAACAAAATGTCTTTTATTTGAATACTGAATACATTCTGTTAAGGTATGGAGTGTGCTGAGGATGAAATTTTTTTTTTTTTTTTTTCGAGTTGGAGTCTCACTCTGTCGCCCAGACTGGAGTGCAGTGGCCGCTCCCAGCCACCGCAGCCTCGACCTGCTGGGCTCCAGCGATCCTTCCACCTCAGCCTTCCAAGTAGCTGGAACTACAGGCACACACTACCACGCCCAGCTAATTTTTGATTTATTGTAGAGATGAGGCCTCGTCAAGTTGCCCAGCCGGGTCTCAAACCCGCAGGCTCAGGCAATCCACTCACCTCAGCCTCCCAAAGTGCTGGGATTACAGGCTGAGCCACCAAGCCCGGCTAGGATGAAATACTTTTTAAGGAAAAAATAACACTGGCCGCAATACAATTAAAATGGAAAAAATATAATTTCTGATATAACACAAATGGCAAATAGATATATTAGCCTTCTATGTAGTCCACTTAAAGAATTCCTTTATCTGCTGGGCTCGGTGGCTCAGCCTGTAATCCCGTGCCTTGGGAGGCTGAGGTGAGTGGATTGCTTGAGCCCACGGGTTCGAGACCCACCTGGGCAACTTGGTGAGACCTCATCTCTACAGTAAATCAAAAAATTAACTGGGTGTGGTAGCGCGCGCCTGTAATTCTGGCTACTTGGAAGGCTGAGGCGGAAGGATCGCCGGAGCCCAGCTGGTCGAGGCTGCGGTGACTGGGAGCGGCCACTGCACTCCAGTCTGGGCGACAGAGTGAGACTCCAACTCAAAAAAAAAAAAAAAAAAAAGAATTCCTTTATCTGATACACCGTCTGATTTAAACTTGAGGCTGGATACAGTGAACCATGCCTGTAATCCTAATACTTTGGGAGGCAGAGGTGAGAGGATTGCCTAAGACCAGGAATTGAAGACCAGCCATTCAAGACCAGCCTGGCAACTTGGTGAGACCGTATCTCTACAATAAATCAAAATTAGCTGCACATGGTGGCTCATGCCTGTAGTTCCAGCTACTTGGAAGGCTGAAGTGGGAGGATTATCCAAGGTCGAGGCTGTGGTAGCCATGATTGTACAGCTGTACTCCATCCTGGGTAACAGAGTGAGATTCCGACTCAAATAACAACAACAAGAATAATAAATACACTTACTTGAAACATAAGTATTTGAAATTGTCAAAAAAATACCACATATATAAAAATAGACCCAGTGGATGGAGGAGAGTATCATGATTCACTGAACACCTTTCTTTCTTTCTTTCTTTCTTTCTTTATTTATTTATTTTGAGTTGGAGTCTCACTCTGTCGCCCAGACTGGAGCGCAGTGGAATGCTCCTAGCCACCGCAGTCCCGACCTGCTGGGCTCCGGCAGTCCTTCTGCCTCAACTACAGGCACGTGCTACCACACCTGGCTAATATTTGATTTATTGTAGAGATGAGGCCTTGCCAAGTTCCCCAGGCGGGTCTCTAACCCGTGGGCTCAATCAATCCACTCACCTCAGCCTCCCAAAGTGCTGGGATTACAGGCTGAGCCACCGAGCCCGGCCCATTGAACTTTTTTCATAAAAACAGTGATTGACAACTTAAAAAAAGTTAAATTTTTTTTAAATGACCTTAAACTAGTATTCATAGTATAGGTGACAGTGTTACTTTTGTTTCTAACATAGGACACTTAACATCCAATATTGAAATTTATCTTTTAAATACAAAAAATAAACCGGGCTTGGTGACTCAGCCTGTAATCCCATGCTTTGGGAGGCTGAGGCGAGTGGATTGCTGAGCCCGCCGGTTCGAGACCCACCCGGGCAACTTGGCAACTCAAAAAGGAAAAAAAAAAAAATACAAAAAATATGCTGTGCCTGTTACAGCAGGATGGCATAAGCTTCGTTTTCAGTTCCTCTGGATGCTCAAGCAGCAGTAAGACAAGTCTCAGGATCATCAGGAGGGCTTAAACTGCAACCAGCCCAGCAGGCATTATTTTCTTGGACCTCTTAAATCTCACCCCATTATGGTGACCAGGAAGAAAGCTGTAATACAACGTTGAATAGTAGTCAAATCAAATACAGACAATTTCCATGGTGTAGTTTTGTTTTGTTTCGTTTTTTTGGGTTGGAGTCTCACTCTGTCGCCCAGACTGGAGTGCAGTGGCCGCTCCTGGCCACCGCAGCCTCGACCTGCTGGGCTCTGGCGATCCTTCCGCCTCAGCCTTCCAAGGAGCTGGAACTACAGGCGCGCGCTACCACGCCCGGCTCATTTTTTATTGATTGTAGAGATGAGGTCTCGCTGCCCGCAGGCTCAGGCAATCCACTCACCTCAGCCTCCCAAAGGCACGGGATTACAGGCTGAGCCACCTAGCCCGGCTCCATGGTGTAGTTTTTGAAACCTTCCCTGTATTTCGCTTTTTTTTTTAATTATAAAGATGTGGGGTACAATTCAGGGTTAGGTATGCAAATGTTGATTATGGCAGGTACCCTGTATTTTGCTTTCAGTCGAGACAAAATAAAGCCAAACATCACAGTGACACTTTTACATCTTGTTTGTCATTGGATACATGGTAAGTTCCATAGCCAGCCAAAAATTCAACACAAAGATCTGCAACCAAAGATAGAACACCACCTCTCTGCTTATATCCAAAAATGCTTCCAAATGTCATCAGGGCCACATAACCAAAACCAATCAGGTCCATTGGCAAGGTTGCTATGCTGCAGGCACACCCTCACTGCAGCTGAAAAGCAGTAAGTCCAATGACTTCTTTTTCATTTCTGATACTGGTTTTGAAACCACCTGTATAAAATTAATATAGGACCACGAGATAAAAGCCACAGGAGAGCCCCAAGCCCTGAAAAGTTGCAACTCTGGATAGAAATGAACAAATCTTGTTTTTAAGTTTGCTTTCACTTTAATAGACAACAATTGATTATCTTCATGTCCTGAACTCTGGACAGAGAGGGAGCTTCCAACAAGGTTGATAGCATATTTTCCCTTAAACAATGACCTTAAGGTTGCACAGATCTGCTTAATGTTACACTGAAGTTTGATGGCTAAAGGGTGCAAGTCTCTCTAATCTCCAGGGATCCTACCTCCTCCATACCTTCCTCCTAAACCACCTCTATAATGATTTACTCTCCAAGGGTCAGTGGGGCTTGCTTTATAGATAGCATCTATTGTAAAACCTAGGAATGGTGTTTGAAATGTTTTTCAGACTTTGCACTCTGATGGATCCAAGACCTCACCCAGATCTGGGACACATACCAAGAAATTCCAACTTCTACAGGTCCTGGGACCTCTTCCCAGGAACTAGTTCTGCACATGAAGACTATTTTGACAACCCCCATGACATTTGGTTGGATTTTTCAAAATCCAAACTGAGGGCAGGTGCGGTGGCTCAAGCCTGTAATCCCAGCACATGGGAGGCCAAGGTGAGGGGATTGACAGAGCTCACGGGTTTGAGAACAGCCTGGGCAACTTGGCGAGACCTCATCTCTACAATAAATTGAAAAATTAGCTGGGCGTGGTAGCACGCACCTGTAGTTCCGACTACTTGGAAGGCTGAGGCGGAAGGATTGCCTGAGCCCAGCAGGTCAACTCTGAGGGTGGCCGTGAGCATGCCACTGCACTACAGCCTGGGCAACGAAGAGATTCCAGCTCAAAAAAAAAAAATCCAATCTTTAAGTCTTTATCTTTTAGATGGAATAATTAATTTATTTTATTTTATTTATTTATTTTTTGAGTTGGAGTCTCACTCTGTCGCCAGATTGGAGTGCAGTGGCTGCTCCCGGCCACCGCAGCCTCGACCTGCTGGGCTCCGGCGATCCTTCCACCTCAACCTTCTGGATAGCCGGAATTACAGGCATGTGCTACCACGCCCAGCTGATTTTTATTTATTTATTTATTGTAGAGATGAGGTCTCGCTGCCCAGGCGGGTCTCGAACCCGTGGGCTCAGGCAATCCGCTCACCTCAGCCTCCCAAAGGTATGGGATTACAGGCTGAGCCACCGAGCCCGGCTTATTTTATTTTTAATGTAATTATGGCTATATTTCAATTTATAGCTACTATTTTATTTTATGGTATTTGTTCCTCTAGTTCTGTATTTCTTTTTGTGTCCTTTCTTGGCTTCTTTAGATTGTCTATTATGGAAATCAATACTTTGTTTCTGCTGGGCACAGTGGCTCCTGCCTGTAATCCCAGCACTTTGGGAGGCCAAGGCAGGTGGGTCTCTTAAGCCTAAAAGTTCAAAACCAGCCTGGGTAACTTAGACCTCATCTCTACAAAAATAAAAATTTAAAAATTAGCCTATGGACATGGTGCCTCATGTTTGTAATCCCAGCAATTTGGGAGGCCAAGGTGGGAAGATCACTTGAGCTCATGAGTTCCACATAGCAAAAGCTTGTCTCTACAAAAAAATCAAAAAATAGCTGGGCTCGGTGGCTCAGCCTGTAATCCCACGCCTTGGAAGGCTGAGGTGAGTGGATTGCCTGAGCCTGTGGGTTCCAGACCCGCCTGGGCAACTTGGTGAGACCTCATCTCTACAATAAATCAAAAACTTAGCCGGGTGTGGTAGCACGCGCCTGTAGTTCCAGCTACTTGGAAGGCTGAGGCGGAAGGATCGCCAGAGCCC
Source organism: Cephalopachus bancanus (assembly GCA_027257055.1). Lineage (NCBI taxonomy): Eukaryota > Metazoa > Chordata > Mammalia > Primates > Tarsiidae > Cephalopachus > Cephalopachus bancanus. The sequence continues at coordinate 1,283,235 of JAPVLO010000475.1, read as the reverse complement.
AGCAGGTCAAGTCTGCGGTGGCCGGGAGTGTGCCACTGCACTCCAGTCTGGGCGACAGAGTGAGACTCCAACTCAAAATAAAAAAAGAAATCAAAAAATTAGCCGGATACACTTGTAGCTCCAGCCTCTCTGGAGGCCGAGGAGGGAGGATTACTTTATCCCAGGAGTTGGAGGCTGCAGTAAGCTGTGATTGTGTCACTGCACTGCAGTCAAGTGAGACCCCGACTCGAAAAAAAAAATTAGCCCAGTGTGATGACTAATTTTAATTCTATAAAATTGGCATGTGCGCTGGGCTTGGTGGCTCAGCCTGTAATCTCGTACCTTTGGGAGGCTGAAGTGAGTGGATTGCCTGAGCCCGCGGGTTCGAGATCCGCCTGGGCAGCGAGACCTCATCTCTACAATAAATAAAAAAATCAGCCGGACATGGTAGTGCATGCCTGTAATTCTGGCTACTTGGAAGGCTGAGGTGGAAGGATCGCCGGAGCCCAGCAGGTCGAGGCTGCGGTGGCCGGGAGCGGCCACTGCACTCCAGTCTGGGCGACAGAGTGAGACTCCAACTCAAACAAAACAAAACAAAACAAAAAAAATTGGCATGTGCCTATAGTTCACTTGCTTGGGAGGCTAAGGCAGGAGGATTACTTGAGAACAGAAATTCAAGGCTGTAGCGAACCAAGATAATGCCACTGCATTCCAGCCTGGCAACAGAGCAAGATCCTGTCTCTAAAAAGTAAAATGAATGAAAAAACATTTTTCAAAATTCTTTTAGACACAACATTTAGAATTATTACCACATGACTCCCTTTCAAAGTTTATCAATGACTTTATTCTTTCCAACCCTACGAGGGCCTAAGAACTCTTCCTTTATCCCCGTCTTATAAATTGCATGTATTTTATAACTATGAAAAACATTGTTTCATACTGCCAATATGTATTTAGATTTTTTTTTTTTGAGTTGGAGTCTCACTCGGTCGCCCAGACTGGAGTGCAGTGGCCGCTCCCAGCCACTGCAGCCTCGCCTCTGGGCTCCAGTGATCCTTCCGCCTCAGTCTTCCAAGTAGCCAGAATTACAGGCATGCGCTACCACACCTGGCTGATTTTTTGATTTATTATAGTGATGAGGTCTTGCTGCCTAGGCGGGTCTCAAACCCACGGGCTCAGGCAATCCACTCACCTCAGCCTCCCAAAGGCGTGGGATTACAGGCTGAGCCACTGAACCCAGCTTTTTTTTTTTTTTTTTTAGTTGAAATCTCGCTCTGTCACCCAAACTGGAGTAGCTGGAACCACAGGCATGTGTCACCATGCCTGGCTAATTTTTTTATTTGTTGTAGAGATGAGATCTCACCAAGTTGCCCAAGCTGGTCTCAAACCCCTGGGCTCAGGCAATCCTCTCACCTCTGCCTCCCAAAGTGCTTAAATTACAGGCATGAGCCACCGCACCCAACTAAAAAGTAATTTTTTTCATCCTTTAAAATTTGCATTGGGGAAGGCTTTCTCTAGAGTTATTCCTCTTATTGTTAGAAGTTGGGCAATGGACACCCTGAAAGTCATTTGCAGGGCTGACGTTTAAAACAAAACTGCCAGGTGCGGTGTCTCACACTTGTAATCCCAACACTTTGGGAAGCTGAGAGAGAGAATTGTCTGAATTCAGGGGTTTGAGACTGGCCTGAGCAACGTGAAGAGACCTCATCTCTACAATAAATTTAAAAATTAGCCAGGCATGGTGGCATGCACCTGTGGTTCCAGCTACTTGGAAGGATGAGGCAGAAGGATCACCTGATTCCATCAGGTCAAGGCTGTGGTGGCTGTGAGCATGCCACTGCACTCCAGCTTGGGTGACAAGTAAGACTCAAAAAACAAAAACCTAAAACCTGGGTTGCTATCTCAGAGCTCAACAAAGTACAGAGGAACCAGCCTTTGTATTATGCAAATTATAATCTCAAAAGAGAGCAATACAGTACATGAGATGGCTATATCCATTCATTCATCCATTTAATTACTTTTAAACACCAAATAGCCGGCTCGGTGGTTCAGCCTGTAATCCCGCGCCTTGGGAGGCTGAGGTGAGTGGATTGCCTGAGTCCGTGGGTTTGAGACCCGCCTGGGCAATTTGGTGAGACCTCATTTCTACAATAAATCAAAAAATTAGCCAGGTGTGGTGGCACGCGCCTGTAGTTCCAGCTACTTGGAAGGCTGAGACGGAAGGATCACTGGAGCCAGGTTGAGCCTGCGGTGGCTGGGAGCCTGCCACTGCACTCCAGTCTGGGCGACAGAGTGAGACTCCAATTCAAAATAAATAAATAAACACCGAATATACAAATAGTCCTCTGGTATACATTTGGGGATAAACTTTTAAATATTTGATTCATATTCAACACATATTTATTCACCTACATACTTATCCATCACTTATCAGACTCTGGGGCTAAGGTATTGAACAGAAGAGACGAGCTTTTCCTTTTAGAACTTATACTTCAGGCCGGGCTCAGTGGCTCAGCCTGTAATCCCAGCATTTTGGGAGGTCAAGGCAAGTGAATTGCCTGAGCCCACGAGTTCAAGACCAGCCCAGGCAATTTGGCAAGATCTCCTCTCTACAATCAATCAATCAATCAATCAATAAATAGCTGGGCGTGGAAGCGCACCTGTAGTCCAGCATTTTGGGAGGTCAAGGCAAGTGGATTGCCTGAGCCCACGAGTTCAAGACCAGCCCAGGCAATTTGGCAAGATCTCCTCTCTAAAATAAATAAATAGATAGATAGATAGATAGATAGATAGATAGATAGATAGATAGCTGGACGTGGAAGCGCACCTGTAGTTCCAGCTACTTGGAAGGCTGAGGCAGAAGGATTACCGGAGCTTAGCACGTCGACGCTGGGGTGGCCGTGAATGTGCCACTGCTCTCAAGCCTGGGCGACAGAGTGACTCCAACTCAAAAAAAAAAACAGAACTTATATTCCAATAGGGAGACAGACAATAAGCAAAAAAACAATAAATGTGCTAAGCGGAAAAAGGAAATTGGTTAAGGGAAAAATGAAGGGATGGGGGTTCTATTTTAGAAAAGTGAAGGCTTCTTTGAGATGATAGTATTGAAAGGGAATTACAAACAGACAGCCTTGAGGGAAGGTAGCATGCTTAGTGTGTTCAAGGTGCTTTAAGAAGGCCAGTGCAAGCCGGGCTCGGTGGCTCAGCCTGTAATCCCGCGCCTTTGGGAGGCTGAGGTGAGTGGATTGCCTGAGCCCGCAGGTTCGAGACACGCCTGGGCAGTGAGACCTCATCTCTACAATAAATCAAAAAATCAGCTGGGCGTGGTAGCGCATGCCTGTAATTCCAGCTACTTGGAAGGCTGAGGCAGAAGGATTGCCGGAGCCCAGCAGGTCGAGGCTGCAGTGGCCGGGAGCGGCCACTGCACTCCAGTCTGGGCGACCGAGTGAGACTCCAACTCAAAAAAAATAAAAAATAAAAAATAAAGAAGGCCAGTGCAGCTGAAGTAGATCAAGGTCAGTATCAATAGCAATAACACTTGATATGATGTGATAAAAACAGTACTCCATTTCTGTGGTTTTCCTCCCCCAAATCCAGAATACAAGTTCAATCAGATGAAAAACATCAGACAATTCCCAATAGAAAAGCATCCTACAAAATACTTGACCAGCACTCCTGAAAACCCTCAGGTCATCAAAAGCAGGAAAGTCTGAGAAACTTAGAGGATGAGCCAACAGGAGCTTAAGGAGACATGAAAACTAAATGCAGTATGGTACTACATTTGGATGGCTTCCTGAAGAAGAAAAACTCAGGTAAAAACAAAAAAATCTAAATAAACTATTGACTTTAGTTAATAATAATCTATCAATACTGGCTCATTAATTGTGACAAATGTTATAAGATGTTAATAATAGGCCAGGTTTGGTCGCTCATGCCTGTAATCCTAGCACTTTGGGAGGAAGAAGCGAGAGGATTGCCTGAACCCAGGGGTTTGAGACCAGCCTGGGCAACTTGGCAAGACCTCATCTCTACAATAAATCATAAAAATTAGCTAGGCATGAGGCGCATGGCTGTGGTTCCAGCTACTTGGAAGGCTGAGGTGGAAGTATTACCTGATCCCATCAGGTCAAGGCTGTGATGACTGTGAGTGTGCCACTGCACTCCAGCCTGGCGACAGTGAGACTCTGACTCAAAAAAAGATTTTGCTTTTTTTGTGTGTGTTGGAGTCTCACTCTGTCTCCCAGGCTGGAGTGCAGTGGCCGCTTCCGGCCACTGCAGCCTCGCTTGCTGGGCTCCAGCGATCCATCCGCCTCAGCCTTCCGAGTAGCTGGAATTACAGGCGTGCGCTACCACGCCCGGCTGATTTTTTGATTTATTGTAGAGATGAGGTCTCGTTGCCCAGGCGGGTCTCGAACCCGCGGGCTCAGGCAATCCACTCACCTCAGCCTCCCAAAGGCACGGGATTACAGGCTGAGCCACCGAGCCCGGCTTAAGATTTTGCTTTTTAAGGTCAAGAACAGTGTCTCACACCTGTTTTTTTGGGGTTTTTTTTGAGTTGGAGTCTCACTCTGTCGCCCAGACTGGAGTGCAGTGGTCGCTCCCAGCCACCGCAGCCTCGACCTGCTGGGCTCCGGTGATCCTTCCGCCTCAGCCTTCCAAGTAGCTGGAACTACAGGCGCGAGCTACCATGCCCGGCTAATTTTTTTTTTTTTTTTGAGTTGGAGTCTCACTGTCGTCCAGACTGGAGTGCAGTGGCTGCTCCCGGCCACCACAGCCTCAACCTTCTGGGCTCTGGTGATCCTTCCGCCTCAGCCTTCCAAGTAGCTGGAACTACAGGCGCGCGCTACCACGCCCGGCTAATTATTTATTTATTTATTTATTTATTGTAGAGATGAGGTCTCGCCTGCCCAGGCGGTTCTCAAACCCGCGGGCTCAGGCAATCCGTTCACCTCAGCCTCCCAAAGGCACGGGATTACAGGCTGAGCCACCGGTCTCACCAAGTTGCCCAGGCGGGTCGCATGCACACCTGTAATCTCAGCACTCTGGGAGGCCGAGGCAGGAGGATAACTTGAGCCAAGGGGTTTAAGACCAGCTTGGGCAAGATAGCAATACCTTGTCTCTACAAAAAATTCAAAAAAATTAGCCAGGTGTGGTGGTGGGTGTTTGTAGTCCCAGCTATTGTACCTGGAAGGCTAAGGCAGAAGGATCCTTTGTGCCAGGAGGTCAAGGCTATGGTGAGCCATGTGTGTGCCACATACTCAGCCTGAGTGACAGTGAGACCTTAAGTCAAAAAAATTTTTTTAAACTTTCATTTTAGATTTCTGAAAATTAGATTTAATTTTTAAATTTTTCTTTTTCTTTCTTTTTCCTTTCCAAATTAATTCAAATATACTTGGGCCACTTTTCCTGACTATAAAATTTTGGTTTCACAGAAAATATTATATAGTGATTTCATCTTTTTTTTTTTTTTTTTTTTTGAGTCGGTGTTTCACTCTGTCGCCCAGTCTGGAGTGCAGTGGCACACTCATGGTCATTGCAGCCTCAACCTGCTGGGTTCCGGCCATCTTTCTGCCTCAGCCTTCCAAGTAACTGGTACTACAGGCACGTGTTACCGCGCCCAGCTAACTTTTTTTTTTTTATTGTAGAGTTGAGGTGTCGCCAAGTTGCCTAGGCTGGTCTCAAACCCGCGAGCTCAGGCAATCCACTCGTCTTGGCCTCCCAAAGTGCTGGGATTACAGGTTGAGCCACCAAGTCCAGCAGATTTCTTTCTTTTTTTTTTTCAGTTGGAGTCTCACTCTGTCGCCCAGGCTGGAGTGCAGTGGCATGCTCCCGGCCACCACAGCCTCGACCTGCTGGGCTCCGGCGATCCTTCCGCCTCAGCCTTCCAAGTAGCCAGAATTACAGGCATGCGCTACCACGCCCAGCTAATTTTTTATTTTACTGTAGAGACGAGGTCTTGCCAGTTGCCCAAGTGGGTCTCGAACCAGCGGGCTCAGGCAATCCACTCACCTCGGCCTCCCAAAGTTCTGGGATTACAGGCTGAGCCTCCACGCCCGGCCTGATTTCATTTTATGAAAGGGAATTGCTTGTCATTTTGGCTCAATCCTGGTTCAAGAATGAATTTTTGTATACTGTCAAATAACATTCATTTCTGCATGATACAAAAAACAAAGAATTGTTTTAAAACAGCTAGTAAAAATATCAACCAAATTATCTAACATAATTGCACATAAGTACCAGCTTTAGTAATTCAAAAAGAAGTGCAATTATGTTGGATTAGTAGCAAAGAATACTGCTTTTACCTCTGGTGTTTTTGAAGGAAAGACAAGCTGTTAAAAATGAATGAGAAGCTAGTAATTTTGACGTACTTATTCAAGTTAAATTGCCATTAATAAAATTTTTTTTTTTTTTAGTTGGAGTCTCACTCCTTCGCCCAGGGTGGAGTGCAGTGGCACACTCACAGCCACTTCAGCATGGGCCAGCTAAGCTCCAGCGATCCTTCTGCCTCAGCCTTCCAAATAGCCGGAACTACAGGCGTGGGCTACCACACCCGGCTAATTTTTTATTTATTGTAGAGACGAGGTCTCGCCAAGTTGCCTGGGCTGGTCTCAAACCCGTGGACTCAGGTAATCCACTCACTCGGCCTCCCAAAGTGCTGGGATTACAGGTTGAGCCACTGAGCCCAGGCTGGATGCTTTATTTTATTTTATTTATTTATTTATTTTGAGTTGGAGTCTCACTCTGTTGCTCAGACTGGAGTGCAGTGGCTGCTCCTGGCCACCACAGCGTCGACCTGCTGGGCTCCAGCGATCCTTCCGCCTCAGCCTTCCAAGTAGCTGGAACTACAGGCGCGCTACCACGCCCGGTTAGTTTTTTGATTTGTTGTAGAGATGAGGTCTCATCAAGTTGCCCAGGCGGGTCTCGAACCCGTGGGCTCAGGCAATCCACTCACCTCAGCCTCCCAAAGCGTGGGATTACAGGCTGAGCCACTGAGCCCGGCAGGCTGCTTTATTTTTTTATTTCAGTTGAAGTCTCACTCTGTTGCCCAGGAATGTAGTGGCACACTCACAGCCACTGCAGCCTCAACCTGCTGGGCTCAGGCGATCCTTCTGCTTCAGCCCTCGAAGTAGCTGGCACTACAGGCATGCGCCACCATGATTTATTGTAGAGACGAGGTCTTGCCATATTGCATGGGCTGGTCTTGAACCCATGGGCTCAGGCAATCCTCTTGCCTCCACCTCCCAAAGTACTGGGATTGCAGGCATGAGCCACTGCGCCCATCCAAGGTTGCTTTAAGACTTAATTCTCTCTCTCTTAAGCAAATTATAAACATAACTTGCCTATTTAACACATTCACATTCTTAATACTGCTTTCTATTGCAGCTGCAGAATATGATGTTCTATTTATTAATAAGCCCTATGGGAAAAAAAAATTCTTGTATCCCATCACAGAGGTAAAAAGTCATTCCAGTGGAGCAAACATAGTACATCCCTGATGAATCTAGCTAGTATGTTGTGCAGTACAATAGCGCTTCTTCAGGGAAATTAAGGCCCAGCACAAATAAAAAAACCTAGTCTACCATCGTGGTATAGAGATTTGGTGGTCCTGAAAAGAAAAAATATGGGCTGGGCACAGTGGATTACGTCTATAATCCCAGCACTTTGGGAGGTTGAGGCAGGAGGATTATTTGAGCTCAGGAGTTCAAGACCAGCCTAGGAAACATAGTGAGACCTTGTTTCTACCAAAAATAAAAATTAGCCAGGCATGGTGGCACGCTCCTGTAGTCTCAGTTACTTGGGAGGCATGCGCCACCACACCCACTAATTTTTTAAATTTTTGTGCAGATGAGCTCTCTGAACTCCTGGGCTCAAGCAATCCTCCTACCTGAGCCTCCCAAAGTGTTAGGATTACAGATATGAGTCATTGCAGCTGGCTGCAAATCATATAAGATACTTGTATCTAGAACATATACGGAACCCTTATAGCTCAATAATAAAAGAACAAATAGTAAAATTTTTAAATAGATAAAGGATCTGAGTATACATTTTTCCAAAGAAGATATACAAATAACTAATAATCACATGAGAAGGTATTCAAGTCTTTAGTCATCTGAACATGTAACTCAAAATCCCACTGAGATATGACTTCACACTCACTAGGATGGCTATAATTTAAAAAGACAGAAAGCAAGTCTTGGTGAGGATGTGGAAAAATTGGAACTTCCTACACTACTAGTGGGAAGGTAATGACACAGCCACTTTGGAAAGCAGTTCCACAAAATATTAAACAACTTTCATAAGACCCAGAAATTCTACTTCTAAGTATATACTCAAGAGAAATGAAGACATATGGCCATACAAAAACCTGAACACAAATGTTCATAGCATTATTCATAATAGCCAAAAAGTGGAAACAACTCATCAGTGGAAGAATGCATAAAAATATATCCATATAATGGAGTATATTTGGCAATAAAAATAAATGAAGTACTGATACATGTCACAACATAGACAAACCTTTAAAACATTATGCTAAGAGAAAGAAGTCCCATATTATCTGATTCCACTTATATAAAATGTCCAGGACAGGCAAATTCATAGGGACAGAAAGTAGATTAGTGTGTTTACCATGTGCCAGGGGAGGAGATCATGGGGAGTGACTACTAATGGGTACAGAGTTCGAGTTTTTTTGTTGAATGATGAAACTAAATTCTAGAATTAGATAGTAGTAATAGATGCACAGCATAGTGAATATACTAAAAACTTTTAAATTGTACATTAAAGGATGAATGTTAAGCCAGGTGCAGTGACTCACACCTGCAATCCCAGCACTTTGGGAGGGCAAGGAGAGAGGATTGCCTGAGCCCAGTTCAAGACCAGCCTGGGCAACATGGCAAGGTCTCGTTTCTACAATGAATACAAAAATTAGTTGGGCATGGTGGCACATTCCTGTAGTCCCAGCTACTCTACTCAGGAGGCTGAGGTGAGAGGATCACCCAGGCCCAGCAGGTCGAGGCTATGATAGCCATGATCATGCCATTGCACTCCAACCTGGGCAACAGAGTGAGACTCCTACTCAAAAAAAAAAAAAAAAAAGAATGTTATGGTATGTGAATTATATCTCAATTAACAATACAAATAAATTGCTATATCCTAAAATTTTATGCCCTGCTGGTGTTTGTGATAAAAATGTGGGTCACTGAAATGAAAATATTTCCAAAATATATCTACTTGAATGGACTAAAAGAAGGAGAAGGAAAAAAAAGTCAATTATAAGTGGCTATGTATTATACGGTTCCTTTTCTATGAAATATCCAGAATAGGAAAATATATAGAGACAGAAAATAGATTAATAGTTGCCTAGCAATAGTGGTTGCCTAGGTTACCAGGTTTCTTTTTGGGGTGAGGAAAATGTTCTAAAATTGATTGTGGCAATGATTGTGCAACTCTGTGAATATACTAAAAACTAATGAATTGTATACTTTTAAATGGATGAATTGTATAGTGTGTGAATTATATTTCAATAAAACTGTTATATTATTAGAAAGAAAAAAAAAACAAGGGATAAAGTATGAAGGGCAGAGTTAGCCTTTGAGTAGAAGCATGACTATTAGCCTATAACTGTGCACTGATTTTAATGGCTCAGGATACTTAAAATAGCTATCCAAGGCTGGGCATGGCGGCTCTTGCCGATAATCCCAGCACTTTGGGAGGCCGGGGTGAGAGGATTGCCTGAGCCCATGGATTCATTCATCACCGGACTGGGCAACTTGTAAGACCTTGTCTCTACAATAAATCAAAAAATGCCGATCGTGGTGGCGCATGCCTCTAGTTCCAGCTACTTGGAAGGCTGAGGTGGAAGGATCACCTTAGCTGAGCAGGTCAAGGCTGCAGTGGCCATGAACATGCCACTGCCCTCCAGCCTGGGTGACAGAGTGAGACTCCAACTCAAAACAAAAAAAATGCTATCCAAAATATCATCTGCTTTGCTTGAAGCAGTTCTTAAAAGTCTTTTCCTGGAGATTCCTTTAAAAGTTCAATCTTTGCAACTTGGCGAGACCTCATCTCTATAATAAATCAAAAAATCAACCGGGTGTGGTAGCGCATGTCTATAATTCCAGCTATTCGGAAGGCTGAGGCGGAATGGCCAGGAGTGGCCACTGCACTCCAGTCTGGACGACAGAGTGAGACTCCAACTCAAAAAATAAAAATAAAAAAATAAAAGTTCATTCTTTAGTTTCTAAAAATTCCCTGCTTCAGTGCCAGTACTTCAGGGAAGGATGGCATTTTAATTAATTAACTACCGGTGGATGTTGGTAAAAAGTAAAGCTTTGTATTAAGAGAAACATAGTGGGGGTAGAGGTCATGGCTAAGGGTTGAGTAGCCAGTATTGGGAAGTGAAATGCTGAATGAGGATGTGAGAGGTCATCAAAAGAAAATTTCATCTACTTTTAGAGTATTTCTAAAGTTGGTGTTGTTATTAAAAAGCTACCTTGTTTAAATCATACACTTCTTTGGTAAAATTAAGATTTTTCCACAATGATGTATTGTGTTGGGGATTCCACTGATTAATAAATACCTGAAACTTGAAAAAAAAATTAAGATTTTTCTTCTTTACAAAAATAAAATGAAAATAACAAGAATTGCTCAGGCTTCAGAATGAGAATTGCAGGTGAGACATTTGCTTAGCACTTTTGATATGTGTTCTTTTAAAGAAATTGCTTCCTGATGCATTGCCACAAAGTGATTTCTAAAATAATGATTTGAGAAGGTTTTTAGCTGGAAATGCCATCTATAACATGCTAGCATCAGCTATAAGGAAACTTGTGAGACCAATAGAGTGCATCATTAAGGTATATTCTGGATTTTTGACACATAACCTATATACAATATAAACAAGTTTTTAAGTTCAAACTAGAGGAATTCCTTCTTTCTTTTTTCAACATTTTCCATTTTCTTAGTTTCTTACATACTCATTCTAGAAAATTCAGACTACTTAGAAAATTATAGTGAAAGTGAAATTTACCTGAAATCCCATCATTAGTAAAAATACTATTAACATTTGATAAAGATCCTATTAGACATCTTTTTATGCAGATACACATATATAATTTTATGCAAATACATTTATAGTATATATTATAGAAAAACAAGACTTGGCATTGCGTTTGGTTATGAATCTGTATAAGGCAATTCTCTTATTTCTGTATAATTTGCAAGCCTGAAAAGGATCTGGGATTTTTCTAACATATACAACATATCTATATGACATGGTTATTGGATGAATTAATACAAAGCTAGCTTATTTCATTAATGCAGGTACAATTATGAACTAACAAAACACTAAAAGACTAACATATTTATTACTTACTTTTTCTGAATCTTATTAGAAAGGTTTTGTAGTGAACCCAAGTCTTGGCGTTAAGGAGCTACATTCTAGAATGGTAAAGATAGACTCTGTAGTAAATCAGTTTTACCAAAAAACAAAAACAAAAAAAATTATCTCTTTTTTTGTTTAAGTTGATTATTGTAAGATAATTTACTATCTTGCTGTCTTCAGTAATTCAAACAATGAAGCAACAATTTCTTCTGACAGACAGCAGTAAGCTAAAAACAAAATCAGCTGGCAGAATTTTCCCTCTTTATCTCTTGTCTGAGGATGGAACTTGATTTTCATTAATCCAGAGCTGCAGCACTGGAGATGATATCAATCGACTCTTTTGTGATGATGGCCTGGTGGATGCGGTTGAAAGTCAAAGTCAATTTGTCAATCATTTCGGAGGCGTTCTTGCTTGCGTTGTCCGTGGCCGTCATCCTGCCCTCTGCTCACTGGTGGTGGACTCCTTCAAAGATTAGATGATGTTGACCAGATAGTAGTCTTGGTAATTTTGTAACACATCAGCATCAATATCATTGTAGATACTCATACTCTCAGCGCCTGCAATGGTGTTAAGGGAAAAGATGGGCTTTTCTTCTGTCTTATAGGAGATGACAGACCTAAATCAATTAAAGATGATAGCCCCTTCATCAAACCAGAATTTAGCAACTCTAGGGCAATGACAAAATGTTTCCAAAAGTCTGGGACTTTCTTCCTTGAATGCTGCCAGGAACTGTTAGGAATGAATCCTATAAAGTATGCCCTTGATCTTATCACCAATCCCAACAAGCATAACTTCTTTTTCTGCTGCTGTGAGTGTGGCCACCTCGCTTTTCATCTGTTTAGCAATTGAGGAATGAATAGCACCACACAGCCCTCGATCTGAAGGCACACCAATAAAGAGGTGTTTCTTCTTGTCTTCTGGCCCCTTAACGTCAGCTTTTTCATAGAGTGCTAAAGCTCCTGTTGCATATACTCAAGCTGGTTTTAGCTCCTGCTCAGCTTGGGCGTATTTTGCTGTTGCTACCATTTTTATATACTTGGTAATTTTATGGATGTTTTTGATGGACTTTATACACCTGGTAATAACTTTTAAAGTTGTCATATTTCAAACTTGGATCCATTGCGGCAGCAAGGCCCTGGCTGACAGCCCTGTGACGCCCTTGCTAGAAAACATGGTGGCAGCCCAGCTGAAGGTCAGTCGTTTTTTTTCGGAGTAGGAATCTCATTCTGTCACCCAGGCTGGAGTGCAGTGGCATGCTCATGGCTACCCAAGGCCACCATAGCCTCGACCTGCTGGACTTAGGTGAACTTCTGCCTCAGCCTTCCAAGTAGCTGGAACCACAGGCATGCACCACCACACCTGACTAATTTTTTTGATACTTTGTAGAGACGAGATCTTGCCAAGTTTCCCCGACTAGTCTCCAACCTCTGGTCTGAGGCAATCTTCTCATCTCTGCCGCCCAAAGTACTGGGATTACAGGTGTGAGCCAGCATACCAGCTAAAAAGATTTTATCTCTTTACATGATCTGCTAAGAAAACATAATGGAGAGGATCTGAAACTTACCATAGAGAGCATAAAGTTGTCAGATTTAATCTTACTTAAGTCTTTCACCCTAGCTTGATTAACCAGTTAAGAAGAATCTATATTTAGCTTCCTAAGCAGTAAATATTCTCATCTTTCAGCTTTCTTATCAGGACATAGAAAGACAACTTATAGCATAATGTATAAGTGAACAAAGTGCCTACATAAGTGACAGCCACTCAAGCCTTAGAATGATGAGGAGAAGTCACCTCCAGGAGAGCAGACACTCAAGCACTTTGCTTGTTCCATGATGCCACTCTTCCCTGTGTTGTATAAAATTCTACACAGGGACTTTTGTTTGCTATGTATATTTTTCAAAATCCTCTGCCATGACGCCATATGTGATATATGCTCTGTGTCTAGTACATGCTTAGATGGCATGTGCACACACACACACACAGTCTTTACAATTTTGATTGAAATTGCATTGAATCCATACATCTATTTGAGAAAAACTGACATTTTTGGCCAGGCACGGTGGCTTAGCCTGTAACCCCAGCACTTTGGGAGGCCGAGGTAAGAGGATTGTCTGAGCCTGCAAGTTTGAGACCAGCCTGAGCAGCTTGGTGAGACCTTGTCTCTACAATAAAATCACAAAGATTATCCAGACATGGTGGCGTGCATCTATAGTTCCAGCTACTTGGAAGGCTGAGGTGGAAGGATGGCCTAAGTTCAGCAGGTGGAGGCTGCAGTGGCCATGAGCATGCCACTGCACTCCAGCCTGGGCGACAAGAGTGAAACTCCAACTCAAACAAACAAAAAAAACCCTGACATTTTTATGAGGTGACTTTTCCAACCAGTGGACTAAATATATAGTATCATTTATTTAGGTATGTGTTAGTGTTTTTTAATAAAGATTTATAAAAATGTGTCTTGTACATTTTTGGTGGCTTTGTCCCTAGGTACTTTACATACATTTTTATACTATTATGAATGATATCCTTTTTAAAGTTAAATTTTCTAACCATTTTTAGTATAGAAAATGCAATTTATTTTTGTATCCAGAATTCAATCTAGTTTCATTGTCATATTTTCTCCATTTGTTCTCTTTTCTGTAACTGTTATTATTTGCATATTCGATCTTTTTTATCTATCCTTTAAGTCTTATATCATTATTTCTGTTTTGTTTTTCTTTTTTGAGTTGGAGTCTCACTCTGTTGCCCAGGCTGGAGTGCCATGTCACACTCATGGCCACCCCAGTGTCATCTGCTGGGCTCAGGTGATCCTTCTGCCTTGGCCTTCCAAGTAGCTGGAACTAGAGGTGCGCGCTACCACGCCCGGCTAATTTTTTATTTATTGTAGAGACGAGGTCTGGCAAGTTGCCCAGGCTGGTCTCAAATCCGTGGGCTCAGGCAATCCCCTCATCTCAGCCTCCCAACGTGCTGGAATTACAGGCTGAGCCACCAAGCCTAGCCTATTTCTGTTTTTATTCCAGCTCTTTGAGATAGTTCTTCTGCTTGATTTTCCAGCCACTAATCCACTGACTCTTTTTTTTGAGTCGGGGTCTCACTCTGTCACCCAGGCTGGTGTGCAATGGCACGCTCATGGCTCACTATAGCCTCGGCCATCTGGGCTCAGGTGATCCTTCCACCTCAGCACCCCGAGTAGCTGGGACTACAGGTGCACACCACCTTGCCTGGCTAATTTTTTTTTTTTAATAGAAATGAAGTCTCACTAAGTTGCCCAAGCCTGTCTTGAACTCCTAGTTTCGAACAATCCTCTTGCCTCCCCTCACAATTTAATTCTTTTTTAAAGGCTGTATAATATTCCATTGTATATATACACCACATTTTGTTTATCCTTTCATCCATTGATAGGGTTGCTTCCACTTTTGGCTATTTTGAATAATGCTGCTATAAACATGGGCATACAAATATCTGTCTGAGTCTCTGCTTTCAATTCTTTGGGTTGTATACCTAGAATTGGAATTGCTGGATTATATGATAATTCCGTGTTTTATTTTTTGAGAAATGGCCATACAATTTTTCTTTCTTTTTTTAGAAGGGTAAGGGTGAGACAGGATCTTGCTATTTTTCCCAGGCTGGGCTTGAATTTGTGATCCTCCTGCCCTAACCTACTGAGTAGCTAGTACTATAGGTACATGCCACCATGCCTAGTCTGTTTTTCATTTTTAGATAACTAAATGAGCATATTATTGTGAGCTCTTGGATTTTAACATGTTTTATATTTTTTAGTCTACTGTAGTCACTATTGTTTTCAGTTCTCATATCATCAATGAGAGCCCCTTCAAGTTGGTTCCTGTATTCTTTTGATATAACTTTAATAGTCTTTGGTATCTTCTTTGCTTTCAGGAATGACAAAATATTTGAGGCAGAACTTGTATATTTCCTGCTCTGAGTCTGGAACCAGTCTTTTCTCTAAAACATTCTGGTTCCTTTTTATTGGAAATAGCATTTATAGATCACCATCTGGGTGCAGGAATACTCATTAGTATATTGGTCCTGGGCCTTCTTGGTGGACAAAACTAGAAGCTGTTTTTTTCCTTTAGTAATTTTGTAATTCAAATTCAAAGGATCACAGGACTTTGTGAGGTTTTTTACATTTTTGTGTTGGCTTCTAGTTAAAACTTCTGAGGAGTATTGGATTGGTTTTGAAATTAATGTATCCTGACATATTTCTCATTTGCATTTTTCCATTAACTTAAACACAGACTCCAGTGTTATCTACAATATTTTTCACCCCATAGTTGCTAATGTCAAGGGAAAAATAAGTAGGCAATTAATACCAAAAATTACTTTATTACCACTGATTGTTATCCCAAAACAAGAAAATGTGACAGTGGGAAGACAATTTGCTGTCCTGGGGAAGAGGTAGCTTTTGGTCAGTGGGACTGGCAACAGAGCTCTATTGTTGGAAGAACCCTTGGTCCAGAGCTTTTTCAGTGCTGATGCTGATGTATGCAATTGCACTATTAGGGTTTTGTTCTTTAAAGTTATGACCCATATTAACTTGGAGAGTGAGCATTTGGGTATGTAACTACCATATTAGAGTGAATGAATACATGAGACTTTTCCCATGTGACATTCAGCTCAAAATAGCTTTTGAAGGAAGATAAAGAACTAGGTCTAGTATAGGGGCACTTACTTGGAGAGAGCAGACTCCTTTTGGGAACCCTAGGTACAGGAAGCATAATGGCACTAGACACACGCCAAGGAGTTGAGGGCACATGAAAAAGTTCTTGGAAGATCTGGTAATAGCTGGGTGTGGTGGCTCAAGCCTATAATCTCAGCACTTTGGGAGGCCAAGTCGAGAGGATTGCCTGAGCCCAGGGATTCGAGACCAGCCTGGTCAACTTGGTGAGACCTTGTCTCTACAATTAATCAAAAAACTAGCCAGGTGTGGTAGTGCGTACCTGTAGTTACAGCTTCTTGGAAGGCTGAGGCTGAAGGATCGCCTGAGCCCAGCAGGTTGAGGCTGTGGTGGCCATGAATGTGCCATTCCACTCCAACCTGGGCAGCAGAGTGACACTCCAACTAAAAAAAAAAAAAAAAAAAGAGAAAAGATCTGGTGATAAGCCAGGTGTGGTGGTGCACACCGTAGTTCCAGCTACTTGAAAAGCTGAAGTGGGCCACCTGAGCCCAGCAGATCGAGGCTGCAGTGACTGTGAACATGCCACTACACACCAGCCTGGGAAACAGAGTGAGACTCCAACTCAAGGAAAAAAAAAAGATCTGGTGATGCATCCGAAACATTCAGCGTTATATCTGTTAGTTGCATGAAATACAGCAGCCAACCAGAAAGACCTTGGCTGTGCGTTAGTAACTTTTAACTCTAAAAAGTACTGGCAGCTTAAATAACTTGATTATAATTAATATTATATGATGCTACGTAATGTTAATCTTTAAGTATACATGATGTTTTATAAATAAAGGTTTTAAATTACTAAGATAATTTAAAATAAAAATGTCGCTTTATAGTATATGTATAAACCACAGGCAACAATAGTTCTTTATTTTTGATGAAATGAATACATGAAAATTTTCATACACTCAAAGAGAAAACACAGGACTGAACACATTTAAGACAGGGAATCCTTTATTCAAAACCCAACACAGAAATGGACAGCTTGGGTCTGTAACAAAGCGTTCATGTTTTAAAGCATAGGTCAGTAATTGTATATGAGAGCATACACTGCTACATACAAATTGACTGATCAGACCACAACTTCTCAATGTTTAAAACAGAATAAGCTTCCCTGTAAAAGCAGCACCTTTGTGACATTTTAACTTTAGTATTCTTCTCCTTCTTCCTCTCCCTCTCCTTCAACAGAATCCACACCAACCTCCTCATAATCCTTCTCAAGGGCAGCCATGTCCTCACGGGCCTCAGAAAACTCTCCTTCCTCCATCCCCTCACCCACGTACCAGTGAACAAAGGCACGCTTGGCATACATCAGGTCAAACTTGTGGTCCAGGCGAGCCCAGGCCTCAGCAATGGCTGTGGTATTGCTCAGCATGCACACAGCTCTCTGTACCTTGGCCAGGTCTCCACCAGGTACCACGGTGGGAGGCTGGTAATTAATGCCAACCTTGAAGCCAGTGGGACACCAATCCACAAACTGGATGGTACGCTTGGTCTTGATGGTGGCAATGGCAGCATTGACGTCTTTGGGAACCACATCACCACGGTACAACAGGCAGCAAGCCATGTATTTACCATGGCGAGGATCACATTTCACCATCTGGTTGGCTGGCTCAAAGCAAGCATTGGTAATCTCTGCTACAGAAAGTTGTTCATGGTAGGCTTTCTCAGCAGAGATCACAGGGGCGTATGTCGCCAGAGGGAAGTGGATGCGGGGATAGGGCACCAGGTTGGTCTGGAATTCTGTCAGGTCAACATTCAGGGCTCCATCAAATCTGAGGGAAGCAGTGATGGAGGACACAATCTGGCCTATCAACCTATTCAGGTTGGTATAGGTCGGGCGCTCAATATCGAGGTTTCTACGACAGATGTCATAGATGGCCTCATTGTCTACCATGAAGGCACAATCAGAGTGCTCCAGGGTGGTGTGGGTGGTGAGGATGGAGTTGTAGGGCTCAACCACAGCTGTGGAAACCTGGGGGGCTGGGTAGATGGAGAACTCCAGCTTGGACTTCTTGCCATAATCCACAGAGAGACGTTCCATCAGCAGGGAGGTGAACCCGGACCCAGTTCCCCCACCGAAGCTGTGGAAAACCAAGAAGCCCTGAAGACCTGTGCACTGGTCGGCCTGTTAGAAAAAGAGAGGAACAGAGGATTATTGTTTGAGGCATAATCATTGTAAATATACTTTCATTTTTCATACATCTCCAAGGATTTAGATCTTATTTTGACAAATGCTTCTTAAAAAATATAAACTTTTTCTGAATTATTCAACATTTTTTAATATAAAAATTCTAATTAATATTTATAAAATGATATCAAATAATTCATGTTTAACTGAACTTAAAAAAACTTTAAGGGAATAATTCATTTTACTCTTTATTACATTTCAATTTTGTGTTGGGGAAAAAATACTGTTATTTCAAATGTCTTTTTTAGACTCATTAATTTACTTTATTCTTGAGAAGAAACATACCAGCTTGCGAATTCGGTCCAAGACAAGGTCAATGATCTCCTTGCCAATGGTGTAGTGTCCTCGGGCGTAGTTGTTGGCAGCATCTTCCTTGCCTGTGATGAGCTGCTCAGGGTGGAAGAGCTGGCGGTAGGTGCCAGTGCGAACTTCATCTGGAAGAGGAAAACAAACCAGCCACCCATCACTAACTACCTGCACAAGCCTGGGGATTGGAGGGAGTGTGTGGGAGTGGGAGTGTGTGGGAGTGTGTGTGTGTGTGTGTGTGTGTGTGTGTGTGTGTGTGTGTGAAAATCATGTGGGAGTGTGTGAGTGTGTGTGTGTGTGTGTGTGTGTGAAAAATCAATGGAGCTGCCTGGACAGATCTCCTGTTCCTGGGACCCTGGGATCTCACTTGAGTTCCTGAGGTCAACTCACCAATGACCGTGGGTTCCAGGTCTACAAACACTGCCCTGGGCACATGCTTGCCAGCCCCCGTCTCACTGAAGAAGGTGTTGAAGGAGTCATCGCCTCCCCCAATGGTCTTGTCACTTGGCATCTGGCCATCGGGCTGGATGCCGTGTTCCAGACAATAGAGCTCCCAGCAGGCATTGCCGATCTGGACACCAGCCTGGCCAACGTGGATGGATATGCACTCACGCTGTGAGGAGAGGTGAAAAAATTATAAAATTAAGCTGTATTAGTATTTTGAATTTTCAGTAAATCTCTAAAAATACTTCTAATAATATACAGGTATTCTTCAAATTTATTTGAAGTCATATCCCCAATATGATAGAAATGATTAAGGGAAAGCACTTGCTACAAGTGCTGCATATTGGTGTGGTCTGAGTAATGATGTTGCCTTGGTTCTGCGTAGCACATGGCACAAGCCCATTGTTCCCACAGCCATGCTTGAATAGAGGATTTTTTTATATTGAAAAAGTATACAAAGCATGGATTTTGTACAAGCAAGTAAATTAAATTCAATCATTAATTAATTGGAATTAATTTTGCTGCTTTCTTCCCCTTCAAATAAAGATGAAGGGTTTTTTTCTGAATAGGACTTGATATTACAACATGGACATCTGTACTGCAGCTGAGGCAAGAGGCCACACCCTTCTGCAGTCTAACTGCAGAACCCATCCATGCTAGGGGTTAGAAGCTAGACAAGGTCTGCCTCCTGATTGCTGCATCGCAGTGTTTGCTGTGCCTGGTGCTAGCCTGTACCGTCTGCTGCATTATTTAACAGAGCAAGCTCTATTTCCAGCAGCTGCCTACATGATCTCATTGTGCTGTTTTGCCAGTTTTCTTCCTCTCACCCAGCCTGGGACCATGTGCCTGAATTGAAATGAATTAATAAAGATGCATTAGAACAAAAGACAACGGGATGCAGAGTATAATTCTTCTTTGTAGCAATTTCATTACTTTTTAAAAAAATGTTTTTCCAGAATCTTCTCCACTGTAAAAACTGAAAATTTATTAGTATCTTAAAAGAAAGAAAAAACAGTTCCTAAGTTAGAAACAAGCATCTCTCAAGAAACTACCAAACAAAGAACAAAAGCCCAGTGAAAGGATAATGAAATATTTATTTAAAACCACAAAATAGTATTTTCATTCTGAGATTCTCTACCCACCACATAATATTCACACTCTGCAACCAGTGGAGTTTTCTTCTCTGTGGTCTTTAGGGCGTCCACTTCCATTGTCTATTCACTGACATGGAGGTGGGCTGGGGAAGGGCGTTTCCCTGGGTCCTGACCATTAGGGGACCCTAGGGCACACAAAGTGGGCTTTCTACCTCGCTAACTGGTCAAGACAGTCTCTGGCCCTCGCCCTCCCTACCCCGCCCCCTGCCCGCTCTCCCCTCCCCTCCCCCTCCCCCTCCCCCTCCTTTTCCCTTCCTCTCCACACCCCCCCTTCCCTCTCTCTCCAGTCGGCCAGGACCGGACGTCCCCAGACCAAACGTTAAAGAGTTTGTCAAATGAATTTTGATTTTGCTCAAGAAAAGAAAGATTCATCTAAGTTGTAACAGTGAATGAAACACCTTTTGAAGTCCACAGTTCCACAATGATGAAAGGTTTTCATTAAAAGTTTTCTCCTGACAGAGGTTTAGTGAGGACGAACCCCGCCCAGCGGCTCCAACGCCATAGAAGCAAGAAACAAACAACCCCGCCCATGCGCCGCCCAGACACCGGCTGCCAAAGGCCCCAGCAGAAACTGACCATTTCCCCCGTTAATATATGGGTATCTTTCTAAAATGCCAACCAGCCCGCGAGGGATCATCTTACACTAACCCAAGGCTCCGCTTTGCCCCTGTCTTCCCTCCCCGGCCCCCATAGCTCACCCGCCGCCCCCCTGTCTTTTTGGGCGACTCCTCCCCTCCCTGTCCCCGGAGAACGACGCCAGCAGAGAAGGGGCCTCTCCGTGTCCACGAATACGGGGCGCACGTCTACAAGGGCCGAGCAGGCGGCGCCACCATCGCCTTTCGCTGTCCCAGACCCTTCCATCACGACAGATGGGCTGCTTGCGGTCCCCAGAGTCTCTCGGGGAACAACCACCCCCTCCCGGTGCCGCCTTTGTTCTTTCCGGGGTGCTCCTGCGTCCTGGGCGCAGTCATGGCCGGATTCTGAGCCCCGCGCAGCAGCGGCGCCGAGCCTTAAGGATTTGGGGCAGACAATGCTAAACCTCACCACAGGGCATACGGCTACCCTTTCCCAAAGAGGTTACAAAGGAAAAGAGCTTTAAGGCTTTTCCAAGTAGACCCTGGGACACTGACTCCATTCAACGGCCACGAAGAGCCGAAGAGAAAACATTCTCACCATGGTTGCTGCTTCGCGGCTGCCGAGCGGATGGCGGAGACGAGGAGAGGTTGTTGCTTCTTACAGCGCGACTCTTAGGCGGTCGATGTAAGAGAACCTGCGGCACATGGGCGGATGCGGCTCCCTATATACAACTCGGTCACCATGGGGATGGGCCGGGGCCTTTTCCTGTTGGTCCAGACCCCTCGCTCTGCCCAGAGAAGCCAGGACAGGAGAGTGGTGATTGGTGCAAGCGACATGGGATGAGGTAATCTCTCCCCCACCCCTTTTTCCCTAGCATCCAAAGACTGTTTGCATCCTTCAGACAAAGAGACCGAGCAAAAGCAGTCAGCCGAGCATCCATTAACGGGTGCGGTTGGGGAGGGGCCGAAAGGGAAGAAAGGAATGTGGCTGCATGATTTTTATATTGCTTAAACCTCACTACAGTTAAAGTCATCTGTGTAAGGTTTTTTTTTTCTCTACACTTTATCACAGGATTATGTTGAGATGAAATATTTCATGGAAAATTGCTGCCAGCCCCCCCCTTTATATTAAACTCTACTACATTTAGTTAGGGTTCAGCATCTTTAATTGCTTTAAAAATAAACTAGGAAAGAATATGGGAGTGATGCTCAACATGGCTTGAGTAAATGTGAATTTTTTTTTACTGAATTACTAAATGGTTTCAAAATGGCTTCTCAGCTTGAAATAATTTATCTTTAGACTTTCTTGTGCATATACACATATAAATAGCTAGATAAAAAAGGAAAATGGAAAGAATAACCATACTAAATAAAAAGCGAACAAATAATTCTAACGTGGCAATAATTAAGAGCTAATGGACATACAGCAGTTAAATTGTTTAGTAAAGGTATTCCTCTTTGAAAAGTCTATGTAATATATTTTGCGTGGTATTTTGTCCTTAGGAATAAATCACCTTTCCTGATGTAGAATTGAGAAAATGCAGAGAGAAAGAATTGAGTTCAGAAGTAAGTACTACATGTTTGCAGTTATATTTCTGCATTGGACTTTTCTCTGGCAAGTGGCAAGCAATAATAATTACCAAGACACCAAATTAAAAAGGAGAGTTATATAATGTAAAAAGAAGACCATTTGGTAGAATTGCCTCTGTCCACAGACAAATGTGTAATGTTAACTCAATAACTGCATTTCATTTTTATGGAGTTCTTGTGTCGATTTGGCAAAAACCCTCCTCTGCAGTTGGTCTTCTAACTGTGGGAATTGTAGCAAGCCTCACACCGTTGCTATTTAAGTAGAGACTCTGGTGGTTGCTCAATTGCCTCTCAGGACAAAAAGGCTTTGCTTTCACCCCTAGGAAATGAATTGCAGCAACATTCTTCGCTATTTAGAAAGGCTCCATTATCAGCAATGATGGGCCGTGCAGAATAAGTCTCCAGACTTTGTACCACCTGATATTGCTGATGAAATTTCAGAGCTAAAGAGGTTTGTTTGGCTTCCAAAGTTGAAAATTTGTATTTTGACAGATAATTCTTCCTTTTGGTGTTCAGCGACAGATTTTCAGGGTCTGCAGCACTATTTGCAGTGTTCTGCAGAGCCCATTCATTCCTGCTGGGCTGGCAGGCAGAGCAGGGCGTGGGAGGGAGGGACTTGAGAAGACAGCTGCTGCAGGTTGTGGTGGGACAAAGATGGCCATAGATTTTTCTAGCCTGCCATCCAGAGTTCTGCTTTATTTGTTAAAAATTGCTGCAGTAGTCTTCTCTAAAAATAAAAAATAAATTTAAAAAACCCACACACAAATCATTTTATATACTTATCATATATTTAATAGGAAAACAATCCTCAACATCGTCTTATCTACATTCCTTTTTTAAAATTAAAAAAAAAATTTTTTTTGAGTCGGAGTCTTACTCTGTTGCCCAGACTGGAGTGCAGTGGCATGTTCATGGCCATTGCAGACTCAACCTGCTGGGCTCAGTTGATCCTTCCGCCTCAGTATTCCAAGTAGCTAGAACTACAGGCACATGCCACCACACCCAGCTAATTAAAAAAAAAAAATTCATTGTAGAGGTGAGGTCCCACCAAGTTGCCCAGGCTGGTCTTGAATCCACAGCTCAGGCAATCCTCTCACCTCAACCTCCCAAAGTGCTGGGATCATAGGTATGAGCCACCATGCCCAGCCATTTCCCTTTAGCAAATAAAAGTATATTTCAGTAAAGAGACAAGTGGATTGATTTTTTTTTGAGTTGAAGTCTCACTCTGTCGCCCAGACTGGAGTGCAGTGGCCGCTCCCAGCCACCGCAGCCTCGACCTGCTGGGCTCCGGCGATCCTTCCGCCTCAGCCTTCCAAGTAGCTGGAACTACAGGCACGCACTACCATGCCCAGCTTTTTTTTTGATGTATTGTAGAGATGAGGTCTCGCCAAGTTGCCCAGGCGGGTCTCAAACCCGCGGGCTCAGCAATCCACTCACCTCAGCCTCCCAAAGTGCTGGGATTACAGGCTGAGCCACCGAGCCCAGCTGACAAGAGGATTAAGGATGATTCAAATGCTTCTTTCTGAACCCAGAAGTACATTTAGCAAAAATAAAAATTTAATGGCATAAGGGAGCATAAGGATTAACAAATAACCCACTCAAAATACTTTCACAATTTTAATAAGAAAATAAATCAGACACTGCTGGACATGATAAAGTGTAGTTAAGAATTATGTCATTTCCCCTGTAGTCTCAGTTCTTTATGCAATTTCCAGAGGAGTAAATAAGAGAAGAGGGTTCACATAGTTGATTCTTTGTAATTCTATCTCAGGGCCATTCTGTTCCTTATGTAAATAAGGGTTTTTTTTTTTTTCCTCCCTTGTACATAACTAACAACAAGATCTAGGTCAGAAATAGAGTATTTGAGCACTAATCATCTTAAATATATAAATAAGAAAAAAGGTAATAAAATAATAAATTGGAGGTCAGAGAATATAACCAATCTGTTTTTTTATTTTTGTTATCTAATTTAATGTTATTCAAACTGCAGAAAGCAAAAAAAATATTTTTTACTAGTTCCCACTGTTATTTTTACTGCCAGTTTCTTTAACTCACATCAATATACATGTATAAAGACCAGGTACAGTGGCTAGCGCCTGGAGTCCCAGCTACTTGGGAGGCCAAAGCAGGAGGACAGCTTGAGCCCAGGAGTTCAAGGCTGTAGTGAGCAGCACCAGTACACCTCAGGCTGGGCAACAGAGCAAGGCCCGTCTCTATTTAAGAGAATTAAAGAATTGAGTTCAGAAGCTAGTTGTGTGTGTGTGTGTGTGTGTGTGTGTGTGTGTGTGTGTGTCTGTCTGTCTCTGTCTCTCTCTCTCTCTGTGTGTATCTCTCTCGCTGTTTCTCTCTCTCTCAGAGTCCTGAGTATAGTGAGCCTTAGACCATCCTCAGAGGTGGTTTCTTTCTCTAGAAACTTCTAATGTAATTGAAGAATTAAGACACATTATTTACATAGGGTTGAGAATGATATGTTTGTGTGTGTATGGAAAGGGACCATTGCATGACCCTATGTATCATCACTTATGCAGGAAATGAGAGTTATCTTTTTTTTTCTTTGAGTTGGAGTCTCACTTTGTCACCCAGACTGGAGTGCAGTGGCTGCTCCCGGCCACCGCAGCCTCGACCTGCTGGGCTTCGGAGATCCTTCCACGTCAGCCTTCCAAGTAGCTGGAACTAGAGGCGCGCGCTACCACGCCCGGTTGATTTTTTAATTTATTGTAGAGATGAGGTCTCACCAAGTTGCCCAGGCGTTTCTCGAACCCACAGGCTCAGGCAATCCACTCATCTCAGCCTCCCAAAGCACGGGATTACAGGCTGAGCCACCAAGCCCGGCTATGAGAGTTATCTTAACAGGAAACTTTTTTTCGCTGTTTCTTCACCTCCTATTCATCCCTAAATTCATTCTAATCTGGATTCTGCTCCTTCCATTCCTAAAGCCCCTCTGTGTTTAGACATTTTTTAGTTCTTTTTGGCCTATGATAGGCTTTGTTACAATTGACTATTATCTCTTTCTGGAGACACTTCCTTCTTGGCCTCAAAAGCTACATTTTCTGAGTTTCTCCCCCATGTTTTTGTGTCCAGTCTTTGCTGATTTCTCCTTCTTTCCCTAATCTTCAAATGTTGGAATTCCTCAAGGTTCAATCCTAGACCTTGGCCTCATTTTATTCTATGTGATCTTGCCCATTCTTAGTGGATGGTAACTGCATTCACTCCCAAGGCTTCTGTCACTCATTTTTTCTTTATTTTTTTTCTTTTATTTTCCTTTTTTTTTTTTTGAGTCAGGGTCTCACTCTGGCACCCAGGCTGGAGTACACTGGCATAATCATGGGTCACTGCAGCCTTCCTCCTCACCTTCCAAATAGCTGGGACTATAGGCATGCACCATCATGCCTGGCTAATTTCTTTTACTTTTTGTAGAGACATGGTCTTGCTATGTTGCCTAGGTTGGTCTTAAACTCCTGGCCTCAAGCAAACCACCTGCCTCAGCCTCCCAAAGTGCTGAAATTACAGGCGTGCACTACCGCACCTGGTCAGTCACTATTTTCTTTTCTTTTTTTTTTTTTTTTTTTTTTTTTGAGTTGGAGTCTCACTCTGTCACCCAGACTGGAGTGCAGTGGCCGCTCCCGGCCACCGCAGCCTCGACCTGCTGGGCTCCGGCGACCCTTCCCCCTCAGCTTTCCAAGTAGCTGGAATTACAGGCATGAGCTACCACGCCTGGCTGATGTTTTGATTTATTGTAGAGATGAGGTCTTGCTGCCCAGGCAGGTCTCGAATCCGCGGGCTCAGGCAATCCACTCACCTCAGCCTCCCAAAGGCGTGGGATTACAGACTGAGCCACTGAGCCTGGCTTAGTCACTATTTTCTATAAGAATATAAAGGTTTTGCTGGACGCGGTAGCTCACACCTATAATCCCAGCACTTTGGGAGGCTGAGGTGAGAGGATTGCCTGAGCCCACAGGTTGGAAACCAGCCTGGGCAACTTGGCGAGACCTCATCTCTACAATAAATTTAAAAAAAAATTAGCCGGGCATGGTAGCGTGTGCCTGTAGTTCCAGCTACTTGGAAGGCTGAGGCGGAAGGATCGCCTGAGCCCAGCGGGTCGAGGCTGTGGTGGCTGGGAGCGTGCCGGTGCCCTCCAGTCTGGGTGACAGAGTAAAACTCAACTCAAAAAAAAATAAAAGTCTCACACTGTGTATGTACTCAAGGCCAAACTCCTTCAGACTGGAGTTCAAAACACTTTAATAGTTTCTCCCTCCCCATATAACATGCCACCCAAAATTCCCTTGCATGCACTGATAAGTCAATTTCTTTGTTCTCTCTTATACAGGCAGTAGATTATCACTGTACTGTGTCTTTGCTAATACTATTTAAAGTACTTCTTCCACTCCTATTCCATTCAGTTTCAGAGCCACTATTCCTAATAAAGGATTTTCCATAGTAAACACTTGTTCAATTTGAGATACTTGTGAAAAAACAAGGCAGAAACTGGAAGTTTACTATGTGGTCTGAAGCAAAAAAGAGATATCAAGACTCCAACTCAGCCAGGCTCGGTGGCTCAGCCTGTAATCCCGCGCCTTTGGGAGGCTGAGGTGAGTGGATTGTCTGAGCCCACGGGTTAGAGACCCGCCTGGGCAGGCGAGACCTCATCTCTACAATAAATCAAAATGAGCTGGGCGTGGTAGCGCGCACCTGTAGTTCCAGCTACTTGGAAGGCCGAGGTGGAAGGATAGCCGGAGCCCAGCAGGTCGAGGCTGCGGTGGCCGGGAGTGGCCACTGCACTCCAGTCTGGGCGACAGAGTGAGACTTCAACTCAAAAAAAAAAAGAAAAAAAATAGACTCCAACTCAAAAAAAAAAAAGTTTTTAGTCTGAAAGACTAAGAGAATGAAATGGGAGTGGTGCTGTTTACAGAAATAGGGATGTTGAGAAGGGATTCAAGTTTGAGCAGGAAATGTGTTTGTGAGTGTGTTGGGTGGGAGGGTGTTGAGTGTAGGAAAGTTTAGTTGATGTGACTAACAAGTGTATGTTCCACCATTTGAGGTGAGAGAGGGATTGAGGGCCGAAGTCTTGGAGACCATTGGGAATCTGAGATTGGCACTCCCCCAAGAAAGGTCAGGACTATTGGGGCGGAGATGTACATTTGGAGTTTAATGACAACAGCATGGCTATAATACTGGTGGTGTAGTATGAGACTAGAATTCTCCAATTTTTGCCACTGAATGGAAAGGGATAGATTCGGTGGATATTTAGGAGTTGACTTACCAAATTTGGGAACAGATTTCATAAATTAAAAACAGGAAAGGACTGCAAGAGAAAGAGGTGTCAGAAAAGGAAACAAAGAGGGAGTGGTCATAAGAGGAGGAGGTAAAGCAGACCATATTGATGGTATAGAAGTAAGGGAAAGAGAGAGTGTCAAGAAAGAGTGCTGAGTAATGTCAAATACTGTGGAATTGTTAAGGACAGAAGAGCTCTCATTAGTGACAAGAAAATCAGTACGTAGCAAGGGCTTGGCATAAAAGACATAAAAAAAATGTTTCCTGCCTCAGAGTTCAAGGTCCAAGAATGGAAACTGTTATTACAATACAGTGAGACAAGTTCTATGACATACAGTTCCGTGTAGAAGCTGCCAGACACAAAGGTGATGCCCCCAATTGTCCTGTTCTCAGGGGGCTGGGAGTTCACATTTCTCACCTTCCTTTCACTGTGGTGTCCACTGTCTCACGCTGCATCACTGCCTCTGCATCATTCGTGAAGTGACCATCCCTGTTCATGTCACACTGTCTCCCCGGTGCATGTTTGAGCATAGATGGGTAAATTCAAGTAACTAAATTTTCCTTAAATTCCCCAGCAAAACATGGTTCAAACTATAAATTTAGACAAGAGAATGGGCATGATTATGATGATATGCTGAATTTACATGTATCTTCATTGTAGGGTTCGGTGCCAATCAACATGTTGAATGAATTGTCTCTTACTAGATGTGGCCTTTAAAAACACTGCATTTAAGCTGGGCTTGGTGGCTCAGCCTGTAATTCCGCGCCTTTGGGAGGCTGAGGTGAGTGGATTGCCTGAGCCCGCGGGTTCGAGACCTGCCTGGGCAGCGAGACCTCATCTCTACAGTAAATCAAAAAATCAGCCGGGCGTGGTAGCGCGTGCCTGTTATTCCGGCTACTGAGAAGGCTGAGGTGGAAGAATCGCCGGAGCCCTGCAGGTTGAGGCTGCAGTGGCCGGGAGCGGCCACTGCACTCCAGTCTGGGCGACCGAGTGAGACTCCAACTCAAAAAAAAACAAAACAAAACACTGCATTTATGTTAGCCAGATTCCCATACTAACAATTTAGGTAAGAATATGGCCCAACATCTAGAATTCAGAGTTTTATTTAAACCTTAACATTCTTTTCCTCAAACTCTAGTCAACACAATGCAATATTACTAAATAATAGCTTTCTACGTATGACTGTGTTAAGAATGATCTGTGGTCATTCTGGTAATTGAGTTTTATCTATTTTAGAAAGAATTTTTATGTGTATAGCAGAGATAAATATTAATGGATTTCTATCCCAGGACTAAGACTTATAAAATAGCACAATAGCTGGTGTGGTGGTCACACCTGTAAGCCCAGAACTTTGGGAGGCAAGGGCAAGAGGACTGCCTCAACCCAGGGGTTTGAGACCAGCCTGGGCAGCTTGGCGAACCCTCATCGTTACAGTGAATAAAAAAGAAAAATTTGCCGGGCATGTTGGCACATGCATGTAGTTTCAGCTACTTGAAACGCTAAGGCAGGGAGATGGGATTAATGGTAGTAAATATCTGTCTGGGGACGGGGAGACACCTCTTATCAACAAGGGTGCCTGAACGAAGCATATTTGTATACCTATCCTTTAACTGTACCCCACAATATCATAATAAAAAATATTGATTATAAAAAAAAAGAAAGGCTAAGGCAGAAGGATTACCTGAGCCCAGCAGGTCAAGGCTGTGGTGACTGTGAACATGCCTCTGCACTCTAACCTGAGCGACAGAGTGAGACTCCAACTCAAAAAAAATAAAATAGGGCAACACTTTCGGGTCCTCTTCCACTGTGGGAACTTTTTTGTCCTCTCAATAAATCCTGCTCTCTAAAAAAAAATAATAAAATCAAATAAAATAACACATTAAATACCTGTACTCTGTATCATTAAAAATATATCACTGGCATTGAAATATAGTGCCTTAAAATCACTATTGTTCCTTCATTGACTGAACCACTCTTAAACAAAATATTTATATCCTGAGATACACATTTTAATTTGTAATTTTGCTCTGGTACCTTGGGGTGTTGATTTACCTAAGCCTACTGATGAAATCTGACATTTGAAAAAAGGGAGCAAAATCTGAAAAGGCTGAAAAGCATCCTGAGAAGAGAAGGAAGAGAGAAGGAAATGGAGAAGACAAGAGATCATCTCAGTTTTCATGAAACACAGTTTATAATTTGGTTCCATTTTACACACACTCACAAGAATGTGCATTGAACCACCTCTGTCCAACCCCCTTCCTCCTCAAAAGCAGATGGAAATTAGGTAGCTGACTGGGAAGGTTGCCATGGTATATTGGCTACAGGGATTTAATAGTAATAATAAAAAAAAAAGCTCCAGTGTCCCTCCCCCAATCTTCCCTGTGGATTTCTCTCTTTTCTCTCAAATCCTTGTCTTTATTAATTACATATTCCAGATAAACCAGGATAAGATTGATTTACTAGTGAAGAAAAAAAATTTAGTGTCTCCAAAAGTTTTTAGATACAGTGATCTTCTTAGACATAAAAAAAAACACTGAGAAATTACAATTTTATATCTAGCTAGCCACACAAAATGTCAGAACTCATTGTTTAAATGTCTCATACAACACACCTCCATCTTCAAGACTTACATCTCCTGGATGAACTGCAGACATCTCAAATTCAATATGCCTAAATGGAATTTATTTTTCTCTATTACTCTCCACAGTATTTTATATTCTACATGATTTTATATTCTCAGTAGTAGTTCATTGTCACCATCTTTCAGGTCTACCAAACTATACTAAAATAGTAATAACCTCATATAAACACTTAGCGTGCTCCAGGCACTCTGTAAGAACTTTATGTTAATTCATTTAAGTTAATCCCAGCTGGTCACTAAATTTTGTCCATTGTATTTCAAAAGGTCCTTAAAAAATATTTACAGGAGCCGGCTCGGTGGCTCAGCCTGTAATCCCGCACCTTTGGGAGGGGTTGCCTGAGCCCACGGGTTCGGGACCCGCCTGGGCAACTTGGCGAGACCTCATCTCTACAATAAATCAAAAACTAGCTGGGCGTGGTAGTGCATGCCTGTAGTTCCAGCTACTTGGAAGGCTGAGGCGGAAGGATCGCCGGAGCCCAGTAGGTCGAGGCTGCAGTGGCCGGGAGCCGCCACTGCACTCCAGTCTGGGCAACAGAGTGAGACTCCAACTCAAAAAAAAAAAAAAAAAAAATTTTACAGGGCCACCCCTTTGGGTCCCCTCCTACTGTGGGAGCTTTTCGGTCCTCTCAATAAATCCTGAATTCTAAAAAAAAAAAAAAAATTTACAGAGACCGGGCACAGTGGCTCACACCTATAATCCCAACACTTTGGGAGGCCTAGGTGAGAGGATTGCCTGAGCCTGCGGGTTCGAGACCAGCCTAGGCAACTTGGCGAGACCTCATCCCTTTTTTTTTTTTTTTGAGTTGGAGTCCCACTCTGTCGCCCAGACTGGAGTGCAGTGGCCACTTCCAGTCACCACAGTCTCGACCTGCTAGGTTCAGGCGATCCTTCCTCCTCAGCCTTCCAAGTAGCTAGAACTACAGGTGTGCGCCACTATGCCAGTTAATTTTTTGATTTGTTGTAGAGATGAGGTGTGGCCAAGTTGCTCAGCCTGGCCCCTTCCTCCTCAGGCAATCCTCTTGCTTCAGCCTTCCTAAGTGAGCCACCGGGCCTGGTTCTATTTCTAAATTCTGATAACCCCTGGATATGTTGACCGAGAATTATTCTCTCTATGGTTGTAACTCTAAAGACACAACTCGCAGTGAAGCTCAGTCTAAGTGGGCATTTTAAGAAACATTTATTGGCCAGGAGTGGTGGCTCACGCCTATAATCCCAGCACTTTAGGAGGCTGAGGTGAGAGGATTGCCTGAGCCCACGGGTTCAAGACCAACCCAGGCAACTTGGTGAGACCTCATCTCTACAATAAATCAAAAAATTAGCCGGGTGTAGTGGCACATGCCTGTAGTTCCAGCTACTTGAAAGATGAAGGCAGAAGGATCGCCTGAGCCCAGAAGGCTGCAATGGCCGTGAACGCGCCACTGCACTCCAACCTGAGTGACAGAGACTCCAACTAAAAATAACCAAAAAAACACACACAAAAATGTCTCCATCTTCCTTTAGACTTAAAAATTAATTATGCATGGACACAGGAGAAGGAGTTAGGAAAGGCTAGATTTTTCTTCCAGTTCAGCCTAAAAAGATCATCTAGGAAACATTTCTTCATTCCCCTTTAGAATGGAGAAGAGTTTACATTGATTATACTGTGTAGAAGACAAAGGGTTAGAAAAGAACGTGGGTTGTTTCCTTCATCTGCTCGTATGAACAGCAATCTGTTATTCTAGCACTATATGCAGATGATAAGAGATGTAGAGGTTTACTCAAGATAGTATAGCCTGAAATAAGTCCCCTTTGTGGTAAGATTGTCTATGGATGTAGCATATTTTAACAAATAAACCCACTATTAATCTTTTAAAAATATTTTAGTATTTTTAGATATGTAAAAGCGACTTCACTCTCACTCCTTGTGTTGCTAAGCAACGCATTATACAGTTGCTAGGAGACAGACTAGCAAGGTTGGGGGTATTTCAGATTTCAGTTGTCACCTTGCATATCACATGACTATACCCAAGAGAGTTTGAACAGCCTTAGAAAAAGAGAAAGAAAGCTAATGGTATATAGAAAGGATGGAAAGAGACAAGGTTGGGGAAGAAAAGAATAGAATAAGGAAAATGGCAAGGTATTTGAGAAAAGTGTGTGAACTTGGCAGGGAAAGGCTATTACGCAATTTCCTTGAATGAGTCATGGAAAAACCTTAAGTTGCTAGTGCTGTATTTCATATTCTGCATGTTTGTATCTTTTCGAAAAACAAATTAGAGAATAAATGTGGAGAAGAAAATATTTCAGATCGTTTTCCTGAATGTTTTCAGAAGAGTAGAAATCAATTGTAACTATTACAGAAGACAGGCAATTACAAACAAGTTTTAAAGTCACACATTTTAAAAAATTCCCAAGTCAGATAAACAACATGATTTCCTTCAGTTTCTCCTCAAAATAATGAAGAATCACAGTACTGAGAGGGAGGTTAGAATATAAGTGTTGCCGGGCTCGGTGGCTCAGCCTGTAATCCCGCGCCTTTGGGAGGCTGAGGGGAGCGGATTGCCTGAGCCCGCGGGTTCGAGACCCACCTGGGCAGCGAGACCTCATCTCTACAATAAATCAAAAAATTAGCTGGGCGTGGTAGCGCGCGTCTGTGATTCCGGCTACTCGGAAAGCTGAGGTGGAAGGATCACCAGAGCCCAGCAGGTCGAGGCTGCTGTGGCCGGGAGTGGCCACTGCACTCCAGTCTGGGCGACAGAGTGAGACTCCAACTCAAAAAAAAAAAAAAAAAAGAATATAAGTGTTCTTGGACAAATTTAGAAGCAAGCCGGTCATATAGGCTCCTGGGCAATATGTGTTTCCGTACACAATTTAAAAAACCTAATATGAAGGGGAAGAAGACGAGCGGCTGTGCTCTATCTAGAGGACTCTGTTATATCTGAAATAGGAAACTGGGCTCCAGGTTTCATTGTGTGTATGTGAAAGGTTGAGTCTTTGCGTCTCGGTGGTATTTCTGTTGCTAGCAACCAGGAAGCTCCCCAATGATTGTTGCTAGGTCCTCCGTGCCTCCCTGTGCCTGAAATCTTAGTCAGTGCCAGAAACACCAGTGATAAACATCATTACAAAAAATCCAGCGCATGTTATCCCAGTGATTTTACAGCAAACAATCTATCTATGTTCAGTGACAATCAGTGTAAAATGGAGGCTTCACACAGAGTTTATCCTCAACTTCCTCTTTTTTTTTTTTTTAATTTTTTTTTTTTTGAGTTGGAGTCTCACTCTGTCGCCCAGACTGGAGTGCAGTGGCCACTCCCGGCCACTGCGGCCTCGACCTGCTGGGCTCCGGCCATCCTTCCGCCTCAGCCTTCTGAGTAGCTGGAATTACAGGCGCGCGCTACCACGCCCGGCTAATTTTTTGATTTATTGTAGAGATGAGGTCTCGCCTGCCCAGGCGGGTCTCGAACCCACGGGCTCAGGCAATCCACTCACCTCAGCCTCCCAAAGGCACGCGATTACAGGCTGAGCCACCGAGCCCGGCTCTCAACTTCCTCTTCATGAATGTTGGTTCTCAGGACTGAGCACTGAGAGAGGACATTGTGGAAAGGATCAATTAAGATAAAATTTATGTTCTGGCATTACCAGCTTTAACTAAATGCATAAATAAGAAAATCTGAGGCAAGGAACGAGAAAAGGAAGGTTTCATCAGATTTAGGTGACCTCCAGTTCTGAGGCAGGTTAATCCCATTAACATTTGCTAACAGCTTGAGATCACCTTTGTGCCCACAGAAGCCATGGTACAAGTGATGGTATCATTTCTATAAAGGAGTCTAGAATATTCTGATTAAAACTCCATATCAGCATAATTCCCAGAGACGACTGACATCATCTCTCAAAATTAAATTTCTGGGCTCTTACATGAGTAAGAGCCAAATCAATACAACCCATTTACTCATGCCATCTTGTATTAATGCAGACTCTATATTTTGTTTTCTGTGTGTCTCTACTCAGAGGCAGATAGTTACAGCTCTGAAACTGAAAACAATTGCAAATCTGAGCTGATATTTAGAAAAGATTAATGTTGAGATGACATAAATATCTGCATATGTCAGGTAACTAGACTCCAAAAGAAGGTCTGAAGAGATATTTATTGTGATTATAACATGCAATGAAGACTAAGGACTTTATATTTCTGGTCTAATTTCATCCTCAAAATAATTCTAGGATTTAGGTGCAATTATATTCACTGTTTCCTTCAGCTGAGGAAACTGAGGTTTAGAGAAATTAAATAGTATGGCTAAGGTCTCTTACAGCTAATAAAGCACAGTGAAAGTTCAAACCTTGGCTCTCAATCGTTATTTCTATATGAAAACAAACTGTGTAGGACAGTATTGTGTCAAGGTGAGGAGCACAGGCTCTGGAATCCCTCTGTTCCTCAACCACAGGGTGATTGAGACTCAGAATGTCTGCCCACTCCAGGGCTGGGCTTGCCACAAGGGCCCCACCTGGATGATCCTTCAGAACCCAGCAATTCTCCAGCCTTGGACTTCCCCAGATATAGGTTATTCAATCTGGAATAGCACCCTGTGGGGTCTTTAGATGGATGGTTTCAGCTGGGCTCTGTATTCCCAGTCAAGTTGACCTGATAGTTATTTTTCAGTGTGAGGCAAAGACTTGCCCCTGGAGCCCTCCCACATTCATCTGATCTCCTCCCCTGCTTTTTTTTTTTTTTTTTTTTTTTTTGAGTTGGAGTCTCACTCTGTCGCCCAGACTGGAGTGCAGTGGCCGCTCCCGGCCACCGCAGCCTCGACCTGCTGGGCTCCGGCGATCCTTCCGCCTCAGCCTTCCAAAGTAGCCAGAATTACAGGCATGCGCTACCACGCCCGGCTGATTTTTTGATTTATTGTAGAGATGAGGTCTCGCTGCCCAGGCGGGTCTCGAACCCGCGGGCTCAGGCAATCCACTCACCTCAGCCTCCCAAAGGCGCGGGATTACAGGCTGAGCCACCGAGCCTGGCTTGCTTTTCTTATCTAGTAAGAGCAGGAGATTATTTTTAGGGACTGTGTGTGGTCTGAATTTTAATTTAAAAAAATTTTTTTGGAAAAAGAACATTCTGGAGGACTATAGCATTTTATATTATCCAGAGCGTGGCTCAGTGCCTTGGACCCACATTGTCTCAAATCCTAATTTCAAAATAAAGTCTTTGCTTTTCGTTTGCATAATCTACAAGTCTATTAAATTGGTATTCTTAGAACAAAGAAACATTTGATTATACTTTTTTTTTTTTTTTTTTAGTTGGAGTCTCACTCTGTCGCCCAGACTGGAGTGCAGTGGCCGCTCCCGGCCACCGCAGCCTCGACCTGCTGGGCTCCAGCGATCCTTCCGCCTTAGCCTTCCAAGAGTTGCTGGAATTACAGGCATGTGCTACCATGCCCGGCTGATTTTTTGATTTATTGTAGAGATGAGGTCTCGCTGCCCAGGCGGGTCTCGAACCCGCGGGCTCAGGCAATCCACTCACCTCAGCCTCCCAAAGGCACGGGATTACAGGCTGAGCCACCGAGCCTGGCTGATTATACATATTTTTTAATTAATTTGTTTTTTGAGTCAGGGTCTCACTTTGTCGCCCAGGCTGTAGTACAATGGCATGATCACAGCTCGCTGCAACCTCTACTTCCTGGACTCAGGTGATCTTTCCACCTCAGCCTTCTGACTAGCCCGGTAGGCGTGTAGCACTACACCTTGCTAATTTTTTTTTTTTCCTGTAGAGACGAGGTCTCACCACGTTGCCCAGGCTGGTCTCGAACTGCTGGGTTCAAGCAGCCCTCTTGTCTCCACCTCCCAAAGTGTTGGGATTACAGTGTAAGCCAGTGCACCTGACCGTATGCTATTTCACTTTTTTTTTTTTTTTGAGTTGGAGTCTCACTCCTTCGCCCAGGCTGGAGTACAGTGGCATGCTCCCAGCCACCACAGCCTCGACCTGCTGGACTCCGGCGATCCTTCCGCCTCAGCCTTCCAAGTAACTGGAACTATAGGCATGCGCTACCACGCCCAGCTATTTTTTATTTTATTGTAGAAACGAGGTCTTACCAAGTTACCTGGGCTGGTCCCGAACCCGCGGGCTCAGGCAATCCACTCGCTTCACCTCCCGAAGGGCTGGGATTACAAACTGAGCCACCGAGCCCGGCCTCTATTTCACTTTTAAAATACTGATCAACACTCACTAAATTGATTTCCTGACCAACTAATGAATGGTAACCTACTGTTTGAAATACACTGCACTAGCCAGGCTCAGTGGCTCAGCCTGTAATCCCGTGCCTTTGGGAGGCTGAGGTGAGTGGATTGCCTGAGCCCGCGGGTTCGAGACCCGCCTGGGCAGCAAGATCTCATCTCTACAATAAATCAAAAAATCAACCAGACGTGGTAGCGCATGCCTGTAATTCCGGCTACTCGGAAGGCTGAGGAGGAAGGATCGCCGGAGCCCAGCAGGTCGAGGCTGCAGTGGCTGGGAGCGGCCATGGCACTCCAGTCTGGGCGACAGAGTGAGACTCCAACTCAAAAAAAAAAAAAAAAGACACTTGGAGGCCAGGTGTGGTGGCTCATTCCTATAATCCCAACACTTTCGGAGGCCGAGATGAGAGGATTGTCTGAGTCCACAGGTTTGAGACCAGCCTGGAGAACTTGGCAAGACCTCATCTCTACAAAAAAAGAATTAGTCAAGCATTGTGGTGCTCGCCTGTGGTTCCAGCTACTTGGAAGGATTATCTGAGCCCAGTGGCCGTGAGCATGCCACTGCACTCTAGCCTGGATGACAGAGTGAGACTCCAATTGAAAAAAAAAAAGCCCCCCCCACAACAAAAAGATATTTGGGCCAGGAGTGGTGGCTCACGCCTATAATGTTAGCACTTTAGCAGGCTGAGGCAAGAGGATTGCTTGAGCTCAAGACTTCGAAACCAGCTTAGGCAACATAGTGAGACTTCATCTCTACAACAACAACAAAAAATTAGCCAGGCGTGGTGGCGCTTGCCTGTAGTCCCAGCTACCTGGGAGGCTGAAATGGGAGGATCACCTGAGCCCAAAAGATCGAGGCTATGATAATCTGTAATCGTACCTTTGCCCTCCAGCCTGGTGACAGAGTGAGACCCTCAACTCAAAAAAAAAAAAAAAAGACTTTTTTTTTTTTTTTTGAGTTGGAATCTCACTCTGTCGCCCAGACTGGAGTGCAGTGGCCGCTCCTGGCTACCGCAGCCTCGACCTGCTGGGGCTCCGGCGATCCTTCTGCTCAGCCTTCCGAGTAGCTGGAACTACAGGCGTGAGCTACCATGCCCGGCTAATTTTTTTGATTTATTGTAGAGATGAGGTCTCACCAAGTTGCCCAGATGGTTCTCGAACCACCTGGTTCGGGCTCAGGCAATCCACTCACCTCAGCCTCCCAAAGGCGCGGGATTACAGGCTGAGCCACTGAGCCTGGCGACATTTGGTTTTTAATCACAGAACTTTCTTACATCTTTGCTCTTTTCCCAACACATCTTCCATGGTCACTGCAGCCATAAAAATATACCATCTTCCAGGTAGGAAACTTAATGAGGTAATTTCATTTAATGCTTATAGTTTATTGTTGATAAATATCTCTGAAATAGTGGAAGGAGAATGAAACCCAAATTTAGACACACCCAAGATCAGTGCCTTATGTGAATCTTTTTCTTCTTATGTGTATAAAATAAACATAATAAGAACAACCCACATAGTTGGCGTATTGATGAAATGAGATTATAGATGTGAAATCTCGTTGTAAACCATAAGGCACTACACAGATGTCATTTCACTGGCTATGTGGGAGTAGTGAAAAAAATAAAATCTTTTCTTTTTTTTTTTTTTTGAGTCAAGAGTCTCACTCTGTCACCCAAGCTGGAGTGCAGCAGCATGCCCACGGTCACCACAGCCTCGATTTACTGGGCTCAGGTGATCCTTCCGCTTCAGCCTTCAAAGTAGCTGGAACTACAGGCATGCACCACCATGCCCGGCTCATTTTTGATTGATTGTAGAGATGAGGTCTCGCCAAGTAGCCCAGGCTGTTCTCAAACCTGTGGGCTCAGGCAATCCACCTGCCCTGGCCTCCCAAAGTGCTGGGATTACAGGCTTGAGCCACCGCACCCGGCCAAATCTTTTTTTAAATGATGTTCCTTCATAAGATGTTGCACTAGACTTTGAGTTTCCAAAGGGGTGAAGTCACATCTGACTAATCTTGCAGTCCTTAATGGTGTCTAGCACATGCTCTGCCACCACCTTCTCCCTCATCTCCTTAAACTCTCAAGGAACATTGGTCCACAGTCAGAATCATTTGCGTGCTTTTTTGGTTAAGGAATTTCTGAGAATTCATTTTTCTACTGCCTTCTCAGATTGTCAGAACGTCTGCAGCAGGGGCTCTCCTGGGTCTCCAACCTGCTTCACATCTTGCCTTCCCTTCTTGTTTCGACCATTATTTAGCAATTCAGCTTTAGAATGTGGTGACCCTGGCAATACTAGCCTGGTGACTTGATGGGCCAGTGCATCTGGCTCTGGCCTCAGGGCCCTACACCTTACACCTCTCTTCCCAACCTCATCTGGACATGAGGACAGTACTGACTGTACCATTCACGGAGGGATACTAGACACTCATGTTACTAAATCCTGAAAATCTGCCTCCAAAATCTCTCACATTGGACATATTCTTTCTATTTTCACTGCCACCAGTTTACCTGAGACTACCATTACTTCTTGTATCTTTTTAAATCTGATGTCTATCTTCACATTAATTTGCCCTAGACTATAGGAAACGGAAACTGGAAAGGAAATAAGGATACTGTGAATTCTGTTTTAAATGGGATACTAAGCCTGGCTCGGTGGCTCAGCCTGTAATCCTGCGCTTTGGGAGGCTGAGGTGAGTGGATTTGCCTGAGCCCGCGGGTTCGAGGCTGACTGGGCAACTTGGTGAGACCTCATCTCTACAATAAATAAAAAAATTAGCTGGGCGTGGTAGCGCGCGCCTGTAGTTCCAGCTACTTGGAAGGTTGAGGTGGAAGGATCGCTGGAGCCCAGCAGGTCGACGCTGCGGTGGCTGGGAGTGTGCCACTGCACTCCAGTCTGGGCAACAGAGTGAGACTCCAACTCAAAAAAAAAAAAATGGGATACCAGTCATAATTAAGCCCTGGCATATTCAAAAATTTAGTGCAGTATATTTCTTTTTTTTTTTTTTTTTTTGAGTTCCGAGTAGCCAGAATTACAGGCGCGCGCTATCACGCCCGGCTAATTTTTTATTTATTGCAGAGATGAGGTCTCACCAAGTTGCCCAGGCAGGTCTCGAACCCGCAGGCTCAGGCAATCCACTCACCTCACCCTCCCAAGGCACAGGATTACAGGCTGAGCCACCAAGCCTGGCTCCAGATGTCTTAAAGATAGAAACTGCTGGTTCCAAAAGGAAGGAGAAAGGGTGAGGGGCAAGGGTTGAAAAGCCACATACTAGTCACTATATTCACTATTTGGGTGACGGGTTCAATAGAAACCCAAACCTCAGTCACACAAAATATCCATGTAAGCTGCACATGTACTCCCTGAATCTAAAACTTTAAAAAAGGTTAGAACTTAGACAAAAAAAAAAAAACCCTTACAAATGTCTGATGTCACTTCACATCCACTAGAATGACTGTAATAAAAACACAGATAATAGCAATAAAGAAAAATTAGCCAGACGTGGTGGCGCATGCCTGTAGTTCCAGCTACTTGGAAGGCTAAGGTGGAAGGATCGCCTGAGCCCAGCAGGTTGAGGCTGCAGGGTGGCTATGAGTGTGCCACTGCACTCCATCCTGGGCAACAGAGTGAGACTCTGACTCAAAAAAAAATAATTCACTATGGTGATGGTGGCACAACTCGGTGACTGCACTAACAACCATCAAATTGTGCACTTTATTGCAAACCACTTTATCAAGCAAAAAAATTTTTTTTAATTTTCAAATTGGGTAATTTAAATGAATGAATTGTGTGGTATATTATATCTGAATAAAGCTATTTTTAAAAAAGAAAACATGATTATAGCCATAAAAAAATTATCACTGGGTTTTATTTACTGAACAGGTCTAGAAATAATAACATCCCAGTAGTTAAAACTCCCTTATCATCAAGATTAGGAGTTTTAAAAACTATTCTCAAGTCATTTAGGTCGGGGAATCCCAGAATGGAATGTAAAAAAAAATGTCACTGTATCACAAACGTATGAAACCACCTCACTGAAGAGGGTGGGGAGAAAAGGTACTGACCCAAGTAACTTTGGTAAAGAGTGGCATCTGTAAGACAAAAGGCAAAAGAAACTGCACATAAACATTGCACTCTAGTCAATAAAGATGTATCTGATGAAGTCTCTGGCTAAGAATTCTGAAACCAAGTCGGGCTCGGTAGCTCAGCCTGTAATCCCACACCTTTGGGAGACTGAGGTGAGTGGATTGCCTGAGCCCGACCGGTTCGAGACCTGCCTGGGCAACTTGGTGAGACCTCATCTCTACAATAAATCAAAATGAGCCAGGCGTGGTAGCGCGCGCCTGCACTTCCAGCTACTTGGAAGGCTGAGGCGGAAGGATCACCAGAGCCCAGCAGGTCGAGGCTGCGGTAGCAGGGAGTGGCCACTGCACTCCAGTCTGGGTGACAGAGTGAGACTCCAACTCAAAAAAAAAAAAAAAAAGAATTCTGAAACCACTAAACGTGTACTGAAATTGAATAATTCAGTAAATGAATAGTGGATGGGAGGGGCCAGGTTTCTTTCTTACTGTTGGAGTAGGAGTTTGCAGACAAACAAGAGGAAAAACTAAAATAATCCATATGATAATGGATTAAAGTTGGAAATATCACTATAGACCCATGTTTAATTTAATACGGATGCAATGGTTACACATAGAAATATTTATATATGTATGTGTATATATGTAAGGATTAGTATACACATATATATTTCCTTCCTATGTCAACTGAGAGTGCCTAGAAGAAATGACACCCCAATAGCAACAAACTCATCTATTTCCTTCCTTCCTTCCTTCCTCCCTCTCTCCTTCCTTCCTCTCTCCTTCCTTCCTCCTTCCCTCCCTCCCTCTTTTTTCTCCTCCCTCCCTCTCTCTCTCTCTCTCTTTTTCTTTCTTTCATAAAAACACAGTCTTTCCGGGCTCGGTGGCTCAGTCTGTAATCCCGCGCCTTTGGGAGGCTGAGGTGAGTGGACTGCCTGAGCCCGCGGGTTCGAGACCCGCCTGGGCAGCGAGACCTCATCTCTACAATAAATCAAAAAATCAGCTGGGCGTGGTAGCGCATGCCTGTAATTCCGGCTACTTGGAAGGCTGAGGCGGAAGGATCGCCGGAGCCCAGCAGGTCAAGGCTGCGGTGGCCGGGAGCGGCCACTGCACTCCAGTCTGGACGACGGAGTGAAACTCCAACTCAAAACAAAACAAAACAAAACACAGTCTTACTAAGTTGCCCAGGT
The DNA here is from genome assembly GCA_027257055.1 of Cephalopachus bancanus. Taxonomy (NCBI): domain Eukaryota; kingdom Metazoa; phylum Chordata; class Mammalia; order Primates; family Tarsiidae; genus Cephalopachus; species Cephalopachus bancanus. The sequence goes on along the minus strand of JAPVLO010000475.1, from coordinate 1,241,551 downwards.
TGGTCCTGAATGCTTGACCTTAAACAATCACCCCCTTCAGCCTCCTAAAGTGCTGGGATTACAGGCATAAGCCACCATGCCCAGCCAACCTATTTTTGTTTTTAATACTATTCTTCAATAAAAAGAAGCAGGGCTCCTTGGAGAACTGGCTGGTTCAAAGACAAAAAATATACAAGATAATCCTGGAGTATCTTGTACCAGAAGGTAAGGAACTGCTCAAAAAAAAAAAAAAAAAACCTCACAATAATGGGAGAATGTCAATTAGAGGAGCCAACTGAAAGAGTCCCAGTGCCCAAAGCTGGAGCAACAGATAAATACACTATTGGATTAAAACCCAGCCAGGCGTGGTGCACACTCAGAAGGCTGAGGCAGAAAGATCACTTAACCCAGTTTTGGGCTATAGTGTGGTACGTTGATTGGGTGTTCGCACTAAGTTGAGCATCCATATGGTAACCTTCTGGGAACAGGGGACCACCAGGTTGCCTCAGTAGGGATGACCAGACCAGATCTGAGATGGAACAGGTCAAAATGCTGGTGCCAATCAGTAGTCGGATCACACTTGTGAATAACCACTGCACTCCAGCCTGGGCAACATAATGAGACCCTGTCTCTTTAAAAAAAAAAAAAAAAAAGAATAGGGTCCGTCTTGGTGACTCAACCTGTGATCCTGCGTTTTGGGAGGCTGAGGTGAGTGGATTGCCTGAGTCTGCGGATTTGAGACCCGCCTGGGCAGCGAGACCTCATCTCTACAATAAATAAAAAAATCAGCTGGGCATGGTAGCACATGCCTGTAATTCCGGCTACTTGGAAGGCTGAGGCGGAAGGATTGCCGGAGCCCAGCAGGTCGAGGCTGTGGTGGCCGGGAGCGGCCACTGTACTCCAGTCTGGGCGACAGAGTGAGACTCCAACTCAAAAAAAAAAAAAATTAGCTGGACATGGTATCACGTGCCTATAGTTCCAGCTACACGGAAGGCTGAGGCTGAAAGATCACTGGAGCCCAGCAGATTAATGCTGGGGTGGCCGTGAGCATGCCACTGCACTCCAACCTGGGCAACAGAGTGAGATTCTGACTCAAAATAAAATAAAATAAAATTTGGAGGTAATCAGAGAAATTTGAATATGGACCAAGGGCTAAGGCAGACAGATCGCCTGAGCCCAGCTGGTTGAGGCTGTTGTAGCTGTGAGCATTCCAGCCCGGGAGACAGAGTGAGACTCTGCCTCAAAAAGAAGACAAAAAAGACCAAGGAACTGTTGTTAATTTAATATGTTTGATAATGACATTGAGGTTATGAAAGAAAAATATTCATATTTGTAGAGATAGATACTGTTGGAAATAGTAGGGTTAAAATGACATGAAGCTTAATTTAAAATCATAATTCAGCCGGGCTCTGTGGCTCAGCCTGTAATCCCTCGCCTTTGGGAGGTTGAGGTGAGTGGATTGCCTGAGCCTGCGGGTTTGAGACCGGCCTGGGCAGGCGAGACCTCATCTCTAAAATAAATCAAAAAGTCAGCCGGGCGTGGTAGCGCATGCCTGTAATTCCGGCTACTCGGAAGGCGGAGGCAGAAGGATCGCCGGAGCCCAGCAGGTCGAGGCTGCGGTGGCCGGGAGCGGCTACTGCACTCCAGTCTGGGCGACAGAGTGAGACTCCAACTCAAAAAAATAAATAAAATAAAATAAAATAAAATCATAATTATAATCATAATCATAATCGTAATCATAATACAGATGCAGGGCATGGTGACTCATGCCTGTAATCCCAACTCTTTGGGAGTCAGAGGTGAGAGAATTGCCTGAGTCCAGGGGTTCGAGACCAGCCTGGGCAATTTGGCGAGACCTCATCTCTATAATAAATCAAAAAATAGACGGGTTTGGTGGCTCAGCCTGTAATCCCATGCCTTGGGAGGCTGAGGTGAATGAATTGCCTGAGTCCGCGGGTTTGAGACCTGCCTGGGCAAGTTGGCGAGACCTCATCTCTACAATAAATAAAAAATTAGCTGGGCGTGGTAGCGTGCGCCTGTAGTTCCAGCTACTTGGAAGGCTGATGTGGAAGGATCGCCGGAGCCCAGCAGGCCGAGGCTGCGGTGGCCGGGAGCGGCCACTGCACTCCAGTCTGGGCGACGGAGTGAGACTCCAACTCAAAAAAAAAATAATAATTAATTAATTAATTAATTAACCAGGCATAGTGGTGCACACCTGTAGTTCCAGCTACTTGGAAGGCTGAGGCGGAAGAATCATCTGAGCCCAGCAGGTGGAGACTGCGGTGGCCTTGAGCATCCCACTGCACTCCAGGCTGTGTGACAGAGTAAGACTCCTACTAAATAAATAAATAAAACAGATGAAACAAGTATCGCAATATCTTGATGACTGATGAAGCTGGATGATGAGTATATAGAGGTTAATTATATTATCTCTATGTTTGAATGTGCTTGAAAAAATTGACAAAATGTTTTGAAAAGGAAGTTATGGAAGGCATAAATCATGACTCCATGTTTATAGAATTCGAAGCCAGCATTGTGGGCACTAAGACGTACTGCCTAGATGCCCCTTTACTGAGAGACGTTGCCCCTGCTGCTGGAGTGCTGTTGGCAGAGGCTTTCAGCTGTCAGCCCCTGTAGAGACAGGCTCAGCTGCAGAAAACTGTGCCACCCAAGGGTAGAACACTTCCTGAAGTTGCCAAGTCGACTCAATGACTGATTGATGCGGTAATTAAAAGGCCTGTCCATCTTGGCCCAACTTGACACAGCTCTGAAGGGCCATTGTTACTTCAGAGCTCCCGTGGCATCAATGCAATTGTTGGACCTGCATCACAACTTGACTTTCCCTCTGCCTCATCCTGTTTCCTTTCCATCCTTTCTCCAGGTGTTGATCCCAAAGATAAGCCTTAACAAACAGCCTGCATGCTAACTTCCTCTCAGTCTGCTTTCCTGAGAACTGTACTTGTGACAATGTAATGGGTTGAGTTGCGTCCCCTCCCCCAAATTCATTATGTTGAAGTCTTAACCCCTAGTATCTCAGAATGGGACTTGATTTGGAATCAGGGCCTTTACAGAAGTAATCAAGTTAAAATGAGGTAATTAAGGTGGGCCCAAACCCAGTATGACCAGTGTCTTTATAAAAAGAGGTAAGTTAGGCTAGGCACAGTGGCTCAGCCTATAATTCCAGCACTTTGGGAGGCCGAGGTGAGAGGATTGCCTGAGGCCAAGAGTTTGAGACCAGCCTAGACAATTTGACAAGACTCAGCTCTACGATAAATCAAGAAAAATTAGCCGGGCATGGTGGCGCATACCTGTAGTTCCAGCTACTTGGAAGGCTGAGGCGGAAGGATTGCCTGAGCCCAGCAGGTTGAGGCTGCAGTGGCCATGAGTGGGCCACTGCACTCCAGCCTGGGTGACAGAGTGAGACTCCGACTCAAAATAACTTGTCTGAATTATGAGAACCTATGCAAAATTCTCTTGCAGAGTTTGGCATTATGAGAGAGGGGCAGTATAGACAAAAGTAGGAATCAACTTCTTTTTCTAGGGACCACAGCTCAGATAAATAACATCCTTAGGGAATAATATTCACATCTGGTCCTTCCAGGCTTCTTTCATGGCCAGTGGAATGTAAGACGGAAAAATTCCTGCTTTAGTTTTTAATGCCCCAGGAAACATGTTGCTCATATGATGAGTCAGCTAAAATGACTCATTTATGTCGTTTTGAGAATAGACTTGGCAGATTTCTTTAATTCCAATGTTGACTGCAGTAGAAAATAATGTGCTTGTTTCATCCTACAGCTTGCTGGAAGACAGGATTAATGTTTACCTCAGAACAGTAATATGAAGTCTGGTGTTTCAGAGGAGTTTTTTGATGACAGGTGTTTAAGAAATCCAAACTGAGCAGGGCTCGGTGGCTCAGCCTGTAATCCCACGATTTGGGAGACTGAGGTGAGTGGATTGCCTGAGCCCGCAGGTTCGAGACCCTCCTGGACAACTTGGCGAGACCTCATCTCTACAATAAATAAAAAAATCAGCCGGGCGTGGTAGCGCGCGCCTGTAGTTCCAGCTACTTGGAAGGCTGAGGTGGAAGGATCGCCGGAGCCCAGCAGGTCGAGACTGTGGTGGTCGGGAGTGGCCACTGCACTCCAGTCTGGGTGACAGAGTGAGACTCCAACTCAAAAAAAGAAGAAATCCAAACTGTTTGGACTGTAACAAGGTTAACCATTTTCTTGTTTGGCTAAATAGGGAACTCTATTTTGCTCTTCTGGTGACTGGTATTCTCTCAGAGGCTAACATCCTGGTCCTCTCATTTTCTGGGGATAGTTATTAGAGTTCCTGAAACCATAGCTAGGCAGGTCACTGCCCCTGCCCCTTGTGTGGTGGCGTCGCCCCAGTGGAGATGGGGCTTTCCCTGCTGCTCAGAGAATGAGCCCTTCCTTCCTCAGCTAGCACTTTCTATACACAAGAGGGTTACTTAGGGCTGGACAGCTTCAAAAGGCAATTAGCATAAAGTGGGAAAGCAGTTCAGTCCCAGAACCTGGCAACTACAAGAACTGTAACTCAAATTACACTTCTAAATGTTGGGAGCAGGGAACAATGAAAAGGAACAATCGCTTAGTGGACATTTTAAAACTATTTTCCTAAAGCAGTAATCGTGTTTCTCTCTCTCTCTTTCTCTTTTAACCCAAGGTAAAGAACATGATAGAAGCTCTTCTCAGAAAACAGGTGGGATTGAGGAGATTTATTTATGACTTACTGGAAGCACAAAGAGAAGCTTTTATTGTTGATAGCCAGGCTGGTTAGATGCCAGGAGACACATCCCAGAGGAGCTGTGCTGCCAAGCACTGACACACAAAGAGAGCTGACCTAGTCCTTTTTTATGCTGACTGCTTCCTCAGAAATTACAGCAAAGGACCGCATTGAAAGACCCAGTGTGGTTTAGAACAATTATGGAGACTTTAGAGTCATCCTAATTCTAAGGAACCGTTTGACAGGAAATGGAGAAGCGATATATTCACCGGCTTTGTGTGGAACTACTGTTTCGCTTCTGCAGGGAATCTGCCTTGAGATAGCTCCACATGGCCATTCATTCGGTATCAGCATCCTCCCTGTTCCTTTTAAGCTACAGCTTTAAATTCAATCTTTCAGTAAATGCCTGCCAGGCACCTCCAGGTAAAAAAAAAAAAAAAATGGAGCCAGGCTCGGTGGCTCAGCCTGTAATCCTGCGCCTTTGGGAGGCTGAGGTGAGAGGATTGCCTGAGCCTGCGGGTCGAGATCCACCTGGACAACTTGGTGAGACCTCATCTCTACAATAAATAAAAAAATCAGCTGGACGTGGTAGCGCATGCCTGTAGTTCCGGCTACTTGGAAGGCTGAGGCGGAAGGATCGCCGGAGCCCAGCAGGTCGAGGCTGCGGTGGCCGGGAGCGTCCACTGCACTCCAGTCTGGGCGACAGAGTGAGACTCCGACTCAAAAAAAAAAAAAAAAAAATGGGAGCACATAGTTGTAACCAATATATGTAGGCTTGGGAATATTTTTCAAATTCTGAGCTGTAAGTCAGGAGAGAGGGACAGGGTGTACATGCTGGGAGGAAGAGGAGGAGAGGAAAGAGAAAGATTCATTTTTGAGGGAAATGGTAATCTAAAACCCTGAATAATGCATCGATTTTGTTAGACTCAACAGAATCACAAAATGCCAGTGCCAGAGAGAACTTTATAGATGATTTCGCTGTCCCTCATTGGTCATCTTACAGATGTGGAACTGTAGATTGGAAAAGCAGAGTGACCCATTCAAAGAGGCAGAGCCAGGTGATGGCAGAACAGGCAGGAAGCCAAGTGTGCTCACTCTTTCCATGACCCATCCTGGCTCTCCCACCTCAGATCCCACCTTGCCTGATGGTCTCTCGTCGATCACTTTATGAGGTTTTAGACAAAGGCAACCACAAAGCCAATGGGATCTTGACTCAGTATAATTGCTTTCTTTTTTTTTTTATTTTTGAGTCAGAGTCTCACTCTGTTGCCCAGGCTGGAGTGCAGTGGCATGCTCATGGCCACCGCAGCCTCAACCTGTTGGGCTCCGGCGATCCTTCCATCTCAGCCTTCCAAGTAGCTGGAACTTTAGCCACGTGTCACTACACCTGGATAATTTTTTTATTTATTGTAGAAACGGGGTCTTGCCAAATTGCCCAGTCTGGTCTTGGATTCCTGGTCTCAGGTAATCCTCTTGCCTCTGTCCGCCAAAGTACAGGGATTACTGGCATGACCCACTGTGCCCGGCATAATTGCTTTCTAATCCCCATGTCTTGTGTCTTCTCATCCTAAAAAAATAAATCAATTCCATTTTTCAACTAGCTCTTACATTTTAGCCATTCATTTGGTGAAAATGATATTGAGATGGAACAGATGAGGGATAATCCCACAGAAATAAAATAATGAATGAAAATACACAACAATTCACACTCCATGATATTTTCTGTTGGTATGGCTCCTACATGCATCACACGGTCATCTAAGGAGTATCAGCTGCTGCCATCTTGTATTTCTCTCTGACAACATTTATTTTCTTTATAGAACACGAGTAACAAAGATTTTACCAGGACGCAGGCCAGGGACCATGAGGGACTCAAAGCTTTAGCTCTTCCAGATAAGCTGGTTGACACTATTTCATTTGTGAAGTACTAGGGGAGGGGCAGGCATAGTAATTGGTATAATAGAAAATATAATAATAGTGTAAGCCTGAACTTGGCCTTGGGTCTTTAATTACCTTCTTCTCTCCTTTATTATTGACTTGAACTCTACTAGATATACAGCTGCCTTAGCTTCCAACAGGACGGTACAGTAATTTTTGTTTGTTTCTTTGAGGTATATGTATTCAAAAACAGAAAACTAGATAGATGGGAATTCTTTCATACACATTTTTAGCAAGTTGGTGGTACTTAGCACCCTGAATGCTCCAGGTATCTCGGGCTGATTTTGCTGTTTAATGCCTGGTGTCCTTATGAAGTGACAGAGATAATCTTCTTGATTCTTCACTTGGGCTCCAGAAGTCAGGTGAGGATATGGGAGCAATGGCGAAATGCTCCTCAAAACTTGGGAAGTAACATTTTAAAATAATTATTGGGCCAGGTTGTTTCACACCTGTAATCCTAGCACTTTGGAAGGGAAAGAGGAGAGAATTGCTTTAGGCCTGGAAGATAGAGATTAATTTGGGCAACATAATTTTTTTTGAGACAGGGTCTCACTCTGTTGCCCAGGCTGGAGCCTCAATCTCCTGGTCTCAAGTGATCCTCTCACCTCAGGCTCCTAAGTAGCTGGAATTACAGATGGGTGCCACCATGCCTGGCACCTAATTTTTGTATTTATTTTTGTAGAGATGAGGTCTCACTATGTTGTCCAAGCTCATCTCAAATTCCTGGGCTCAAATGATCCTCCTGCTTCGGCCTTCCAAAGTGCTAGAATTACAGGTGTGAGCCACTGTACTGGCAACAGATATTTTAAAAATTAGCCAGGCATAGGCCAGGCATGGTGGCTTATGCTTGTAATCACAGTACTTTGGGAGACCGAGACAGTAGGATTGCTTGAGCCCAGGAGTTCAAGACCAGCCTAGGCAACATAGCAAGAAATCAAAAAAACTAACTAGGTGTGGTGGTGCACATCTGTAGTCCCAGCTACCTGGAAGGCTGAGGCAGAAGGAAAGATTGCTTGAGCCCAGAAGGCTGAGACTGTGGTGAACCGTGATTGTGCCATTGTGCTCTAGCCTCAGTGACAGAGTGAGATCCCGATTCAAAAAATGAAAAATAAAATAATATTCACCAGGCATGATGCTGCACATCTAAAGTCCTAGATACTCAGGAGGCTGAGAGGAAAAGATCCCTTGAGCCTAGGATCAAGGTTTTGGTGAACTGTGATCACACCACTGCACTCCAGCCTGGGTGACAGAGTGAGACCCTGTCTCAAAAATAAATAAATAAGTAAAAATTATTAACTGTAAAAAACAACAACAACAATAACAATAAAAGAAATCAGTTTTTAGCTGGGCGTGGTAGCACACACCTGTAGTTCCTGCTACTTGGAAGGATGAAGACTGAGGTGGAAGGATCGCTGGAGCCCAGCAGGTCGACACTGGGGTGGCTGTGAGGGTGTCACTGCACTCCAACCTGGGCGACGGAGTGAGACTCCAAATAAAAAAAAAAAAAAAAAAAAGGAAAGAAATCACTTTTTTCCTCAACCCAAGAGTTTCTGATTCTCTTAGGCATCTATAAGAGATTTATTTGTAAGCTACTAAATCAGCAAAAATTAATTCTTAGGTATCTGCTACTCAGTGTTCAATCACACGCTGAGCAATGTGTGGGATAATGATACTTGTTCATGTTTACTGAGTTCTTACAATGTGCTAAGCATCTGCTGTGCTCTGTACATGAATTGTCTCATTTAGGCCTATAGTCATCCCTCTGAGGTAGGTACTCTTTTTATCTCCATTTTATACATTAGGAACTAAAGCATAGTGAGGTTAAGCCAATTGCTTAATGTCACACAGCTTGTAAGTAGAAGAGCCAGGACATGAGCTCTGATTCCAGAACATATTTACTTATTTCATTTCATTTTATTTTTTGAGTAGGAGTCCCACTCTCTTGCCCAGCCTGAAGTGCAGTGGCAGGCTGCTCACGGCTAACACAGCCTAGACTTGCTGGGCTCAGGTGATCCTTCCACCTCAGCCTTTGAAGTAGCTGGATGTACAAGCATGCACCACCACGCCTGGCTAGTTTTTTGATGTATTGTAGAGATGAGGTCTTGCCAAAGTTGCTCGGGCTGGTCTTGAGCTCCTGGACTCCAGCAATCCTCTCACCGCCACCTCCCAAAGTGCTGGGATTACAGGCATGAGCCAACTCGCCCAACTTGGAATTATGACCCTAAAGAAATATAAGGCCGGGCACAGTGGCTCATGCCTACAATTCCAGCACTTTGGGAGGCCGAGTGAGAGGATTGCCTGAGCCTACAGGTTCGAGACCAGCCTGGGCAACTTGGCAATACCTCATCTCTATAATAAATTTTAAAAATTAGCCAGATGTGGTGGCATGTGCCTGTAATTCCAGCTACTTGGAAGACTGAAGCAGAAGAATCACCTGAGCCCAGCAAGTTGAGGCTGCGGTGGCCATGAGTGTGCCACTGCACTCCCCCCTGGGCGATGGAGTGAGATTCCAACTCAAAAAACAAACCAAGCCAGGCTTGGTGGCTCAGCCTGGAATCCCGCGCCTTGGGAGGCTCAGGTGAGTGGATTGCCTGAGCCCATGGGTTCAAGTCCCGCTTGGGCAATGGCGAGACCTCATCTCTACAATAAATAAAAAAATTAGCCAGGTGTGGTAGCACACCTGTAGTTCCAGCTACTTGGAAGGCTGAGGCGGAAGGATCGCCAGAGCCCAGCAGGTCCAGGCTGCAATGGCTGCACTCCAGTCTGGGCGACAGAGTGAGATTCCAACTCAAACAACAACAACAACAACAAACCAAAAGAAACAAAAAACTGGTAAATTATGGTGAGATGGGCATATATAATTAAGTGCTAAATGGAATGCTTCAGAAGTTTAGAGGGCACAGGGAAACCGAGTCCAGGCAGGCAGAATTTCATGAAGGAATAACCTTGAAGCTGAGCCTTGAGTAGTCCCTGAAATGTGCACAGGGCAAGTATGGCCACAGGTGAGGGGGTAGCAAAAGTGCTAAAAGTAGGAGTGAGCAAGACTTTGTCTTGGAGGATGAAGCAGCCAGCACAACTGGGTAGAGCAATGAGAAGGGGCTGGACCAGCTATGAAGGCTTTTAATTCAACAAGGCAGAGTTTAGGCTTGGTGCATTAGAAGAAGGAGAGAGTCATTAAAGGCCCTGGATCAATAAAGCAATATCATAAAAGGAATGTTTAAGGAAGATGCATTTGGCAGGATACAGAGAATTCATCTTATTAAAATTGCAGATGACATAAAGCTTGAAAAATCAAATGAAATTTCTCTAAATTTTTTTCAATTCTTAGTCTCAAATTCTTTGCTTGTTTTGTTTAATCTTCAGGATTTATTTTTACATGTATTTCACATTTGCAAGTTCTACTAAATCTATCTCCTTAATATTTTCAAACTTCCCTGCAATTTCTTTGCCTTTACTTTAGTTCAACCACCATCCTAAGCATGAGGGGCGGCATCAGAGAAACCTTCCTCGAAAAGATGACATTTTTCCAGAGTCCTGAATATTTAGGAAGAGTTAGTCAGGTATGAAGGGAGGGGCCAGGTGGAGTAGAAGTGAGAAGATGGGAAAAAGAAGAGAAAAATAAAGCAAAAAACAGACAAAAGAACAGATATACACTTTGATACTACAGTAAGGACAATTATGGTCAGGTGCAGTGGGACAGACCTGTATTCCCAGCACTTTGGAAGGTTGAAGTAGGAGGATCACTTGAAGCCAGGAGTTCAAGACCACTGTCTCTATGTTTTTATTTTAAAATGTTTTTAATTTTAAAAAAACAAGAAGCAGAGCGTGGTGACTCAACACCTGTAATCACAGTACTTTGGGAGGCAGAGGAGAGAGGATTGCCTGAGTCCAGGGGTTCAAGACCAGTCTGGGCAACTTGGTAAGATCTCTTCTCTTGGCCAGGCTCGGTGGCTCAGCCTGTAATCCCAGCACTTTGGGAGGCCAAGGCAAGTGGGTTGCCTGAGCCTGAGGGTTCAAGACCACCTGGGCAACTTGACGAGACCTCATCTCTACAATAAATCAAAAATTAGCCCAGCGTGGTAGCGCACGCCTGTAGTTCCAGCTACTTGGAAGGCTGAGGCGGAAGGATCACTCGAGCCCAGCAGGTAGAGTTGCTCCCAACTGGGAGCATCCTCTGCACTCCAGTCTGAGTGACAGAGTGAGACTCCAACTCAAAAAAAAAAAATCTCTTCTCTACAATAAATCAAAAAATTTGCCGGGTGTGGTGGCACATGCCTGTAGTTCCAGCTACTTGAAAGGTTGAGGTGGAAGGATCGCCCAAGCCCAGCAAGTCAAAGCTGTGGTGGCCTTGAGTGTGCCAGTGTACTTCGACCTGGGTGACAGAGTGAGACTGTAACTCAAAAATAAATAAATAAATACATTTTTTAAGATGAGGAAAATTAAATGTAACATTAACTCAGTGAAAGGGGTCATTTTTGGGTGGTGAAGGCCCACAGATTCCATTCCCACTTGAGCCCAGGAACCTGAGACCAGCCTGGACAATATAGTGAGACTTCATCTCTACTAAAAAAAAAAAATTGGTCAAAATGTCACCTATGGCCAGGCTCTGTGGTTCAGCCTGTAATCCCACGCTTTGGGAGGCCGAGGTGAGTGGATTGCCTGAGCCCGCGGGTTCAAGACCCACCTGGGCAACTTGGCGAGACCTCATCTCTACAATAAATTAAAAATTAGCCGGGCGTGGTAGCACGCGCCTATAGTTCCAGCTACTTGGAAGGCTGAGGCGGAAGGATTGCCGGAGCCCAGCAGGTTGAGGCTGCGATGGCCGGGAGCGGCCACTGCACTCCAGTCTGAGTGACAGAGTGAGACTCCAACTCAAAAAAAAAATGTCACCTATTAGCTGGGCATGGTGGCACACACCTATAGTCTCAGCTACTTGGGAGGCTGAGGTGGGAGGATTCCTTGAGCCCAGGAGTCTAAGGCTGCAGCGAGCGCGATCATACCATTGCACATCATTCTGGATGACAGAATGAGACCTTGAATCCCAAAAATAAAGTCACCTATTATACCTTGGAAGGCAGGTCACTTTTTTTTTTTTCAGTTGGAGTTTCATTCATTCCGGTGATCCTTCCGCCTCAGGCTTTCAAGTAGCTGGAACTACAGGTGCTCACTACCACGCCCAGCTAATTTTTTGATTTATTGTAGAGATGAGGTCTCACCAAGTTGCCCAGGCGGGTCTCGAACGCGCGGGCTCAGGCAACCCACTTCCTCGGCCTCCCAAAGTGCTGGGATTACAGGCTGAGCCACCGAGCCCGGCCTGGCAGGTCATTTCTAATGATGTGAAAAGGAAAGGCCCTCAACAAGGTGACACACGATCAGGGCCCTGAACTCACAAATTGGCCTTCTCAGTGGAGGGAATCCTCTTGGCAAAGGCATAGTCTGGTTGTGCAAGGGAGAAGAATCCTGAATCTCTCAGCCCAGTTGAACTCTGGGAAGATCAATCTGTGGATGGAAGTGCAGGGAGCAGGAAAACGGACCTAAATACACCATTTAGGGAGAAGACCCAGCCAAAGACCACCTGCTTATCTCAGAGAAATGTTGAAGAATGAAGTAAGTGAAAATTGTAAATTATCTTTCAAAATCCAGTGAGAAGTGAGTGCTAGATCTTTAAACAGCTTTATTGAGATAAAACTCACATACCACGTTGCTCATCTTTTGAAAGCGTACAACTCAATTGTTTTTAGTTGTCGCTTTCAATAACGACTCTCACCGATCTTCTGCAAGCTGCTTTAAATCCCCAGGTTACTACAAAATCGTTCTTCTTTTTTTTCTCCTATTCGTGACCTTAAATCTAAATCTCTGCCAATCAATTAAGGTAACGCACGGCATAAAGAGAGGATGTATGCTGATATCCTTTAGTTGCCTTATCAGGGCTGTTTTTTGTCTTATGGTCTGCTGCTTCAGGCGCCATGCTAGGGCGGAAGGCGCTCCACAGCTCCCACCTTTTTTATTTATTTGGCAGGAGAGGGTAGTGGTCACAGCCCCCATATAACAAGACCATGTAAGACAGTCTATCTCGGCGTGTAATCGCAGACCGACTGCCCACCTGTCCGACACTCGATTTTCTGGGGATGGGGAGAGGCGGTGTCAACCCATATGCAGCTGGACATGCCCTCCACGGGATAACTCCTCCTGGGCCCCCGTGTAGAAGTACTATTCTCACATCCTGCCCTGTTCTCATGCCCTAACATGCACCCAGACCTGAGGGATTGATCCACCTCCATGGCAGCAAAGGCCTGCGCTAGTAGGCACGGTTCACAGTGCATTGCGTTGATGCATACGGCAGAGACAATAGAGGCACAGACACAACAAGAGAATAACAAAAAGGCCATTGAACCCATTCCCGCCCCACTCATTAAGGTGTATGCCGCCTGGGCGATCCGGGCGGCCAAGGTTTTGAGCGACTACTGGATCTACTCCTGGTGGAGTTGACGCTGATGATTTCACGACTAGAGCCCCGTCAGTTGTCAAACCTTGGACCATTTACCTAAAAGACAGGGAAAGCTTTCGAGAGAGGGATAGCAGCAATGGTCATATGTGGTATGGGATGCTGGTTACCATAAAGCAATAGTGTGCCATTCACACCCAGTTTGCACCATGCGCCAGAGAATGTCTACTTGTTCTTGTACCACGTCAACTCTTTGATCTAAGATCATAATGCCGCCACAACAAGTGACTGTTAATATTACTTTGGCAGCAACAGTGGAAGACAAGGTGTTTAAAGTGTGGCGGTCTGTACTGTGGTACACATGGCAACAGCGGCAGTAGCAGCTGCAGCGGCCGCCATTGCAATGCTGCAATGTTGGCGCTGATAATGCCGAAGTCTCTCCTCTGCCTAAAAGAGAGAGAGCCTTATTAGGGCCCCAATCCTCTCGCCTCTGCCTCCCTAAGTGCTGGGATTACAGGAATGTGCCACCATGTCCAAGTATTTTTACTTGTGTAGAAACAAGGTCTCAGCCGGGCTTGGTGGCTAAGCCTGTAATCCCTTGCCTTGGGAGGCTGAGGTGAGTAGATTGCCTGAGCCTGCGGGTTCAAGACCCGCCTGGGCAACTTGGTGTGACCTCATCTCGACAATAAATCAAAAAATTAGCCGAGTGTGGTAGCGCGTGCCTGTAGTTCCAGCTACTCGGAAGGCTGAGGCGGAAGGATCACCGGAGCTCAGCAGGTCGAGGCTGTGGTGGCCGGGAGCGGCCACTGCACTCTAGTCTGGGCGACAGAGTGAGACTCCAACTCAAAAAAAAAAAAAAAGAAAGAAACAAGGTCTCACTATGTTGCCCAGGCTGGTCTCAAACTCCTGGCCTCTGAAAGTGCTGAGATTACAGGTATGAGCCACCATGCCTGGCCAAGTTCTAATCTTGATTCTGTTTTTAACTAGGTGTGTGATCTTGGGCAGGCCAGTAAACTCTCTGGGCCGCAGAATAAGGAGAGTAGGATTAGAACAGTGATTCTCAGTCTTCAATGCACAGCAAAATGGCCTGTGAAGCTTTCTGAAAAATAAACATTGCCTGCCTTCCCACCCCCACCCCTGGGGTTGTTTTAAGACTTCTAAATTTTTTGTTGCTTATCAAAGGTTGGGAATTTCAGGGCTTAGATGTTCTTTAGGTTTCCTCCTAGATTTGAAATTCTATGATATGAGGTAAAAGTATTTACCAATGTGTTTTGCCTAGGGCCACACCTGTGGTTTTTTATCAAGTCCCTCTGTCTGTGGTTAGTAATTTATTTCAAGTGGGAGGACTTTATGATGTTCTGGATACAGCAGCTGCTGGTGTCAGTGATCTTGGGCCTGACTTGAACTCACTGTGAATCATATTAAGAACTAAGAACAATTTACCTTCCTGAATGCTTCCTACTTTAAGAAGGACAAAAATGAGTGAAAATAAGGAACATACTACATGAGTAAATAGCATATATGCAGTTTATTGCTAAGCTCTGAGATCTGTGTGTGTGACTGAGAGAAAGACAGAGACAGGGGCGGGGGGGAGAGAGAGAGAGAAAGAATGCTTGACATTTTTTTATTCCACTACCCCATGGACAGCTGGTCAAATTCCTAACTTGTGAGATTGTTTGGATAGAAGTGCTTGAGTTTTATATAACAGAGTAACGCTAACTGAAAGCTTTGAACAAGATGGGAAGAGATACGGAGCGTCCTTCTAGAGAGTCTTGAATTCCCCTATATTCTGATTATATGGAAAATGCAAACATTTTCATTCTTCTCCTTGAGTACCAACAATCCATTGTTTCTATACCTTGCTATCTCTCTTTGGCTGTCAAATATCTTCTTAAAACAGGGGAGGAGAGAGTGAAAATTACAAGCCCAGCCTTCACTTAAGAAAAAAATAGTCAGCCGGGCTCGGTGGCTCAGCCGTAATCCCGCGCTTTAGGAGACTGAGGTAAGTGAATTGCCTGAGCCCGCGGGTTCAAGACCCGCATGGGCAAGTTGGCGAGACCTCATCTCTACAATAAATCAAAAAATCAGCCAGGCGTGGTAGCGCATGCCTGTAATTCCGGCTACTTGGAAGGCTGAGGTGGAAGGATCGCCGGAGCCCAGCAGGTCGAGGCTGCAGTGGCCAGGAGTGGCCACTGCACTCCAGTCTGGGCGACAGAGTGAGACTCCAACTCAAACAAAAAAAGAAAAGAAAAAAATAGAAGGCTGGGCATGGTGGCTAAAACCTGTAATCCCAGCACTTTGGGAGGCTAAGGCAAGAGGATTGCCTGAGCTGAGGGGTTCAAGACCAGCTTGGGCAACTTGGCAGGACCTTGTCTCTACAATAAATCAAAAATTTAGCCAGGCATGGCAGCGCACACCTGTAGTTCCAGCTACTTGGAAGGCTGAGGCAGAAAAATTGCCTGAGCCCATCAGGTCAAGGCTACGGTGGCAGTGAGCATGCCACTGCCCTCCAGCCTGAACGATAGAGTGAGACTCCAATTTAAACAAAAAAAAAGAAGAGGGCTGGGCTCGGTGGTTCAGCCTGTAATCCCAGCACTTTGGGAGACTGAGGCGAGTGGATTGCCTGAGCCCGTGAGTTAGAGACCATCCTGGGCAACTTGGTGATACCTTGTCTCTACAATAAATAAAAAATTAGTTAGGCATGGTAGCACGCGCCTGTGGTTCCTGCCATTTGGAAGGCTGAGGCAGAAGGATCGCCAGAGCCCAGCAGCTTAACGCTGGAGTGTAGTGAGCGTGCCACTGCACTCCAGCCTGGGCAACAGTGAGACTCCAATTCAAAAAAAAAAAAAATAGAGCCAGGCATTATTGTTCATACCTGTAATCCCAGCACTTTGGGAGGCAAAGGCAAGAGGATTGCCTAAGCCTATGGGATCAAGACCAGCCTTGGCAACATGGTAAGACCTCATCTTTACAATTAAAGAAAAATTAACTGGGCATGGTGACGCATGCCTGTAGTTCCAATTAGGCAAAGGATAATAAGATGCTAAAGAAGCTATAGTGGCAGGGTGGGGTGGCTCACACCTGTAATCCCAGTACTTTGGGAGGCAGAGGCAAGAGAATTGTCTGAACCCACAAGTCGAGACCAGCCTGGGCAACCTAGCAAGACCTCATTACTACAATGAATCAAAAGAATTAGCCGGGCGTGTAGACCTGTAGTTCCAGTTACTTGGAAGGTTCAAGCAGATGGATTGCCTGAGCCCAGCAGGTGGAGGCTGTGGGGACCGTGAGCGTGCCACTGCACTTCAGCCTGAGCAACAGAGTGAGACTCCGACTAAAAACAGATAAATAAGCCGGGCTCGGTG
This sequence comes from Cephalopachus bancanus, assembly GCA_027257055.1. Taxonomy (NCBI): domain Eukaryota; kingdom Metazoa; phylum Chordata; class Mammalia; order Primates; family Tarsiidae; genus Cephalopachus; species Cephalopachus bancanus. The sequence goes on along the minus strand of JAPVLO010000475.1, from coordinate 1,225,081 downwards.
GCTCAGCCTGTAATCCCATGCCTTTGGGAAGTTGAGGTGAGTGGATTGCCTGAGCCCGCGGGTTCGAGACCCGCCTGGGCAGCGAGACCTCATCTCTACAATAAATCAAAAAATCAGCCGGGCGTGGTAGCGCGTGCCTGTAATTCCGGCTACTCGGAAGGCTGAGGTGAAAGGATCGCCGGAGCCCAGCAGGCCGAGGCTGCGGTGGCCGGGAGCGGCCACTGCACTCCAGTCTGGGCGACAGAGTGAGACTCCAACTCAAAAAAAAAAAAAAAAAAAAAAGATAAATACATACATACATACATAAATCTACTTTACTGTTTTAATAATGCCATAATATTCCACTATTTGAATGTCATGATTTTACTAGCCAATCCATACTGTTATTATAAACAATGCTCAGAGAAGCATGCTTTGTATATTTATCTAATTATTTGCCAGGCGTAGTACATTTCTATCTTTTTCTTTTTTCTTTCCTTTTCTGTGACAAGGTCTTGCTCTGTCACTCAGGCTAGAGTGTGGTGGCATGATCACTGCTCACTGCAACTTTGACCTCCTAAGTTCAGGGAATAGAATACATTTCTAAAAGCAAAAAGAACAATAGCAAGTATTATGGTACTGTGCAGCAAGCTTTCCTACCCGTATGTTTTCATGTATTAACTGGACTCTAAGTCTTTATTTCTGGTCTCAAGATGATCTTTTTTTTTCTTTTTATTTATTTTTTATTGTGGTAAAATAGACATAACATAAAGATTAGTATTTTAGCCATTTTTAAGTGTCCTTAAGTACATTCATATTGTTGTGCAACCATCACAACAATCCATCTCCAGAAGGATTTGTTTTTTTCAGAAACAGGGTCTGGCTATGTTGCCCAGGTTGGAGTGCAATGACTATTCACAGGTGCAGTCCCACTACTGATCAGCACGAGTTTTTTTTGTTGTTGTTTATTTGTTTGTTTGTTTGTTTTGAGTTGGAGTCTCACTCTGTTGCCCAGACTGGAGTGTAGTGGCATATTCACAGCCACCTCAGCATCCACCTGCTGGGCTCCAGCAATCCTCCTGCCTCAGCCTTCCAAGTAGCTGAAACAACAGGCATGCGCTACCGCGCCTGGCTAATTTTTGATTGATTGTAGATACAAGGTCTGGCCAAGTTGCCTGGGCTGGCCTCGAACTCGAGGGCTCAGGCAATCCTCTCACCTCAGCCTCCCAAAGTGCTGGGATTACAGGCTGAGCCACCAAGCCCGGCCAGCACAGGAATTTTGACCTGTTCTGTTTCAAACCTAAGCTAGTCTCTTCTCCTTAGGCAACCTGGTTGTCCCATACTTCCAGGAGGTCACCATACTGATGCACAACTTAGTATGGATCCCCCATCAGCATACAGTAGGTTCTGAACTGCCCTGTTCTTCAGGGATGACCTTCAGATTGGACTCTTTATAAGCTTGACTCATCATAAAACTGTGTGCATCTAATGTCATGCTTTGTACATATCATCTATTCGAATAAGTATTTATTGAGCAAATGACTCTGTAACCTACTTCTGCTTAAGACATTGTGATCCCAGTATAGTAATCCTCTTCCTTCCTTCCTTCATTTATTTATTGACATTTATTTGTTTAGAAATGAGGTCTTGCTCTGTTGCCCAGGCTGCAGTGCAGTGGCACAATCACAGCTCACCATAGCCTCAAACTCCTAGGTTCAAACAATCCTCCCACCTCAGCCTCCAAGTTATTAGGACTACAGGTATGCACCACTACACCCAGCTAATTTTAAAATTTTTATTTATTTTTATTTTATTTTATTTTTTTATTTTTTGAGTTGGAGTCTCACTCTGTCACCCAAACTGGAGTGCAGTGGCCGCTCTCAGCCACCGCAACCTCGACCTGCTGGGCTCTGGCGATCCTTCCACCTCAGCCTTCAGTAGCTGGAACTACAGGCTGAGCCACCGAGCCCAGCTCCGAAAAAATTTATTTTTTGAGTTGGAGTCCCACTCTGTTATCCAGGCTGGAGTGCAGTGGCACGCTGCTCACAACCAATGCAGCCTTCACCTGCTGGACTCAGGTGATCCTTCCACCTCAGCCTTCCGAGTGGGCTGGAACTACAGGTGTGCGCCACCACACCCAGCTAATTTTTTGATTTATTGTAGAGGTGAGGTCTCGCCATGTTGCTCAGGCTGGTCTCGAACCCCTGAGCTCAGGAAATCCTCTTGCCTCTACCTGGGATTATAGGCTTGAGCCACTGTGCTTAGCCTTAAAAAAATTTTTAGAGATAGGTGTCTCACTCTTGCCCGGACTTATGTTGAACTCCTGGACTCAAGTGATCCCTCTGCCTCAGCCTCCAGAATTGCTGGGACCACAGCATGAGTCACCACACCCAGCTGCCATACAGAAATAAATAACTGTGCTCCTCACAACAGCTTATTCATTTTTCTATGAACACACATTTACTAAATAATCTTGTAGCCGGGTTCGGTGGCTCAGCCTGTAATCCCGCGCCTTTGGGAGGCTGAGGTGAGTGGATTGCCTGAGCCCATGGGTTCAAGACCCGCCTGGGCAGCGAGACCTCATCTCTACAATAAATCAAAAAATCAGCCGGGTGTGGTAGTGTATGCCTGTAATTCCGGCTATCCGGAAGGCTGAGGCAGAAGGATCGCCGGAGCCCCAGCAGGTCGAGGCTGCGGTGGCTGGGAGCGGCTACTGCACTCCAGTCTGGGTAACAGAGTGAGACTCCAACTCAAAAAAAAATAATAATAATAATCTTGTGTCCAGCAATGTACTAGGTATACATAAATATTTAACAGCTAAAATGGTTTTGTTGCAAATAACAAAAAATTCGGCTGGGCACAGTAGCTCACACTTATAATCCCAGCACTTTGGGAGGCCAAGGTAGAGGATAGTCTGAGCCCATGGGTTCAAGACCAGCCTGGGCAACTTGGTGACACCTCATCTCTACAATAAAAATTTTTTTAAAAATTAGCTGGGCGTGGTGGCTCAAGCCTGTTTTTCCAGCTACTTGGAAGGCTGAGGTGGACGAATTGCCTGGACCCAGTAGGTCAAGGCTGCAGTGGCCACGAGCATGCCACTGCACTCCAGCATGAACGACAGAGACGCCAACTCAAAAAAACCACCAAAAAGCTGGGCTCGGTGGCTCAGCCTGTAATCCCACGCCTTTGGGAGGCTGAGGTGGGTGGATTGTCTGAGCCCATGGATTCGAGACCTGCCTGGGCATCGAGACCTCATCTCTACAATAAAAAAAAATCAGCCGGGCGTGGTAGCGCATGCCTGTAATTCCGGCTACTCGGAAGGCTGAGGCGGAAGGATCGCCGGAGCCCAGCAGGTCGAGGCTGCAGTGGCTGGGAGCAGCCACTGCATTCCAGTCTGGGCAACAGAATGAGACTCCAACTCAAAAAAAAAAAAAAGACCACCAAAAAACAAAAATTCAAGGCAAACTAATAAGCAATGGTTTTCTTTTCTTTTCTTTTCTTTTCTTTTCAACATAGAGTTGGAAATCCTAGCTAGAATTATCAGAGGTTTTCTTTTCAAGCATGGCTGGATTCAGGAGCTCTGTTTCTACCACAAGGACTCTGTTTCTCTCCATTTTTTTTTTTTTTTTTTGAGTTGGAGTCTCATTTTTTTTTTTTTTTTTTTTTTTTGAGTTGGCCTCCTAAAGTGCTGGGATTACATGCTGAACCACTGAGCCTGGCCACTGGCTGGTATTTTTAACACATTTATGTAAAATGCATCTACCATAGTATATGACCATAGGTAAGCTTTCAAAAAAAGGTACTTTTTTGAATGTAACTTAGTTTCCTTTCCTCTCTTCTTTAATTGCATTTTAATAAATTATATTAAACAATAAATAATATATTACACAATGCCCTCACTCTACTGAATTGCAGTGGACATTGTGCTGTCATCCCAATATCTCTTCTGAAAACAGGCCTGATTTTCTTTGTGGATTCTCAGTTTTTGATCTTTGTGATCTAAGTGGGGCTTCCCCCACCTCTGGCCCCAGGGCAGAGGACAAGATTTAGGCTTAGAGAAGTCAGTCTATCCCATTTTTGTGGTCTCACTAATTGGTTTTGAGGTAAGCAGGTGCTGTAAGCCTCTCCAATCAGGTTACACCTTGGGACTTTCTCCAGAGAGAAAAGGAATTTCTCTCTCTCTCTCTCTCTGTATTTCTTTCTGCTGGACATGGAGATAATTGGGTACAGGGCTGCTGTGGCCATTCTGGTACCACAAGGGATAAGTCTGTTTGAAAATGAAGCTTTGCATGGAGGAAAACACAGCCAGGAAAAAATGGAGAGAAGCCGGGCTCAGTGGCTCAGCCTGTAATCCCGCGCCTTTGGGAGGCTGAGGTTAGTGGATTGCCTGAACCCACGAGTTCGAGACCTGCCTGGGCAACTTGGAGAGACCTGGTCTCTACAATAAATCAAAAATTAGCCGGGCGTGGTTGCGTGCACCTGTGGTTCAGGCTACTTGGAAGGCTGAGGTGGAAGGATGGCAGGAGTCCAGCAGGTCGAGGCTGCGGTGGCCAGGAGCATGCCACTGCCCTCCAGCCTGGGTGACAAAGTGAGACTCCAACTCAAAAAAAAAAACAAAAAACAAACAACCAGCCATTCATGGTGGTTCATGCCTGTAATCTCAACACTAGGAGGCTGATGCCGGAGAATTACTTGAGCCCAAGAATTTGAGGCCACCCTGGACAACATAGCAAGATCTCGTCTCTACAAAAATAAAAATAAAAATAAACTACCCAGGCGTGGTGACATGGGCTTGTAGTCCCAGCTACACAAAAGGCTGAGCTGGAAGGATTGTCTGAGCCCAGGAGGTTGAGGCTGCGGTGACCCATGACCACTGCACTGCAGCCTGGGTAGCAAGGTGAGAGTCGGAGCTCAAAAAATAAATACAAAAGTAAATATGTAAAAAATACAGCCTGGGTCTTTGAAAAACTTATACTCTCATGGGCAAAACAGTCATATAAACAGATCTAATAAGTTAAGCATTAAGAGCATGGGGGCAGCCGGGCGCAGTGGCTCATGCCTGTAATCCGAGCACTTTGGGAGGCAGAGGCGAGAGAATTGCCCGACCCCGCAGGTTGGAGATCAGTCTGATAACATGGTAACACCTCATCTTTACAATAAATAAAAAAATTAGCGGGACATGGTGGCGCATGCCTATAGTTCCAGCTACTTGGAAGGCTGAGGTGGAAGGATTGCTTGAGCCCAGCAGGTGGAGATTGCAGTGGCCATGAGCGTGCTGCTGGACTCCAGCTTGGGTGACAGAGTGAGACTCCAACTCGAAAAAAAACTGCATTTCTGCATTTAATCAGCCACTGAGTGTTGTTAATTTCGCCTTTTTCCTATCTCTTATACATCTCCTCCTCTGTTTTCACTATAGCTTCTTTTTGTGTGTGTGCCCGTGTCTCACTCACTCATCCAGGCTGGTCTTGAACCCCTGGGCTCAGGCAATCCTCTTGCCTCCACCTCCCAAAGTGCTGGGATTATAGGCGTGAGTCACCCCACCCAGCATACTATAAGTACTTTATCTATTTTTTTCTAAAGTGTTTTAGAGCAAATCCAGACATCATGACTTCCTACTCACCAATACTGCATTATGATATTTGTTTGAGTTGGAGTCTCACACTGTCACCCAGGCTGAAGTGCAGTAGCACAATCACAGCTCACTATAGCCTCGACCTCCTAGGCTCAGGGGATCCTTCTGCCTCAGCTTCTTGAGTAGCTGGGGCTACAAGTGTGTGCCACCATGCCAGGCTAGTTTTTTGGGGTTGTTTCGTTTTGTTTTATAGAGGTTAGGTCTCGCTGTGTTGCCTAGGCTGGTCTTAGACTCCTGGGCTCAAGCAATCCTCCCATCTTGGCCTCCTAAAGTGCTGGGATTAGTGTGAGCCACCACGACTGGCCCAGTATGATGTTTTATTACACTACACAATAGCATTATCACACCTAACAAACTTAATAATAATTCCTTAATATCACCTATACTCTGCTTCTCAAGTTTCCTCTTTATAGTTGGTCCATTTGAATCAGAATCCATATAAGTTTCATTGCATGTAGTTGGAGTCTCTTAGAAACTAATGCAGTCTTCACTCCTTTATCCTTCTTATTGACGTGTGGAGGAGACTTGTGGAGGTCAGCTATCTGGTCTTGCCTGTCTTTGCAATGGTCTCCTAAAGTCTCTGCCTCGCATCTCACTTCTTCCCACCTGCCCACTCAACTATCTTCCACACTGCCATCAGGGCCGTCTTTCTTTTTTTTTTTTTGAGTTGGAGTCTCACTCTCACTGCTCCCAGCCACCGCAGCCTCGACCTGCTGGGCTCCGGCGATCCTTCCACCTCAGCCTTCCGAGTAGCTGGAACTACAGGCACGTGCTACCACACCCGGCTAATTTTTGATTTATTGTAGAGATGAGGTCTCACCAAGTTGCCCAGGCGGGTCTCGAATGTGCGGGCTCAGGCAATTCACTCACCTCAGTCTCCCAAAGCGCAGGATTACAGGCTGGGCCACCAAACCTGGCTAGGGCCGTTTTCTAAAATGCAGTTTGTTTGTGTCTGTAACAAAATGATTTTTTTAAAAATGCAGTTTGGGCCAGTCTCGGTGGCTCAGCCTATAATCCCAGCATTTTGGGAGGCCGAGGCAAGTAGATTGCCTGAGCCTGCGGGTTCGAGACCAGCCTGGGCAACTTGGCGACACCTCGTTTCAACAATAAATTAAAAATTAGCCAGGGTGGTAGTGCGTGCCTATTGTTTCAGTCACTTGGAAGGCTGAGGCAGAACGATTGCCCGGAGTCCAGCAGGTTGAGGCTGCAGTGGTCGGGAGTGTGCCACTGCATTCCAGTCTGGGCAACAGAGTAAGACTCCACTCCAACTCAAAAAAAAAAAATGCAGTTTGGCCGGGCTCACTGGCTCAGCCTGTAATCCCAGCACTTTGGGAGGCAGAGGCGAGTGGATTGCCTGAGCCCGCAGATTCGAGACAGGCCAGGGCAACTTGGTGAAACCTCGTCTCTACAATAAATCAAAAATTAGTCAGGCGTGGTAGCGCATGCCTGCAGTTCCGGCTACTTGGAAGTCTGAGGCAAAAGGATCGTAGGAGCCCAGCAGGTGGACCCTGGAATGGCCATGAACCATGCCACTGAACACCAGCCTGGATGACAAGAGTCAGACTCCAACTCAAAAAAAAAAAAATGCAGTTTGGATCATGTTACTTCCTTACTTGAAATTCTCCAGTGGTTCCCATGAGCTACCAAGAGAAAATCCAAATATTTCCCCTTGTTGTATAAGGTTTCCATTGATCTCTACCTACATTTCCAATCTCAGCTTTGATGGTTGTTTCCTTATACTATTCAAGCCAAAATCTTTTTCCCCCCAAAAAGCACCAGACTCACGCTTTATCTGAATGTCATGTACTTGCATCCCTTTCCCCACCCCCAGAAAATAACCTTTATTTCCCAAAGCCCAGCTCAAGTATCATCTCCTCTATGAAGTTTTCTGGTTCCTTGAGCCTTAACCCAGGAAAATTGACCATTCCCTCCTTCCACCATGGCCCCACAGTGCTCCAGTTAAGTGTTGACACTCAACTCCTTAAGCCTGCATTCTATTCATTAGAATAGTCTTATCAGTCCCCAGGGGTTTAGCAAATAATGGGCTTTTGGTAAATGCTTTTGAGTAGGTGAATGAATGATAAATGAATGGATTACATTACAACTCCCAGTAAACACTAATAAGTTTGTTCCAAGAATAACTGTCTAACAGTCACTACTGCTTACAGTTCTTGAGCATGGGAGTGGCCTGGGACAGGCCAGGGACAGGGCCACTCCTATGTGGGAGGAGGGCCCAGACCTCCAGCTTGTTGAGTTCCATTCTGTGTTCCTATGACAGTCGTACGGTGACTCAGGTTCTATTACAAGACTACTAAGCTCTCAGCAAACTCAGGGAAGCATTTCTGAAAATATAGTCCTAGGTGAGGAGAATTTCTTTCTCAGAGAAAGGAAGTTGCTTTCCTAGCCAGTATGGTTTATTATCAAGCATAACATACGTTAGAGAAAGGCAGCTTAGTGACAAAACTGATTAGTAAGCCATTGCTCAGTACCAAGTATTTATGAGAGGACAATAATAGACTTAGGTTAAGAGCATGCTATTGAGAGACCCAAGAAACCAAGAAACTTAAAAAGCCATACTTACTGTCAAAGTAGTGTTTAGTTCACTATATTTCATATATCCCTACCTCATGTTTACTATATATTTTGTGTATTTCTACCTCATGTTCATTGTACTTTATGAAATCTTAGTACTTTAAATCCTACCTCAGACCCCGTAGAATTAGGCATATGTCGGGTGCCGGGTAGTGACTGATTGTGTAGGTATATAAAATGTCTTAAGTGGTGTTTGTATTTAGAACTCTTAGGTTAAGCATTGTCAGTCCTAATTGCCATGCTGACTTCTGCTTTTACAACGGGATGTAAATGTTAAAGCGATAAGCCCCTTTCAGACATTCCTTTGCTATCACAGTAGACTCTGAGGTGCTAGCTGCTCTCTAGGTGGGCTTTATATTGATTTAAACCACCTGCTTCCATGCCAGTGTTAATTTACACGCAGTGGCTATGTAAACCTGAAGGGATCAAAGACTTTTACAAGAACCGCCTTGCTATAAGACGTTTGTGATATTTTATAAATTCCCAGAACTAGTACTATATGAATTTCTACCCCACATTCACTGTATGTGTTTGCAGCATTCATATTTAAAACTTTGTTAAGTTTGACTTTTGTTGTCCCATAATGACCATGTTATGTTATGTAAATGTTAAGCAAACAAGCTTTCCTAAGCATACCTCGGGGTGGATCAGCAAACTTAAATGGCTAATGTAATCCTTTGCCTGCCTGCTCAGGTTACTTTATATGCAGTGACTGTATGGACCTAACTTATCTGACATTCTGCTCTACCCGTTAAGTGGGTTTCTGTCAATCATGGGTAGTCAGGTTACAGCCCACGAAAGGCACCTACCAATACCAAGTGTTCCCGTACCCATTAGGAGAAATTACCCAATCATGTAAAATCAAATTTAAAGTTCTTTCCCCTCCCTCTGTAATTGTGCATAAAAACTGCTTGCCATTGTGAATCAGGGTTCTCGTACCTGAAGCCACGGGCTTCATACGTGAGCCCAGACTCAAGCCTGAATAAAGACCCTCGTGTGTTTGCATTGGAGCTGGCTCTTTGTGGTCTCTCTTTCTCTCTTTTTCTCTCAGATTAGAGTTCTTGGGTTTAACATTTACAGTCTATTTTTTTTTTTTTTTGAGTTGGAGTCTCACTCTGTCACCCAGACTGGAGTGCAGTGGCCGCTCCCGGCCACCACAGCCTCAACCTGCTGGGCTCCGGCGATCCTTCCACCCTCAGCCTTCCGAGTAGCCAGAATTACAGGCATGCGCTACCACGCCCAGCTGATTTTTTCATTTATTGTAGAGATGAGGTCTTGCTGCCCAGGCGGGTCTCGAACCCGCGGGCTCAGGCAATCCACTCACCTCAGCCTCCCAAAGGCACAGGATTACAGGCTGAGCCACTGAGCCCGGCTGTATTTACAGTCAATTTTTTTTTTTTTTTTTGAGTTGGAGTCTTACTCTGTTGCCCAGACTGGAGTGCGGAGGCCGCTCCCGGCCACCGCAGCCTCGACCTGCTGGGCTCCGGCGATCCTTCCGCCTCAGCCTTCCAAGTAGCTGGAACTACAGGTGCGCACTACCATGCCCAGCTAATTTTTTTTTTTTTAATTTATTGTAGAGATGAGGTCTCGCCAAGTTGCCCATGCGGGTCTCAAACCCGCGGGTTCAGGCATTCCACTCACCTCAGCCTCCCAAAGGTGCGGGATTACAGGCTGAGCCACCAAGCCCGGCTTACAGTCTATTAATGAATTTGTTTGTTTGTTTTGTTTTGTTTTGTTTTGAGTCAGAGTCTCACTCTGTCGCCCAGACTGGAGTGCAGTGGCCGCTCCCGGCCACCGCGGCCTCAGCCTGCTGGGCTCAGGTCATCCTTCCGCCTCAGCCTTCCAAGTAGCTGGAACTACAGGCGCGCACTACCACACCTGGCTAATTTTTTGATTTATTGTAGAGATGAGGTCTTGCTAAGTTGCCCAGGCGGGTCTCAAACCCGCGGGTTCAGGCAATTCACTCACCTCGGCCTCCCAAAGCGCGGGATTACAGGCTGAGCCACCGAGCCCGGCCATGAAATTTTTGGGGGGAGTTGGGGGTCTCACTAGAGTGCAGGCTAGAGTGCAGTGGCATGGTCACGGCTCACTGCAACTTCAACCTCCTGGATTCAGGTATCCTTCCACCTCTGCCTCCTTAGTAGCTGGGACCATAGGCATGTGCCACCATGTCCATCTTTTTTTTTTCCTTCCTTTTTTTTGTTTGTAGAAATGAGGTCTCGCTATGTTGCCTAAGCTGGTCTCAAACTCCTGGGCTCAAGCAATCCTCCCATCTCAGCCTCCCAAAGTGTTGGGATCAGAGGTATTAGCCACCGCTCCTGGCTTTAACTGATTCCTTGACACTGTGCGTGTCTCTTCTCTCTTTTGTTCTGTGTTTTTTAATCTTCCAAATTAAGATATTGAACTAGACCAGCCTGGGCAACTTGGCGAGACCTCATCTCTACAATAAATAAAAAAATTTTCCGGGTATGGTGGTGCATGCCTGTAGTTCCAGCTACTTAAAAGGCTGAAGCGGAAGGATGACCTGAGCCCAACAGGTCGAGGCTGCAGTGGCCGTGAGTATGCCACTGCACTCCAGTCTGGGCAACAGAGTGAGAGACTCCAACTCAAAAAAAAAAAAAAGATATTGGACTAGGTAATATCTAAGATCACATCCAGTTCTATCGTTTTATTACTTAATTCTTACATAATACCAGCAAAATGTGTGTTTGATGCAGTAAAGATTCAAAAGTTATTAATAGCATTTCACAGACTGGAAACAGGGTAGCGGGGCTAGGGATTTGCTTCAGACACATAGAGCCTTCCAGGGCTTGCTTGCTTTATTTATTTATTTATTTATTTATTTATTTATTTATTTATTTTTGAGTTGAAGTCTCACTCTGTCGCCCAGCCTGGAGTGCAGTGACACGCTAACGGCTACCGCAGCCTCGACCGGCTGGGCTCAGATAATTCTTCCTCCTCAGCCTTCCGAGTAGCCAGAATTACAGGCGCGCTACCACGCCCGGCTAATTTTTTGATTTATTGTAGAGATGAGGTCTCGCCTGCCCAGGCGGGTCTCAAACCCACGGGCTCAGGCAATCCACTCACCTCAGCCTCCCAAAGGCGCGGGATTACAGGCTGAGCCACCGAGCCCGGCCAGGGCTCTATTTCATTAAGCCATCAATATTTCCTGGATCCCGAGTGGGACTGCAGTTATCGTTCCCGTTAGAAAAGCTGGTCTGTTCTTCCCCACAGGCTGGCAGAAAAAAACAAATGTCAGAGTATTAGGATGAGAAATATTAGAGTACCACTTGTTCTACTCCCACAGCCCACCTTGACTTTTAATCTCACAGTATTGAAAGTGAGAAAACTCCGTGGTGCTAAGACTGCCCGGGAGCATGTAGGAAAGAGGCTGGAGGAGAAGAGGAACAGATTTGAAGCTGCTAAGAATGCATTTCAGGGATCTGTGGGCTAGGATGGGGGGGACTTGATCCCAAGGGCATAATGACAAGGTCAGCCTCGTCTCCTCTCTCTGTTCTTGGCAACAGCCAGTCTAGCCAGAAAGAGCAATCTGTCAAATCTAATTAGAGTAGAAGGAAGTGAACAATGGGCGCCCAGCTCTAACATGACAGCCCAGTTTCATGGGGTGGAGGAGCTCGCAAGGGATGTGTGCTTTGTGTGTTTGGAATTAGTGCCTCCAGATAGATCCTTTGTGAACTCCAACTGCAAAACATCTCTAACTGGATTCTTATTTACTTCTTCAGAACTCTCCAGGTCCCTGTGCTTTTTAACACATGCAGGTCCAGAGAGAGCAAGGGAGAACCTGGCTCCATTTCAAAGGTAAGGCTGTTACAGAAAATTGTCACCTCATGTTTGGCTTGGACATGCTGCTGTGTGCATGCAACTGATATCGATGGAATTGTTCATTTTTTTTTCTATTTAATTATTTTAGTGGCTCTCATTATTTTGCAATTCTTTTGATTATAAAGCTTATACTTGGACTCACGAAATTTCAGAACAGCCTGAAATTTTATCAGGGTCACGAATAAACACATTTTAAAATGAAAAAGAAAAAAGAAAAAACCCACTACATTATTTTTGCCTTATACTTAAAATGGCCTCTCTAATTCGAATCTTTTAGTTATTAGATCAAAAGTGGGTTTCACAGGGAAGGGGTATATTTTATAAATTGAATAAAATTAGTATATTCCTTAAAATAAATGCATGAATACAGGTTATTGAAGCTTAAAATAATGTGCATCTGTATAATCTAAAGTCTCAAATAATGGAGGCCTGTTTGTTATCAGCAAATATTATACAGAAGACTAATAGTTTATTAGTTTTACGCCTCATTGTGGGGCATTCAGACAATTTAAAGGTGTGAGAAAAAGTAATTATGTGAAGTGAGAGGGAGAGAATGGGAAAAAAGCACTAACACAATTTGTAATTTACGAGTTTCAGTCTGCTTAGTTTTGATGTTCTGTCCTAGGCATTATCTCATCCTGTGAAGTATGTTACTCTGCAGGTAAGGAAACTAAGACCCTGAGAAATTAGGCCAACATTATGGAGAAATGCCGTCAAGCCATAAACCCAGGTCATCTGGTTCCAAGTCTCATGAACTTTTCAGGATGATATTTTCAGTAGAGACAGAGACATTAAGTTTCTAAAATCATTAAATTATTAGTAATGTCAACATGAGGGCTCTCTTCTAATCTATTAGTCTTTTATGGGCATGAATACAAGGCAGTGAGCTTTTGTATGCTGTATTAGTATCACTTACCTTACTTGACTGTGTGTGGCTAAGCTTTTATTTTCTGACCGTACCACTTGTTTCTTTTCTGTTCATTATTTCTTTTTTCCTTGACATATCCACAATATGAATGATTTATCTTGTACAAAGACAAAGGAAAAGTCCACCAATACTACCTACCTCTCTCTAAACCCCATCCTCTCCAGAGAAACCACTGTTAATCAATTGTTTTCTATCTATGTTTGCAGATGTGTATGTATCTATTGTTTTGTGTGACTTTTTACAGGATAAATGGTGCCTTGCTGTACTTTTTGTTCTTAATTTGCTTTTTGTTTTTCAGTTTACATGGTGGCATGTTTAAGTCTAATTCATTCTTTTCAACCATTACATAGCATTCCATGCGTCGCTTTTACAGCTTTCTATCGACCTTATCTGTGCTTTTGAAATGGCTTAATTGCATAGCAAGTCAACAAATTGGATAGCAAGTCAACATTTAACCATATTTGTGTTTATGGGGCAGGTAGAGACAGGCACAAGCTTCATGGTTGATTGGAGTGTTACTAACAACATATAAGAAAGGAAGGAAAGCAGGCCGCGCCCACACCAGCGCATGAGCCAGAGTGAGAGGCCCAGGGCAGGACAGGTCGTCAGTATGTTTGTTACCTCTCTGCCTCTGAATGCTTTAGCATTTACTTTATTTATTTTTTGAACACACTGTTCTCTAAACATTTATTCCTTATATGTGAGATAAGTTGACATACTTCACAGGGTGCTGCGAGGATTAAACGAGATAAAGCATAGGAAGAAACATCAAGCACAGGCATATTGAGACATGAGTTTTTTGTTGTTTTTTTGTTTGTTGAGTTGGGGGTCTCACTCTCACCCAGGCTGGAGTGCAGTGGCACAATCATGGCTCAACGCAGTCTCCAACTCCTGGATTCAGTGATCCTTCCCCCCAGTCTCTCAAGTAGCTGGGAATACAGGCAATGCCTGGCTAACTTTTAAATTTTTTTTTGTAGAGATAAGGTCTTGCTATGTTGCCCAGGTTGGTCTCAAACGCCTGGACTCAAGCAGTCCTCCTACCTCGGCTTCCCAAAGAGCTGGGATTAAAGGCCACTGCAATTAGCCAGATGTGTTAAATTATGAATTGTGTTTGTACTTAACCTCATCCATTTCATTTCGGATATTACATTGAGAAGCTCAAAGAAGGGTGGTTAATAAAAGGAGCTATGCAGGCATGATGGTGTGCACCTATAGTCCCAGCTACTCAGGATGCTGAGATGGAAGGATCACCTGAGCCCAGGAGGTTGAGGCTGCCATGAGACGTGATTGTCGTGATCATGCCACTGCACTCCAGCCTGGTGATAGAGTGAGACCCTGACTCAAAATAAACAAAATAATAATAATAATAGTAAAAGCATCTATGACTATCATTGTTAGGTATTCTGGTGTAAGACTGTGCCTAAAAGCACTGGAAACTGACAGCTGGGTTCACGTCCTGATGTAGCTATTTATTTACTAGCTGTGTGACTTGGGTGATGTTTTGTCATATGCAAAAATAAGAGTAATGGCCGGGCTCAGTGGCTCAGCCTGTAATCCCACGCGTTGGGAGGCTGAGGTGAGTGGATTGCCTGAGCCCACGGGATCGAGATCTGCTTGGGCAACTTGGCAAGACCTCATCTCTACAATAAAACCAAAAAAAATTAGCCCGGCGTGGTAGCGCGCACCTGTAGTTCCAGCTACTCGGAAGGCTGAGGTGGAAGGATCGCCAGAGCCCAGCAGGTCGAGGCTGCGGTGGCCGGGAGCGGCCACTGCACTCCAGTCTGGGCGACAGAGTGAGACTCCGACTCAAAAAAAAAAAAAAAGTATCACTAACCAGTTTCCTCAGAAGTGATAATAAAAACAGACCTAATCTTAGAATTACAGCACAGCCATTCATTGTTCCTTTAATTTTTTTTTTTTTGTAAATTTTTTGTGTATGGAAGAAACAGGGTCTTACTATGTTGCCCAGGTGGATCCTGAACACTTGGGCTCAAGCAATCCTCCCGCCCCAGCCTCCCAAAATTCTGAGATTACAGGCATGAGCCATCGCCCTCAGCCCATTGTTCCTTTAGTCCATAATTTTTTTTCAATCAAGTATTCCCCGAGTGCCATTTCATGTCTAATATCCTGCTGGGTACTGTGTGAAATACAAAGAAAGCACAAAAAGGGCTCTTGCCCCCAGAGTTTAAATCAAAGTTCCTTAACACTGGGAGAACTTTGAACCTCCAATCAGATGAAAAGCATTCTATACATTTTTTTTTTTTTTTTTTTTTTTTTTTTTGAGTTGGAGTCTCACTCTGTCGCCCAGACTGGACTGTAGTGGCAGTGGCACGCTCCTGGCCTCTGCAGCCTTGACTTGTTGGGCTCCGGCGATCCTTCCGCCTCAGCCTTCCAGTAACTGGAACTACAGGCATGCACCACTATGCTCGGCTAATTTTTTTGATTTATTGTAGAGATGAGGTCTCGCCAAGTTGCCCAGACAGGTCTCGAAACCGCAGGCTCAGGCAATTCACTCACCTCAGCCTCCCAAAGCACGGGATTACAGGATGAGCCACTGAGCCCGGCCTCTATACATTCTAATACCCTCTCTGGTAACAGGTAATAACATAAACATGGGGTAGTGTTGTGAATATACATGCCACTGCTATTTTATAAAAACTTTCTGTTAATCTCAAAGGTACATATCATTCTTGAACACCAGTTTATATGTTCTGATTCTAGTTTCAGAATTCTTTTAGAAACTGGGCTTCACCCGAAGAACCTAAATCATTAGATTATCTCTCCCTTAAACGCTATTGCAGACCCGGCTTCCAGGCCTGGAGTTGCTCTCATTTCTTCCTGAGCAAGCCTGGAAGAATCCAGAGCTGGCCAGGAGGAGTGGCAGCGCAGCACAGGCCACCCAAGGCCAACTCCATAGTAACTGCGGGCATTCCCGTGTCCTTGACACAAAAGGAATGGGTACTTAGAGGGCAGATGAAATCCAAAGAGTAGGAACTGTCTTAGAGGGCCTGGGGAGGCTGTGTGAAGGGAGTGAAACTGCCTTGTTTTTCGGCTACATTCCCAGCAAGTAAACCTATCATCTTTACAAAATGCCAGCCTAGTCCTCCTTCTCAGCCCAGGAAGCTTTCTCTGACCCAGAGAACCTATATTCTGTTTGTGTGTGAACACACTTCAGCCAGCCCAATATGAAACTTGAAGTGGACATACAAGGCCGCTTCAGCTGTCAAGCCACGTATGGATTTTAGTTTAAGAACCAGTCCAAGCCGGGCTCGGTGGCTCAGACTGTAATCCCGCGCCTTTGGGAGGCTGAGATGAGTGGATTGCCTGAGCCCGTGGGTTCAAGACCTGCCTGGGCAACTTGGCGAGACCTCATCTCTACAATAAATCAAAAATTAGCCGGGCGTGGTAGCGTGCGCCTGTAGTTCCAGCTACTTGGAAGGCTGAGGCAGAAGGATCGCCGGAGCCCAGCAGGTCGAGGCTGTGGTGGCCGGGAGCGGCCACTGCACTCCAGTCTGGGTGACAGAGTGAGACTCCAACTCAAAAAAAAAAAAAAGAACCAGTCCAGGCAGAAGATGCTCTGAGCACTGGGGGAGCAGCATGCCTGTTCCTGATAGAGAAGTCACACGCCCTTTTGTCTTGACTTCACACTCAAGTCTAGGATAGGCAATTCTGAATTTTTCTCCACACTTAAGATCAGAAGACAATTCTGAATTTTTAAGGGGCTATGTTAAATAATTCTCATGAGAAAAATATGACCTATTCTGAAGAGGTGCGGTTTCTCAGAGACCTCTCTCTCTTTTACTGCTGAAGAGATTTCTTAAAAAAGAAATCTGCTCACTAAATCATATCTCTGAAGAAGAGATTCTTAAGTGCAAGGTGCATGGCATGTAATTATTGGGTTAAATGTTAATTTAAAACACTGTCTCCACCACCCCTTTCTGGAAGTGGTCTTTTTATTTTATTTTGATAAAGAGGGACAGATTTCTGAAGTGTTTTTGCCTGGAAACTCAGAATAAAAACTTACAGCATGTTAGAATTCTAAAAACAGTTTGACTTTGCATTTCACGATCAGAGTTCAGGGCTCCAAAACTATGCGGTCCAAATCATGATTGGTGATTAAAGTATCTTATCCCCTTGCAAGAGGTGAAAGCAGCTGGTGGATGAGACACGAGAGCCCATTTTCCAAGAACAAAGAGAAAGTGGCCACCCCTCCCCCCTTGGAGCCACTGCTTTGCTTTGTCTGAGCAGGCTCCCTCTGGGGACTGCGGCAAGGGGGGCTCAAAGCTGTGTCTCTGTGATTAGTCGAGGATACTTGGTTCAGCAGCTCCGGGTTGTGGGGGAGGCCTGTGCCTGCACAGTGTGAATGTTATCAGCTGCTCTGTTCATGTATCCTCTCCCTGAAGGATACTTTTATAGCCCAGTAACACTTAGGGAGATATTCTCCTTTACTTCTACTTCTCTGCTGATAAACAAATGTCAGGCGTCTTCCTGGATCCGGTCCCTGATTCACTAAGTTACTATATATCCATTGTTCTTTTTTGTCCTCCAGACACTGAGCTCTCATTGCTCATCTGGTTGGATCCAGATTGTGTGAGGGTTGGAGCCTTGGGTTAGTCACTTGCAGGACCTGGGGGCCCAACTTTCTGTCTATAGGGTCTCAGGAAGCCTTCTGTTCTACTTGGGCTACTGGACAAGGAGAGGGTCTTGACTTGAACCAGAGTCGGTATTTACACCTCTAGCAATGCCCTGATGGGAGGTGGGGAATCTTCGTGTCCCCCAGCAGGGACCTGATCCGCAGCATGGCTTCTAAACCAAATGAAATGGTCCCTCTAAGGGCCTTCATGCCCCTTCTGGAAGAAAAACGGCCGTGTGTGACTGTTACACTTAAAGCAGTGGTTATCTGCAAGCGGATGGGACCAGAAAGTTATTACCGAATCATCCAGGCAAGGAAAAGGAAAGACAGGGCTGTGCAGGAGAAAGCATCTGTCTTAACGAAGGGCCACATAAAGCTCTGTGTGACGTGAAACAGGGAAGCTGCACTTTGGCATCATCTTGCGGGTGACAGTTCCCTGCAGCAGGGCTGGCCCAGAGCGGAAGCACGAGCCGCCATCTTCCTTCCGTGGGCTTCAGCCATAGGGGGAGGAAGGTGGTACCACAGTTCTCTCCCAGTGGATGACGGTGACGTGTTCTAAGCAGACGATTGCAGAGGCTCCTGTCAAATGAGTGAAGAGCAAAAGGAAGTGGGGAGAGGAGGAGGGACTCTGGAAAAGGCACTGCAGCAATCCTGGAATAAAAATGAGGACCACAGCCAGAAAGGACAAGCTCACTGGAAACTCACCCCTTCGTCCATTTTTCCAATCTACTTGATCACTTATTTTAATATTTTGTAAATCCCATTAAAGCAGGGTGGAATCAATGAAAGGGGGCCCCTGTCAGTTTCTGTTTTCCATTCTCTCTCAGGATTGTCTTAAACAACAACGATCCCCTAAAAATCAAATCCATCCTTTTCAGCTTTGGGAAGCATGAAAAATCTTAAGCCCTTTGAAACGTCGCCTGCCCAAATCATGGCAGGCCTCTGGGTTTCTCTTTCCGACAGGAAGGCGGCTCCTGTTGTGTCCATTACTTTCAGTTTCCTTGGTCAGGGGGACACAACGCGCAGCTCCCTGAATGCCAGGCCACGTGCAACGTGTCGATCTACCCAGCGGTCTCTGGCGAGCGCCAAGCTCTTTGTCCCTTTGGCCAGCAGGCGGCGCTGTCTCCCGGTCGTCGCCCCGCCCTCCCGCCTCCGGCCAAGGCCATTTCCGCTGCGGCCCCGAGAGCGAGCCCCTGGCACGCCTTGCTGCTGAGAAGCCTCCCTTCTCCCAGCGCGGTTTGCGGAAGTTTCCGACCTCTTGTGCTCTTGTGACTGTTCGTGCCATTTGAAAACTTCGGATTTCTTGAAACAGCGGAAACCCTAAAAATAAAAAATACATGTATTTGGGATTGCGTAATCAATGAGTTTTTAGACATCTCAAACGTACTTCAGCGTATTCGGGTTAAAAAGGGCCTCTGACACGACAGAGACGGCAACATAAGTGGAAAATTAGAATGCTTAAAAAAAAATTCCATTTCCTGTTTATTCCAGATTCTTCTACAAACGTGGGGGACAGCTCGCGAAAATTCAGCTGCGGCGCCATCTGCTGGACGCGCCGCGATGCTGCAAGACCCTGCCCTGGAAGGTTGTCGGGGTTGCTGCTTGAAGGCCTCACTTTTTGCCCAGGAGGGACTCTGACACCAAGGTAGCATTGGCATGCAGTCTGCTTATCTAAAAAGAAACTAAACTGACTGGACAAGAAAATGGTCTGTGTTGAGGAGCCCTCGGGCATAAACGAACCGGCGTTTGTTATATTAATGGTCTCTTAGGAAAACCTGGGGCTTCAGGAGACAAGCATAGCTGTTCATTATCTTTTTTTTTTTTTTAATCGGAGTCTCACTGTCCCCCATGCTGGGGTGCAGTGGCACTCTCACGGCCACAGCAGCCTCAACCTGCTGGGCTCAGGCAGTCCTTCCATCTCAGCCTTCCAAGTATCTGGAAACACAGACACGCACCACCACACCTGGCTAATGTTTTGATTTATTGTAGAGACAAGGTCTTGCCATGTTGCTCAGGCTGGTCCCAAACCCCTGAGTTTAGGCAATCCTCTTACCTGGGCCTCCCAAAATGCTGGGATTACAGGCTTGAGCCACTGCACCTGGCACAACTCTTTTCATAACACCACCCGTCTCCCAGGCTCCAGGCAGAAAGTGAAAACTGTTTTCCATCACTGCGCAGGGGAGTGGCAGGGACAGAAGTCAGTTTACTTGTTCTCCTGAAGGGGACCGGTTTTGCTGAATGGAAGGAATTTCAAAGGTGAAGAGGGTGACAGAAATAAAATTAATCTGGGAGTAGGGAGGTGTTCAGACGTGGCCTTAGCGGTGGTTTGATATAAGATCACTAACCCCTGCTACCATTTTCCAAGCTCCTTAGTCAGTTCTGATTCACTTGAAGGTTTTTCTATTAAGGAGATTTCAGGTTCTTTCCACTCAAGGGTCTAAACCCATTTGCAAACACATTTATATACATACTTCAACATAAGCCTGCATTCACCACTGTTGCAAACTTTGTTAAAGCCCATCATCAGAAAAAGCTTGGGGACTGGTAGAAAGCAGCTTTTTTTTTTTGAGTTGAAGTTACTTCTTCGCCCAGGCTAGAGTGCAGTGTCACGCACGCTCACTGCCATCCCAGCGTCGAACTTCTGGGCTCCAGCGATCTTTCCACCTCAGCCTTCCGAATAGCCGGAACTACAGACACACACTATCACACCCGGCTATTTTTATTTTTTACTGTAGAGATGAGGTCTCGCCAAGTTGCCCGGGCTGGTCTTGAACCCGCGAGCTCAGGCAGTCCACTTGCCTCGGCCTCCCAGAGTGCTGGGATTACAAACTGAGCCACTGAGCCCGGCCAAAGCAGCATTTTTCAATTGGGTTACTGTTGGCCCAACCATCTGGAAAAATATGGTATCACTAGTAGGAAGCATGGATAAAGGAAACATGTTATCCAACATAGTTCTCACCCTTCAGAGCTTGATAGTTACTTTCTTTTTTTGTTTTGTTTTGTTTTTGAGTTGGAGTCACTCTGTTGCCCATGCTGGTCAGTGGCATGCTCACGTCCACCACAGCCTCGACCTACTGGGCTCAGACGATCCTTCCACCTCAGCTTTCCAAGTAACTAGAAGTATATGCGAGCATTACCATACCCAGCTAATTTTTTGATTGTAGAGACGAATTCTCACCAAGTTGCCCAGGCTGATCTCGAACCCCTGAGCTCAGACAGTCCTCTCACCCGGCCTCCCAGAGTACTGGCATTGCAGGCTTGAGCCACCGTCCGGTCTGATAGATACTTTCTAACAAGTAACTAACAAGTAGCTAGAATTTGTGTATTCTGAAATGGGTTTATAATGGTTTTCCTGAAAGAGATAAAGTGATTTTTTGCAATGATATAGCCTAGAAAGCCTTGAGACAAGGTATGTCGTCCCTGGAGTCTATGTCATGTGACTTTTATGTAGTCATGTGTCACTAACGCTGGGATGCTTCTGAGTAATGTATCCTTAGTCACTTCATCGTTGTGCAAACCTTATAAAGTGCATGCCTAGATGGTACAGCCTACCGCACACCTAGCTATGTGGTAGAGCCCAGTGCTCCTAGGCTATAAACCTATCGGAAGCCATGTTACTGTTCCGAATACTGTGGGCAGTTGTAACACTGTGGTGTCCTCATATCTAAACATAGAAATGGTACAGTAAAAATTAGCATTAGGCCAGGTGTATGTGGTGGCTCAGCACTTTGGGAGGCCGAGGTGAGAAGATTGCCTGAGACCAGGGGTTCCAGACCAGCCTGGGCAACTTGGTGAGACTTTGTCTCTACAATAAATCACAAAAACTAGCCGGATGCGGTAGCGTGCATCTGTAGTTCCAGCTACTTGGAAGGCTGAGGCGGAAGGATCACCTAAACCCAGCAGGTCGAGGCTGCGGTAGCCATGAGCGTGTCACTGCACTTCAGCCTGGGTAACAGAATAAGACTCCCACTCAAAAAAAGAAAAGAAAAGAAAAACCAGATATGTTAAGAGATGCATATAAACAACCAGATGAAGAGGTGCATAGGGCGAGGTATGGGGAAAGGAATGCAGAGATTCCATGCCCTCCAGGGTGCGCTGCCCTCCAGGAAGCTCCATGTGTTCAACTGTGCAGATGCTCTCTGAAGCTTGTGTTTTTTGGGGTTTCTATGGAGGCTTTATTACATATGCATGATTGACTAAACCACTGGCCATTTGGTGATCAGTTTAACCTTCAGTCCCTTTCTCCTCCCCGGAGGTTGGGGGCGGGGCTGAAAGTTCCAACCCTCTGTGCTGGTTCCCCTAGCAACCAGTACCCCACCCCCATTCTCATTTGGTGGACATCCTGACTTTTCACCTCATTCACAGAAGAAACTCAGGCGTGGTTATAAAGAATTTGGTATACATAGCAAAAGATTGTCTTTCACATGTATTGCTCTGAAACTTTTCGGAACTGCTTCAGGAACCCAGAACAGAAGGCCAAATACTTTAACAAAAATCATCTTATTGCTCTGTCATTTTGGAAATAACCAGACTTACAGGAGCTGTGAACCAATGAAAATCAAAATAGGGCTGGGTGCGGAGGCTCACGCCTGTAATCCCAACAATTTGGAAGGCCGAGACGGAAGAATTGCTTGAGCTAAGGAGTTTGAGACCAACCTGGGCAACATAGCAAGACTTTGTCTCCACCAAAAAAAAAATAAAAAAAATTAGCTGGGTGTGTGCCTGTACTCCCAGCTATTTGGGAGGCTGAGTTGGGAGGATTGCCTGAACCCAGGAGGCCAATCATGGCACTGCATTCCAGTCTGGACCACAGAATGAGACTTCAAATGAAAACAAAATACCTAAACACATACATCGTAACATCACATAATGTATTAATATTTGTAGAGGAGAATCTTTTATAGAAATAAATTGCTTCAGCTGGGTACAGTGGCTCATGCCTGTAATCCCAGCACTTTGGGAGGCTGAGGCGAAAGGATTGCATGAGCCCAGGGGTTCAAGACCAGCCTGGGCAATTTGGTGAGACCTTGTCTCTACAATAAATCAAGAAAAAATTAGCTGGGCATGGTGGTACATGCCTGTGGTTCCAGCTGCTTGGAAGACTGAGGCGGCAGGATTGCCTGAACCCAGTAGGCCAAGGCTGGACTACAGCCTAGGTGACAGAGTGAGACTTTAACTCAAAAAAAGAAAGATCAGCCAGGCTCAGTGGCTCAGCCTGTTATCCCACGCTTTGGGAGGCTGAGGTGAGTGGATTGCCTGAGCCCGTGGGTTCGAGACCCGCCTGGGCAACTTGGCGAGACCTCATCTCTACAATAAATCAAAAATTAGCCGGGCATGGTAGCGCGTGCCTGTAGTTCCAGCTACTTGGAAGGCTGAGGTGGAAGGATCGCCTGAGACCAGCAGGTCGAGGCTGTGGTGGCCGGGAGCGGCCACTGCACTCCAGTCTGGGCGACAGAGTGAGACTCCAACTCAAAAAAAAAAAAGAAAGATCTTCAAGCTGGGTATAGTGGTATGTGCCTGTGAATCTCAACTACTCAGGAGACTGAGGCAGGAGGATCTCTTGAGACCAGGAGCTGGCGTTTGGCCTGGAGAACCATAGCAAGACACGTTATCCCTGAAAAATAAATAGCTTGGTAACAAATCAGCACTGAATGTTAGCATTAAGTAAATAATTGAGCGTTTCTCCCTGAAGGTGCTTTCGGGCCCTCTGGCTCAGGACAGGGTCAGCATCGGAGGTGGGGCCGTGGAAGCTGGATCTTCTTCTTGAGTGACACAAGGCAATCCCAGGAAACTTTTCTCCCTTTGTTCTCCTGATTTCATTCACCTGTTTAAAGAGAGCTTCCACCCTCAGAGCAGAGCCACATATACAAACTACCTGTCACTTCCCTCACAGATGTCCCAAGAGCATTCCTTGAGCACTATTTTTGGTGAAGTCAATATGAAAGGGCTACCCGTTCCCCAGCAATGGAGCTTAGGGTTCAAATATTTGTGTTTGGCAAAAAGCAAAGGGAAAATTTTTTTAGAGATGACCTTGCCCTTGACTTTCAGCTTGTTCTATAATTGGGTTTTTGAGTATGTGAATGTTCTCTCAAAAAAAAAAAACTATGAAGCAGATTAAATTTGGTAGTTTCTATCTGGACCCTAGAGTTTAAGCATGCCCCTCATGGTTGAAATCCTTACCCTGCAGAGAAATTGCCTTAACAATATCAGTTCAACTCATGTGTGTTCTCTCTGCAGGCTCATCAGAGGGTCTTGGCTTTCTGGAGCTCTCCTCTGGGAAGACCTCCTCAACCCCCCAGGTGCAGGGAGGGTGTCCCTGCTGCGCATTGGCAGCACCTTAAAGTTCACTTAAGCCCAGGAGGTCAAGGCTGCACTCCAGCCTGGGCAACAGAGTGAGACTCCGACTAAAAAAAAAAAAGCTGATTCTTAACTAATGCAACTGTATCTTACTCTATACCCTTTCAATAATATATAAACAATGTTAAATTATACCTATAGATATATAGTCCGTATATATATATATTCTATATTTATATATATAAGAGAGAGAGAGGATGTGCAGACATTAGTACACTACAGATAAGCACATACAGTCAAATAAAATCTGGGATCTCTCACTTTTAGGGACAGTGGAGAGCCGTTGAAGATTTCTTTCTTTTTTTTAGTTTTCAAGCAAAGTTTATTTAGAAAGTAAATTAAATAGAGAGATTCACCTCCCCAAGGTAGGGGAGGAGGCCAAAGCTAAGAAAACATGGTGGACATAGCTGAAAGAGCCACATAGAGACAGCAGAGTTTAACAAAGCAATGACCCATTGAAGATTTCTGAGTGAGGGAGTGAAAAGCATGAAAAGTTGACTGGAGGTGATAGCAAAGA
Source organism: Cephalopachus bancanus (assembly GCA_027257055.1). NCBI lineage: Eukaryota > Metazoa > Chordata > Mammalia > Primates > Tarsiidae > Cephalopachus > Cephalopachus bancanus. The sequence goes on along the minus strand of JAPVLO010000475.1, from coordinate 1,200,600 downwards.
AGAGTACCAAGCATGGAGGAAGACACGCGGAGGTCCCATGCTTGCCTTCAAAGAGCTGACAGTGTCTTGGGTGTGGTAGCTCTTGGCTGTAATCCCAGCACTTTGGAAGGCTGAAGCAGGATGATCGCTTGAGGCTAGGAGTTAGAGACCAGCCTAGGCAACATGGTGAGACCTTGTCTCTACAAAAGATTGCTTTTAAAAAAGGGCAGCAGTTGACTGACACATGGAATAACAAGTAACAGTGAATGATAAAAAGTGCATGGCTAGGTGAAGGAAGGACAGTGAGGAAGGAATTTAAGAGAACATAGAGACTTTTTTAAAATCCTGCTATTTTTTTTTTGAAAGCAGGGTTTATTTAAAGGACAGAAAAGCTCCTACAGTGGGAGGGGACTAGAGGAGGCTGCCCCAATCTGCTTATAAAAATGGATTGCAGCCAGGCTCAGTGGCTCAACCTGTAATCCCGCGCTTTGGGATGCTGAGGTGAGTGGATTGCCTGAGCCCGTGAGTTCGAGACCCGCCTGGGCAACGTGACGAGACCTCATCTCTACAATAAATCAAAAAATTAGCCGGACATGGTAGCGCGCGCCTGTAATTCCAGCT